>OX424575.1:54965627-55385627 GCA_949152435.1 Gastracanthus pulcherrimus
ATCTATCTATCTATCTATCTATCTATCTATCTATCTATCTATCTATCTATCTATCTATCTATCTATCTATCTATCTATCTATCTATCTATCTATCTATCTATCTATCTATCTATCTATCTATCTATCTATCTATCTATCTATCTATCTATCTATCTATCTATCTATCTATCTATCTATCTATCTATCTATCTATCTATCTATCTATCTATCTATCTATCTATCTATCTATCTATCTATCTATCTATCTATCTATCTATCTATCTATCTATCTATCTATCTATCTATCTATCTATCTATCTATCTATCTATCTATCTATCTATCTATCTATCTATCTATCTATCTATCTATCTATCTATCTATCTATCTATCTATCTATCATATATACATTGACCATCATGAGCTTGTCTCATCGGCGACATCGTCGCTGGGTTGCTCCTCTGGAGCAGCTTTAGGCTCGTAGAGAGCTAGGACGAGGGGCTAGTGCTGAGTCCTCCCTCTCCCAACGTAGAAGCAACGCCGGAAGACGAGCCAATCAGTCTACACATAGAGTATCTACGGAGCGCTCGGTCAATCTCTCCTTACAGGACCATAAAGCAATCTACATGCCGGCCTTCCTGTAGAGCGCTCACTTCTCTCCATACGTAACGCCGACCATGGGGCCAACCTCCGGAGGACGACGAGCGCCGCCTACGCTGTAGACTCTCTGCAGGCCTTCTGGCACCGCCATTCGTTGGTGGGCATCACGCTGGGAAACGAGCCAGGCTGACAGCATTTAAGGCCCTGCCGACTTCCACCGCCATACCAAGAGCGCCGCCAACGTTCTGACCCCTGCGGGCCTACTGGCACGGTCATTGACCGACGTGAGCCAGGGATTGCTGAACGGCTCTTCATCTACCTTGATAACATCCTCTTTTTCATTGAGGATCTAAAGAAGCACTCCAGCCACCCACATAGCTAAAGGCGCTCACCTTCCTAACTCCCACCAACAGTCGTACATTAAGGTAAATACCTATTTTAGCAAAAAGTGAAGAGAACGTCAACGTTTGCTAAAGAAGGAAGAGTGTTAAAACGTTGAAGTTTACTTAATTATGTAGTTTATTTATTGCATAAACCTAAAACGTGTGAAAAATTTACAACTCAACGTACAGCGTGTGTGTAGCGCTCTGAAACTTTTTCTTTTTGGCTCCGAGGTATTTTTACGAAGAAGTGAAATGTCTCAAGCTGTGTTAACAGATGATAAATTTTTTCGAAACAAGAAAAGAAAAGAAAAAAGTGTATATAACACAGGCTAAGGAGAAAAAAAATCCTATCGTACCATTCACTACTATTAGCGTCTTATTTTTTAAACAAATCAGGAACAAAAAATCTTAGCGTCGGAATTCGACTTTTGAATAAGGAACAACCACAGCCATTTATCCTGCTTTAATCCAATTTCAATAATATCGGCAGCGGTGTGAGCATCGACACAGATACTTGAATTAAAATACAATATAATCTGAGTGAAATAAGTGAATTCTTCGTTTCTGAATGCTGGAATGAAAATGATGCTTTGCGTCTTGAAATTAACGATTTGGAAATAGTTTTTATTAAAACATACGACGCTAAATCGATTGTAGCCACTGCTATCGAATATTGCGCGCGATCGAACAGTTTACATATTATTATTAAATAGAAATAGAGAAGAGCAAAATTGAATTTCAGAGACTTAACAAAACGCGCTAAGCTCTACGTATTTTTGCTATATTTATGCAATAAAAGAAGTGTGCGTGTGTGTGTGTGTGTGTGTGTGTGTATGTGTGTATGAATGTATGAATGTTTACCAGCATAACTCTGCATACATACGGTGAAACTTAATATTTCAGGGCTCATTATTTTTGTTTCTCTTAAAGAAAGGCGGCACAATAAATTTTGTATGGTTTTTTGATACTTTTTTGTACTTTTAGAGGTTCTTCGATTTTTGAGTTTTAGTTTTTCGGGTTTTTTAATACCTTAGAAATAACATCATCGATCGAATGAAGATGCATTTGAAAGAGCATAAAAGTATCTATATTTTCCGATCCAACATTTTGAAAAAGATATTTCCCTTGTTTTTTTTATACACGAAAACGTCATTTTTTTCAAACGGTTATATCTGTGAAACATAAGATAAAAATTTTTTTTTAAAAATTGAGATGATAAGCAATATTTAGAATAATATCCTGTAAAATTTTTGAAGCTTCATATTTTTCTTTTGTCGAGAAAAAAATAGTTTTTTTTAAAAAATCGATTTTTTTCCTGACGCGTTAACTTTAAATCGACAGCTTTTTATCTAAACTTCACGAAACGGTAGTTTTTTACTATCTCATAATGTGTATGTTTTTTCAGATCATGAGATCTTTTACTTACTGAGATATTAGGTTATGTTTATTTTAAATTGTTTTTTTTTTGCTTGCTTATATCTCGAGAACAGCGTGGTCATTTTTATAAAAAGGTCCAATTTTTTCCTTTTCAAATGACGATTCAAAATTGCAAAGAAATTTCAAGATTCATCGACTCGTTTTTGTTTTATGGTGATTATTTTATTTTTCTATTTTTGTGTTTTAGTTTTTCTGGCTTTTTGGAATGTTAGAAATTTGATGATCAATTTAGTGTAAATGCATGTAAAAAAGTATAAAAAAACCTATCTTCTACAATTGAAAAATTTAGTTAAAAATATTTAAAAGTGTTAAATGTTAAGCAAATAGTAATATTTTATTTATTAATTTATATACTGAGGGTTGGCGAGTGAAGCGAGCAGGAGGATTTCTGTTGATTGATATTTTGAAATATTGATTGAAAAAGTAATATAAATGAAATAATGCATATCAATATTTTTTGTTTTATTTTTTATAAATATAGGTAAAAATCATACGTATGAACGATATAATTATGTGATTTTGGATGAAGTTGAATTGAAATTCAATGTGAAAATTATTAATTTAAAAAAATAATGTTACTGAAAACTGCTTAAAACAGATTTAAGTTATATATAAATGTAAATTAAAATATAAATATAAAATAAAAATAAGATTATGGTTATAGCTAGTGTAAATAAATGTTCTGAATTAAACCATCAATGATAAATCAGCACACATTTTAGAGAACCGAATTAAAAAGAGATATAGCAATTTAAAATTAATTTATTAGAACAAAAATTTTCATATTAAATCAATTAATTTAGTTTGAGGAAGATAAGTGCCAATGAATTGGCAGCGGTTTTTCCTATGGCTTGAATATAAAAACATTTTTAACACTTACCAATAAAAATTATTAAGTATTTTCTTAAATATAAAATGCAGAAAAATAATTTTACATGAAAACGTATTTTGAAAATTTTTGTTAATTATTTATAAGATTAAAAAAGTTTATTGAAATATATTTTAAAAGTTTCGTTGAGTAGGGTACTTGTCCATATTTATGAGCCTGTCCATATTTATGAGCCTGTCCATATTTGTGTGCCTTTTTTTTTAATGTAATTGGCAGCGATTAAATCATAAATGAATCAGTAAAACTATTTTTAAAACTAAGATAAAGTATTAAGTTACAGTTTACAAGAGTTACATGAAAGTTTAAAATGTTTTTCATAGAGTTACAATTTTTTTAAACATATGAATCATGAGTTGGTGGTTTTACTTTGTTTCCTTGTCTAAAATGCTAAGATTGCTTGACTTTTCAAAACTTAATTTAATTATTCGGACGTGATTTATGACAAACAAAATATTTATTGTACCATAAAATAATTCAAATTAAATATTAAAAAATGTGAAATGAACATTTTAGACTCAATTTATTAATTTATTAATGAATCCAGTAATACCGCGAGATTTTCGAAGTTTGTCCGTATTTATGCGCCCCCTCATGATAGACGGAATAACCTCACTTCTGCTTGTAGAATTCTAAGGGAGAAGAAGTTTTCGCAAGCTTTATTTTTTCCAAAGCTGTTGTTATGGAATAGTGCATAATAAATCATTATCATTGTATCAGTTTGCATGAATTTAGATAATTTATAGATTATGAATTCTGTGTCAAATACTTAGTTTTGTTCATAATATCTCTGTGTCTATCACATTTATTAATTTCAAATATTTTGAAACTTTATTTATATTTATTAATTATTAAATAAAAAACGGTCTAATTACAATTATTTATTATAATATTTCAAAATAATAAATAAATAAAAAATAATAATAATAAAATTATTTAATTAAGCTTATTTTAAGTTATCTTATACTTAAGGTGATGTTAAACCCCGTGTTACTGGTAAATACGGGAAACCACTTTCTTCATTCGTTTTTCCAGCGCCGGTCTATGGAGCTCGGCGCTGGATTAAAAAGCCAGCAAAGTCAGCGCCGGTCTAAGGAGCTCGGCGCTGGATTAAAAAGCCAGCGACGGTCTACGAAACACGGCACTGGATGAAAAAGCCAGCGTCGGTATACGAAGCTCGGCGCTGGATTAAAAAGCCAGCACCGGTCTAAAGAGCTCAGCGCTGGATTAAACCGCCAGCAAAGCCAGCGACGGTCTACGAAACTCGGCGCTGGATGAAAAAGCCAGCAAAGCCAGCGCAAGTTTAAGGAGCTCGGTGCTGGATTAAAAAGTCAGAAAGCCAGCGCCGGTCTACGGAGCTCGGCACTGGATTAAAAAGCCAGCATCGGTCTATGGAGCTCGGCACTGGATTAAATAGCTAGCAAAGCCAGCGCCGGTCTACAAAACTCGACGCTGGATATAAAAGCCAGCAAAGCCAGCGCCTGTCTGCGAAACTCGGCACTGGATGAAAAAGCCAGCGTCGGTATACGAAGCTCGGCGCTGGATTAAAAAGCCAGCACCGGTCTAAGGAGCTCAGCGCTGGATTAAACCGCCAGCAAAGCCAGCGACGGTCTAGGAAACTCGGCGCTGGATGAAAAAGCCAGCAAAGCCAGCGCAAGTCTAAGGAGCTCGGTGCTGGATTAAATAGCCAGTAAAGCCAGCGCCGGTCTACAAAACTCGACGCTGGATATAAAAGCCAGCAAAGCCAGCGCCTGTCTGCGAAACTCGGCACTGGATGAAAAAGCCAGCGTCGGTATACGAAGCTCGGCGCTGGATTAAAAAGCCAGCACCGGTCTAAGGAGCTCAGCGCTGGATTAAACCGCCAGCAAAGCCAGCGACGGTCTACGAAACTCGGCGCTGAATGAAAAAGCCAGTAAAGCCAGCGCAAGTCTAAGGAGCTCGGTGCTGGATTAAAAAGCCAGCAAGCCAGCGCCGGTCTACGGAGCTCGGCACTGGATTAAAAAGCCAGCGTCGGTCTACGAAGCTCGGCGCTGTACTAAAAAGCCAGCGCCGGTGTACGAACCCAGTAAACAAAAACTATCTTAAAGACATGTTTTTGTATTGTAAAGTCGTCGTAATGACAGGTTTTGTTTACTGGGAAGCTTGGCGCTGGTTGATGATGGCAGCGTCGGTCTACGAAGCTCGGTGCTTGCGTAAAAAGCCAGCGCAGGTGTACGAACCCAGTAAACAAAAACTATCTGAAAGACATGTTATTGTATTGAAAGTCGTCTTAAAGACAGGTTTTGTTTACTGGGAAGCTTGGGGCTGGTTGATGATGGCAGCGTCGGTCTACGAAACTCGGTGCTTGCGTAAAAAGCCAGCGCAGGTGTACGAACCCAGTAAACAAAAACTATCTGAAAGACATGTTTTTGTATTGCAAAGTCGTCTTAAAGACAGGTTTGTTTACTGGGAAGCTTGGCGCTGGTTGATGATGGCAGCGTCGGTCTACGAAGCTCGGTGCTTGCGTAAAAAGCCAGCGCAGGTGTACGAACCCAGTAAACAAAAACTATCTGAAAGACATGTTATTGTATTGAAAGTCGTCTTAAAGACAGGTTTTGTTTACTGGGAAGCTTGGGGCTGGTTGATGATGGCAGCGTCGGTCTACGAAACTCGGTGCTTGCGTAAAAAGCCAGCGCAGGTGTACGAACCCAGTAAACAAAAACTATCTGAAAGACATGTTTTTGTATTGCAAAGTCGTCTTAAAGACAGGTTTTGTTTACTGGGAAGCTTGGCGCTGGTTGATGATGGCAGCGTCGGTCTACGAAACTCGGTGCTTGCGTAAAAAGCCAGCGCAGATGTACGAACCCAGTAAACAAAAACTATCTTAATGACATGTTTTTGTATTGCAAAGTCGTCTTAAAGACAGGTTTTGTTTACTGGGAAGTTTGGCACTGGTTGATGATGGCAGCGTGGGTCTACGAAGCTCGGTACTTGCGTAAAACTCAAATAAATACACGGACTAACTTATCTGCAAGTAAATGCAACCACCTCCTGCGGCGGGCACGATCATTCAACAAGCGAATCTTACCATTAACATCCGATGCCACTCTTTATGAGTTGGTCATGCAATTTTATGATTTTTGATATCAACGTCGGTAAGTGAACGCTTAGGGGCAGTCTACTGTGATGGCGCTCATAGTTACTTACTTAAAGCTCTACTGCCCAGCTGAACATTAATTTTAAAATCTGCTGAACTAACTTAACTATTTTCTTTGTTATAATTATATATTTATTTACTTCAGCTTCTACGTTTTTTAAACGTTTAAATAAAAGCGTTAAGTGGTACTGCAAATAAAATAAAATATGTATCAATATCAGTTTTAAATCTATGTCTTATAATTTATTTGGTCCAGAAACTAACTTTTACACTTTTACTTGCGTTAAACTTAAGGTAACGCAGTTTTTCTACACGTGTCTTATATCGTATTCTCTATTTTTCTCGAGAATTATCCTGTTTAGCACTTACCCAAAGCTCTTCTTCTTTATCCTCATCCTGAACGATTCTTGGTCCTAGCTCCTAGATAGAATGAATTTTAATGAATATTTATGTACGTATTTGATGTAAAGAAAATAAATTACTTTTCTTAAACGTTTTTATTAAATTTTATTCTAATCATTGTGCTTGTTCAGTCTTTTAAAATCATATATTTATTTTATTCTTTAATAACATAATAATTTAAGTTTTTAAATAATATTTATACTAAACTTTCATAACGCACAAAAACATTAATAAAAACCACATTTTATTATATTCTGTTTCTAAACATTTTATTTTCCTATCCTCGTACCTTTCATAATTTCCTTCTCATACTCATTTGATACACACTTTTAAAAAAATTTAATTGAAATCATTGTACTTGTTCAGTCTTTTAAAATCATATTTTTATTTTATTCTTTAATAACATAATATTCAAGTTTTTAAATAATATTTATAGTAAACTTATTCTTGCAAAATGCTACTGCTCTTATAATTTAAAAACTTTAAATATCATTTGCTTTCAAATACTTTTAACATCTACAACCATCTCGCCACTCAGAATATGATGCTTGTACTTGCCACTCTATATATAAAAAAAATAAAGAAGCCAACCGTGCGTTAAAACATTGACTAAGCTTGTGTCCATCTACATGACCCTTCCAATATACATCTCACCGAAACCACCTTTACCTAGGCGCGAACGCTGCACGCACTTGCCGCTAAAGAAAAAAAGGGATAGCCGGTACCTGTTACCCTCCCATAGTCTCCGCACCGAATTCACAGTACCTGCAATGGCATCCGCACAGCTACACTCACCACTACATATACCGGCGACTCTATGACAGCGCAAGCTGCGCGCAATGAAAAGAATTCTTGCACTTGCGAGTCTAGGAATATAAAAAAAGGTCAGTGGTGGGGCGTCTACCAAGCCCCGGCAGTAATCCCATCTCTCCTATCTTAACTCTATGCACCCAATCTATAGCCAAAAAAAATTGAACAAGCTTTTATCCATTTGTACAGCTCTCACAATGCACATTCCCCGAAAGTCACCTTTACTGAGTCGTGCACACTGTACACTCCCCGGAGTCTCTTTTACGTACCCGCTCACGCTACAAATCCTAATTGCTAAAAATAATGATTGAGGACCTGTACCATCTCATAGTCTCAGCCACTTGCATAATACCTGCAATACCACCCATATTTATACCTACATACGCTAGCGGGATAGCACCAACGCACTCTCACCCCCTCCCCTAACTACCTTACGCATACAGCCACACGTCTATATCTATTGCGCGCGATTTAAGAAAGCCCCACACTTTTCCGCTCACCCTCCTGACCTCCCCGCAGAACACCTGCACTCTCCCCTCCCTTGCCCTCTTCGCGATGAACCCATCGTCACTCGCGTGCACAGGCGCCAGCCCCCTCCCCCTCCATCTAGCTAACGAGTACCCTTACTACTGAGATGCTTCAAGCATGCTTTTATTTAACTTTAGCATATTAACTTACGCTCTTTTTCATAAGTATGAGTTTAAGCGTATCTGTAAGTGTAAGTATAAGTATAAGTCTCGACTGTGAATTAGGACCTTGGAAGTCCTACCTCAAACCGGAAAGACGTTTTTAGCAACTTTAGGTCTAAATAAATATCTGCTAAAATTGTCTAAAAAACGAAACCAGGATTTTTATTTTTTTTTATGTATTCCACTATTTTAAATTATTACATCCAAGAAATTCAAAAAAATGAAAATTTTGAACCACCCTACTGATCCGTGAATCTAGACTGTTAGAAATAGATGCAATCAATTTGATGTACACGTAATGGAAGCAAACTTCAAGCGGGTAAATTAATTCCTTTTCAATGATGTAACTAAAATTTAATGTACAAACTTAAATTTAATGTACAAATTAAATTTAATGTACAAACTTAAATTTAATGTACAAATTAAATTTAATGTACAAACTTAAATTTAATGTACAAACTTAAATTTAATGTACAAACTTAAATTTAATGTACAAACTTAAATTTAATGTACAAACTTAAATTTAATGTACAAACTTAAATTTAATGTACAAACTTAAATTTAATGTACAAACTTAAATTTAATGTACAAACTTAAATTTAATGTACAATCTTAAATTTAATGTACAAAATTAAATTTAATGTACAAAATTAAATTTAATGTACAAACTTAAATTTAATGTACAAACTTAAATTTAATGTATAAAACTAAATTTATTGTACAAACATAAATTTAAT
The DNA here is from genome assembly GCA_949152435.1 of Gastracanthus pulcherrimus. Lineage (NCBI taxonomy): Eukaryota > Metazoa > Arthropoda > Insecta > Hymenoptera > Pteromalidae > Gastracanthus > Gastracanthus pulcherrimus. Next base: position 54,974,686 of record OX424575.1, read on the forward strand.
GTGCAAACTTAAATTTAATGTGCAAACTTAAATTTAATGTGCAAACTTAAATTTAATGTACAAACTTAAATTTAATGTACAAACTTAAATTTAATGTACAAACTTAAATTTAATGTATAAAACTAAATTTATTGTACAAACATAAATTTAATGTGCAAACTTAAATTTAATGTGCAGACTTAAATTTAATGTACAAACTTAAATTTAATGTGCTAACTTAAATTTATTGTACAAACTTAAATTTAATGTACAAACTTAAATTTAATGTGCTAACTTAAATTTATTGTACAAACTTAAATTTAATGTACAAACTTAAATTTAATGTGCTAACTTAAATTTATTGTACAAACTTAAATTTAATGTACAAACTTAAATATAATGTACAACCATAAATTTAATGTACAAACTTAAATTTAATGTACAAACTTCAATTTAACGTACAAACCTAAATTTTTTGTACAAACTTAAATTTAATGTACAAACTTAAATATAATGTACAAACATAAATTTAATGTACACACTTAAATTTAATGTACAAACTTAAATTTAATGTACAAACTTAAATTTAATGTACAAACTTAAATTTAATGTACAAACTTAAATTTAATGTACAAACCTAAATTTATTGTAAAAACTTAAATTTAATGTACAAACTTAAATTTAATGTGCTAACTTAAATTTTTTGTACAAACTTAAATTTAATGTACAAACCTAAATTTATTGTACAAACTTAAATATAATGTACAACCATAGATTTAATGTACAAACTTAAATTTAATGTACAAACTTAAATTTAATGTACAAACCTAAATTTATTGTACAAACTTAAATTTAATGTACAAACTTAAATTTAATGTGCTAACTTAAATTTATTGTACAAACTTAAATTTAATGTACAAACCTAAATTTATTGTACAAACTTAAATATAATGTACAACCATAAATTTAATGTGCTAACTTAAATTTATTGTACAAACTTAACTTTAATGTACAAACTTAAATGTAATGTAATAACATAAATTTAATGTACAAACTTAAATTTAATGTACAAACTTAAATTTAATGTACAAACTTCAATTTAACGTACAAACCTAAATTTATTGTACAAACTTAAATTTAATGTACAAACTTAAATATAATGTACAAACATAAATTTAATGTAGAAACTTAAATTTAATGTAGAAACTTAAATTTAATGTACAAACTTAAATTTAATGTACAACCCTAAATTTGTTGTACAAACTTAAATTTAATGTACAAATTTAAATATAATGTACAAACTTAAATTTAATGTACAAACTTAAATTTAATGTACAAACTTAAATTTAATGTACAAACTTAAATTTAATATACAAACTTAAATTTAATGTACAAACTTAAATTTAATGTACAAACTTAAATATAATGTACAAACTTAAATTTAATGTACAAACCTAAATTTATTGTACAAACTTAAATATAATGTACAAACTTAAATTTAATGTACAAACTTAAATATAATGTACAAACTTAAATTTAATGTACAAACTTAAATTTAATGTACAAACCTAAATTTATTGTACAAACTTAAATATAATGTACAAACTTAAATTTAATGTACAAACTTAAATTTAATGTACAAACTTAAATTTAATGTACAAACCTAAATTTATTGTACAAACTTAAATTTAATGTACAAACTTAAATTTAATGTGCTAACTTAAATTTATTGTACAAACTTAAATTTAATGTACAAACTTAAATTTAATGTACAAACTTAAATTTAATGTACAAACTTAAATTTAATGTACAAACTTAAATTTAATGTACAAACTTAAATTTAATGTTCAAACTTAAATTTAATGTACAAACTTAAATTTAATGTACAAACTTAAATTTAATGTACAAACTTAAATTTAATGTACAAACTTAAATTTAATGTACAAACTTAAATTTAATGTACAAACTTAAATTTAATGTACAAACTTAAATTTAATGTACAAACTTAAATTTAATGTACAAACTTAAATTTAATGTACAAACTTAAATTTAATGTACAAACTTAAATTTAATGTACAAACTTAAATTTAATGTACAAACTTAAATTTAATGTACAAACTTAAATTTAATGTACAAACTTAAATTTAATGTACAAACTTAAATTTAATGTACAAACTTAAATTTAATGTACAAACTTAAATTTAATGTACAAACTTAAATTTAATGTACAAACTTAAATTTAATGTACAAACTTAAATTTAATGTACAAACTTAAATTTAATGTACAAACTTAAATTTAATGTACAAACTTAAATTTAATGTACAAACTTAAATTTAATGTACAAACTTAAATTTAATGTACAAACTTAAATTTAATGTGCTAACTTAAATTTAAAGACATGTTTTTGTATTGTAAAGTCGTCGTAAAGACAGGTTTTGTTTACTGGGAAGCTTGGCGCTAGTTGATGATGACAGCGTCGGTCTACGAAGCTCGGTGCTTGCGTAAAAAGCCAGCGCAGGTGTACGAACCCAGTAAACAAAAACTATCTGAAAGACATGTTATTGTATTGAAAGTCGTCTTAAAGACAGGTTTTGTTTACTGGGAAGCTTGGGGCTGGTTGATGATGGCAGCGTCGGTCTACGAAACTCGGTGCTTGCGTAAAAAGCCAGCGCAGGTGTACGAACCCAGTAAACAAAAACTATCTGAAAGACATGTTTTTGTATTGCAAAGTCGTCTTAAAGACAGGTTTTGTTTACTGGGAAGCTTGGCGCTGGTTGATGATGGCAGCGTCGGTCTACGAAACTCGGTGCTTGCGTAAAAAGCCAGCGCAGATGTACGAACCCAGTAAACAAAAACTATCTTAATGACATGTTTTTGTATTGCAAAGTCGTCTTAAAGACAGGTTTTGTTTACTGGGAAGTTTGGCACTGGTTGATGATGGCAGCGTGGGTCTACGAAGCTCGGTACTTGCGTAAAACTCAAATAAATACACGGACTAACTTATCTGCAAGTAAATGCAACCACCTCCTGCGGCGGGCACGATCATTCAACAAGCGAATCTTACCATTAACATCCGATGCCACTCTTTATGAGTTGGTCATGCAATTTTATGATTTTTGATATCAACGTCGGTAAGTGAACGCTTAGGGGCAGTCTACTGTGATGGCGCTCATAGTTACTTACTTAAAGCTCTACTGCCCAGCTGAACATTAATTTTAAAATCTGCTCAACTAACTTAACTATTTTCTTTGTTATAATTATATATTTATTTACTTCAGCTTCTACGTTTTTTAAACGTTTAAATAAAAGCGTTACAAACTTAAATTTAATGTACAAACTTAAATTTAATGTACAAACTTAAATTTAATGTACAAACTTAAATTTAATGTACAAACCTAAATTTATTGTACAAACTTAAATTTAATGTACAAACATAAATTTAATGTGCTAACTTAAATTTATTGTACAAACTTAAATTTAATGTACAAACATAAATTTAATGTGCTAACTTAAATTTAATGTACAAACTTAAATTTAATGTACAAACCTAAATTTATTGTACAAACTTAAATATAATGTACAACCATAAATTTAATGTACAAACTTAAATATAATGTACAAACTTAACTTTAATGTACAAACTTAAATTTAATGTACAAACCTAAATTTATTGTACAAACTTAAATATAATGTACAACCATAAATTTAATGTACAAACTTAAATATAATGTACAAACTTAAATTTAATGTACAAACTTAAATTTAATGTACAAACCTAAATTTATTGTACAAACTTAAATTTAATGTACAAACTTAAATTTAATGTACAAACTTAAATTTATTGTACAAACTTAAATTTAATGTACAAACTTAAATTTAATGTACAAACTTAAATTTAATGTACAAACTTAAATTTAATGTACAAACTTAAATTTAATGTACAAACTTAAATTTAATGTACAAACTTAAATATAATGTACAAACTTAAATTTAATGTACAAACTTAAATTTAATGTACAAACTAAAATTTAATGTACAAACTTAAATTTAATGTACAAACCTAAATTTATTGTACAAACTTAAATTTAATGTACAAACTTAAATTTAATGTGCTAACTTAAATTTATTGTACAAACTTAAATTTAATGTACAAACTTAAATTTAATGTACAAACTTAAATTTAATGTACAAACTTAAATTTAATGTACAAACTTAAATTTAATGTGCTAACTTAAATTTAAAGACATGTTTTTGTATTGTAAAGTCGTCGTAAAGACAGGTTTTGTTTACTGGGAAGCTTGGCGCTAGTTGATGATGACAGCGTCGGTCTACGAAGCTCGGTGCTTGCGTAAAAAGCCAGCGCAGGTGTACGAACCCAGTAAACAAAAACTATCTGAAAGACATGTTATTGTATTGAAAGTCGTCTTAAAGACAGGTTTTGTTTACTGGGAAGCTTGGGGCTGGTTGATGATGGCAGCGTCGGTCTACGAAACTCGGTGCTTGCGTAAAAAGCCAGCGCAGGTGTACGAACCCAGTAAACAAAAACTATCTGAAAGACATGTTTTTGTATTGCAAAGTCGTCTTAAAGACAGGTTTTGTTTACTGGGAAGCTTGGCGCTGGTTGATGATGGCAGCGTCGGTCTACGAAACTCGGTGCTTGCGTAAAAAGCCAGCGCAGATGTACGAACCCAGTAAACAAAAACTATCTTAATGACATGTTTTTGTATTGCAAAGTCGTCTTAAAGACAGGTTTTGTTTACTGGGAAGTTTGGCACTGGTTGATGATGGCAGCGTGGGTCTACGAAGCTCGGTACTTGCGTAAAACTCAAATAAATACACGGACTAACTTATCTGCAAGTAAATGCAACCACCTCCTGCGGCGGGCACGATCATTCAACAAGCGAATCTTACCATTAACATCCGATGCCACTCTTTATGAGTTGGTCATGCAATTTTATGATTTTTGATATCAACGTCGGTAAGTGAACGCTTAGGGGCAGTCTACTGTGATGACGCTCATAGTTACTTACTTAAAGCTCTACTGCCCAGCTGAACATTAATTTTAAAATCTGCTGAACTAACTTAACTATTTTCTTTGTTATAATTATATATTTATTTACTTCAGCTTCTACGTTTTTTAAACGTTTAAATAAAAGCGTTACAAACTTAAATTTAATGTACAAACTTAAATTTAATGTACAAACTTAAATTTAATGTACAAACTTAAATTTAATGTACAAACCTAAATTTATTGTACAAACTTAAATTTAATGTACAAACATAAATTTAATGTGCTAACTTAAATTTATTGTACAAACTTAAATTTAATGTACAAACATAAATTTAATGTGCTAACTTAAATTTAATGTACAAACTTAAATTTAATGTACAAACCTAAATTTATTGTACAAACTTAAATATAATGTACAACCATAAATTTAATGTACAAACTTAAATATAATGTACAAACTTAAATTTAATGTACAAACTTAAATTTAATGTACAAACCTAAATTTATTGTACAAACTTAAATATAATGTACAAACATAAATTTAATGTACAAACTTAAATTTAATGTACAAACTTAAATTTAATGTTCAAACTTAAATTTAATGTACAAACTTAAATTTATTGTACAAACTTAAATTTAATGTACAAACTTAAATTTAATGTACAAACTTAAATTTATTGTACAAACTTAAATTTAATGTACAAACTTAAATTTAATGTACAAACTTAAATTTAATGTACAAACTTAAATTTAATGTACAAACTTAAATTTAATGTACAAACTTAAATTTAATGTACAAACTTAAATATAATGTACAAACTTAAATTTAATGTACAAACTTAAATTTAATGTACAAACTAAAATTTAATGTACAAACTTAAATTTAATGTACAAACCTAAATTTATTGTACAAACTTAAATTTAATGTACAAACTTAAATTTAATGTGCTAACTTAAATTTATTGTACAAACTTAAATTTAATGTACAAACTTAAATTTAATGTGCTAATTTAAATTTATTGTACAAACTTAAATTTAATGTACAAACCTAAATTTATTGTACAAACTTAAATATAATGTACAACCATAAATTTAATGTGCTAACTTAAATTTATTGTACAAATTTAACTTTAATGTACAAACTTAAATATAATGTACAAACATAAATTTAATGTACAAACTTAAATTTAATGTACAAACTTAAATTTAATGTACAAACTTCAATTTAACGTACAAACCTAAACTTATTGTACAAACTTAAATTTAATGTACAAACTTAAATATAATGTACAAACATAAATTTAATGTAGTAACTTAAATTTAATGTACAAACTTAAGTTTAATGTACAAGCCTAAATTTGTTGTACAAACTTAAATTTAATGTACAAATTTAAATATATTGTACAAACATAAATTTAATGTACAAACTTAAATTTAATGTACAAACTTAAATTTAATGTACAAACTTAAATTTAATGTACAAACTTAAATTTAATGTACAAACTTAAATATAATGTACAAACTTAAATTTAATGTACAAACTTAAATTTAATGTACAAACTAAAATTTAATGAACAAACTTAAATTTAATGTACAAACTTAAATTTAATTTACAAACTTAAATTTAATGTACAAACTTAAATTTAATGTACAAACTTAAATTTATTGTACAAACTTAAATTTATTGTAAAAACTTAAATTTAATGTACAAACTTAAATTTAATGTACAAACTTAAATTTAATGTACAAACTTAAATTTAATGTTCAAACTTAAATTTAATGTACAAACTTAAATTTAATGTGCTAACTTAAATTTATTGTACAAACTTAAATTTAATGTACAAACTTAAATATAATGTACAACCATAAATTTAATGTACAAACTTAAATTTAATGTACAAACTTCAATTTAACGTATAAACCTAAATTTATTGTACAAACTTAAATTTAATGTACAAACTTAAATATAATGTACAAACATAAATTTAATATACAAACTTAAATTTAATGTACAAACTTAAATTTAATGTACAAACTTAAATTTAATGTACAAACTTAAATTTAATGTACAAACTTAAATATAATGTACAAACTTAAATTTAATGTACAAACTTAAATATAATGTACAACCATAAATTTAATGTGCTAACTTAAATTTATTGTACAAACTTAACTTTAATGTACAAACTTAAATATAATGTACAAACATAAATTTAATGTACAAACTTAAATTTAATGTACAAACTTAAATTTAATGTACAAACTTCAATTTAACGTACAAACCTAAACTTATTGTACAAACTTAAATTTAATGTACAAACTTAAATATAATGTACAAACATAAATTTAATGTAGTAACTTAAATTTAATGTACAAACTTAAGTTTAATGTACAACCCTAAATTTGTTGTACAAACTTAAATTTAATGTACAAATTTAAATATATTGTACAAACATAAATTTAATGTACAAACTTAAATTTAATGTACAAACTTAAATTTAATGTACAAACTTAAATTTAATGTACAAACTTAAATTTAATGTACAAACTTAAATATAATGTACAAACTTAAATTTAATGTACAAACTTAAATTTAATGTACAAACTTAAATTTAATGTACAAACTTAAATTTAATGTACAAACCTAAATTTATTGTACAAACTTAAATATAATGTACAAACATAAATTTAATGTACAAACTTAAATTTAATGTACAAACTTAAATTTAATGTTCAAACTTAAATTTAATGTACAAACTTAAATTTATTGTACAAACTTAAATTTAATGTACAAACTTAAATTTAATGTACAAACTTAAATTTATTGTACAAACTTAAATTTAATGTACAAACTTAAATTTAATGTACAAACTTAAATTTAATGTACAAACTTAAATTTAATGTACAAACTTAAATTTAATGTACAAACTTAAATTTAATGTACAAACTTAAATATAATGTACAAACTTAAATTTAATGTACAAACTTAAATTTAATGTACAAACTAAAATTTAATGTACAAACTTAAATTTAATGTACAAACCTAAATTTATTGTACAAACTTAAATTTAATGTACAAACTTAAATTTAATGTGCTAACTTAAATTTATTGTACAAACTTAAATTTAATGTACAAACTTAAATTTAATGTGCTAATTTAAATTTATTGTACAAACTTAAATTTAATGTACAAACCTAAATTTATTGTACAAACTTAAATATAATGTACAACCATAAATTTAATGTGCTAACTTAAATTTATTGTACAAATTTAACTTTAATGTACAAACTTAAATATAATGTACAAACATAAATTTAATGTACAAACTTAAATTTAATGTACAAACTTAAATTTAATGTACAAACTTCAATTTAACGTACAAACCTAAACTTATTGTACAAACTTAAATTTAATGTACAAACTTAAATATAATGTACAAACATAAATTTAATGTAGTAACTTAAATTTAATGTACAAACTTAAGTTTAATGTACAAGCCTAAATTTGTTGTACAAACTTAAATTTAATGTACAAATTTAAATATATTGTACAAACATAAATTTAATGTACAAACTTAAATTTAATGTACAAACTTAAATTTAATGTACAAACTTAAATTTAATGTACAAACTTAAATTTAATGTACAAACTTAAATATAATGTACAAACTTAAATTTAATGTACAAACTTAAATTTAATGTACAAACTAAAATTTAATGAACAAACTTAAATTTAATGTACAAACTTAAATTTAATTTACAAACTTAAATTTAATGTACAAACTTAAATTTAATGTACAAACTTAAATTTATTGTACAAACTTAAATTTATTGTAAAAACTTAAATTTAATGTACAAACTTAAATTTAATGTACAAACTTAAATTTAATGTACAAACTTAAATTTAATGTTCAAACTTAAATTTAATGTACAAACTTAAATTTAATGTGCTAACTTAAATTTATTGTACAAACTTAAATTTAATGTACAAACTTAAATATAATGTACAACCATAAATTTAATGTACAAACTTAAATTTAATGTACAAACTTCAATTTAACGTATAAACCTAAATTTATTGTACAAACTTAAATTTAATGTACAAACTTAAATATAATGTACAAACATAAATTTAATATACAAACTTAAATTTAATGTACAAACTTAAATTTAATGTACAAACTTAAATTTAATGTACAAACTTAAATTTAATGTACAAACTTAAATATAATGTACAAACTTAAATTTAATGTACAAACTTAAATATAATGTACAACCATAAATTTAATGTGCTAACTTAAATTTATTGTACAAACTTAACTTTAATGTACAAACTTAAATATAATGTACAAACATAAATTTAATGTACAAACTTAAATTTAATGTACAAACTTAAATTTAATGTACAAACTTCAATTTAACGTACAAACCTAAACTTATTGTACAAACTTAAATTTAATGTACAAACTTAAATATAATGTACAAACATAAATTTAATGTAGTAACTTAAATTTAATGTACAAACTTAAGTTTAATGTACAACCCTAAATTTGTTGTACAAACTTAAATTTAATGTACAAATTTAAATATATTGTACAAACATAAATTTAATGTACAAACTTAAATTTAATGTACAAACTTAAATTTAATGTACAAACTTAAATTTAATGTACAAACTTAAATTTAATGTACAAACTTAAATATAATGTACAAACTTAAATTTAATGTACAAACTTAAATTTAATGTACAAACTAAAATTTAATGAACAAACTTAAATTTAATGTACAAACTCAAATTTAATGTACAAACTTAAATTTAATGTACAAACTTAAATTTAATGTACAAACTTAAATTTATTGTACAAACTTAAATGTAATGTACAATCCTAAATTTATTGTACAAACTTAAATATAATGTACAACCATAAATTTAATGTACAAACTTAAATTTAATGTACAAACTTAAATTTAATGTACAAACCTAAATTTATTGTACAAACTTAAATTTAATATACAAACTTAAATTTAATGTGCTAACTTAAATTTATTGTACAAACTTAAATTTAATGTACAAACTTAAATTTAATGTGCTAACTTAAATTTATTGTACAAACTTAAATTTAATGTACAAACTTAAATTTAATGTGCTAACTTAAATTTATTGTACAAACTTAAATTTAATGTACAAACTTAAATATAATGTACAACCATAAATTTAATGTACAAACTTAAATTTAATGTACAAACTTCAATTTAACGTACAAACCTAAATTTATTGTACAAACTTAAATTTCATGTACAAACTTAAATATAATGTACAAACATAAATTTAATGTACAAACTTAAATTTAATGTACAAACTTAAATTTAATGTACAAACTTAAATTTAATGTACAAACTTAAATTTAATGTACAAACTTAAATATAATGTACAAACTTAAATTTAATGTACAAACTTAAATTTAATGTACAAACTAAAATTTAATGTACAAACTTAAATTTAATGTACAAACCTAAATTTATTGTACAAACTTAAATTTAATGTACAAACTTAAATTTAATGTGCTAACTTAAATTTATTGTACAAACTTAAATTTAATGTACAAACCTAAATTTATTGTACAAACTTAAATATAATGTACAACCATAAATTTAATGTACAAACTAAAATTTAATGTACAAACTTAAATTTAATGTACAAACCTAAATTTATTGTACAAACTTAAATTTAATGTACAAACTTAAATTTAATGTGCTAACTTAAATTTATTGTACAAACTTAAATTTAATGTACAAACTTAAATTTAATGTGCTAATTTAAATTTATTGTACAAACTTAAATTTAATGTACAAACCTAAATTTATTGTACAAACTTAAATATAATGTACAACCATAAATTTAATGTGCTAACTTAAATTTATTGTACAAACTTAACTTTAATGTACAAACTTAAATATAATGTACAAACATAAATTTAATGTACAAACTTAAATTTAATGTACAAACTTAAATTTAATGTACAAACTTCAATTTAACGTACAAACCTAAACTTATTGTACAAACTTAAATTTAATGTACAAACTTAAATATAATGTACAAACATAAATTTAATGTAGTAACTTAAATTTAATGTACAAACTTAAGTTTAATGTACAACCCTAAATTTGTTGTACAAACTTAAATTTAATGTACAAATTTAAATATATTGTACAAACATAAATTTAATGTACAAACTTAAATTTAATGTACAAACTTAAATTTAATGTACAAACTTAAATTTAATGTACAAACTTAAATTTAATGTACAAACTTAAATATAATGTACAAACTTAAATTTAATGTACAAACTTAAATTTAATGTACAAACTAAAATTTAATGAACAAACTTAAATTTAATGTACAAACTTAAATTTAATGTACAAACTTAAATTTAATGTACAAACTTAAATTTAATGTACAAACTTAAATTTATTGTACAAACTTAAATGTAATGTACAATCCTAAATTTATTGTACAAACTTAAATATAATGTACAACCATAAATTTAATGTACAAACTTAAATTTAATGTACAAACTTAAATTTAATGTACAAACCTAAATTTATTGTACAAACTTAAATTTAATATACAAACTTAAATTTAATGTGCTAACTTAAATTTATTGTACAAACTTAAATTTAATGTACAAACTTAAATTTAATGTGCTAACTTAAATTTATTGTACAAACTTAAATTTAATGTACAAACTTAAATATAATGTACAACCATAAATTTAATGTACAAACTTAAATTTAATGTACAAACTTCAATTTAACGTACAAACCTAAATTTATTGTACAAACTTAAATTTCATGTACAAACTTAAATATAATGTACAAACATAAATTTAATGTACAAACTTAAATTTAATGTACAAACTTAAATTTAATGTACAAACTTAAATTTAATGTACAAACTTAAATTTAATGTACAAACTTAAATATAATGTACAAACTTAAATTTAATGTACAAACTTAAATTTAATGTACAAACTAAAATTTAATGTACAAACTTAAATTTAATGTACAAACCTAAATTTATTGTACAAACTTAAATTTAATGTACAAACTTAAATTTAATGTGCTAACTTAAATTTATTGTACAAACTTAAATTTAATGTACAAACCTAAATTTATTGTACAAACTTAAATATAATGTACAACCATAAATTTAATGTACAAACTTAAATTTAATGTACAAACTTAAATTTAATGTACAAACTTAAATTTAATGTACAAACCTAAATTTATTGTACAAACTTAAATTTAATGTACAAACTTAAATTTAATGTGCTAACTTAAATTTATTGTACAAACTTAAATTTAATGTGCTAACTTAAATTTATTGTACAAACTTAAATATAATGTACAAACATAAATTTAATGTACAAACTTAAATTTAATGTACAAACTTAAATTTAATGTACAAACTTCAATTTAACGTACAAACCTAAATTTATTGTACAAACTTAAATTTAATGTACAAACTTAAATATAATGTACAAACATAAATTTAATGTAGTAACTTAAATTTAATGTACAAACTTAAATTTAATGTACAACCCTAAATTTGTTGTACAAACTTAAATTTAATGTACAAATTTAAATATATTGTACAAACATAAATTTAATGTACAAACTTAAATTTAATGTACAAACTTAAATTTAATGTACAAACTTAAATTTAATGTACAAACTTAAATTTAATTTACAAACTTAAATTTAATGTACAAACTTAAATTTAATGTACAAACTTAAATTTAATGTACAAACTTAAATTTAATGTACAAACTTAAATTTAATGTACAAACTTAAATTTAATGTACAAACTTAAATTTAATGTACAAACTTAAATTTAATGTACAAACTTAAATTTAATGTACAAACTTAAATTTAATGTACAAACTTAAATTTAACGTACAAACCTAAATTTAATGTACAAACTTAAATTTAACGTACAAACCTAAATTTATTGTACAAACTTAAATTTAATGTACAAACTTCAATTTAATGTACAAACTTCAATTTAATGTACAAACTTAAATTTAATGTACAAACTTAAATTTAATGTACAAACCTAAATTTATTGTACAAACTTAAATTTAATGTACAAACTTAAATTTAATGTGCTAACTTAAATTTATTGTACAAACTTAAATTTAATGTACAAACCTAAATTTATTGTACAAACTTAAATATAATGTACAACCATAAATTTAATGTACAAACTTAAATTTAATGTACAAACTTAAATTTAATGTACAAACCTAAATTTATTGTACAAACTTAAATTTAATGTACAAACTTAAATTTAATGTGCTATCTTAAATTTATTGTACAAACTTAAATTTAATGTACAAACTTAAATTTAATGTGCTAACTTAAATTTATTGTACAAACTTAAATTTAATGTACAAACTTAAATATAATGTACAACCATAAATTTAATGTACAAACTTAAATTTAATGTACAAACTTCAATTTAACGTACAAACCTAAATTTATTGTACAAACTTAAATTTAATGTACAAACTTAAATATAATGTACAAACATAAATTTAATGTACAAACTTAAATTTAATGTACAAACTTAAATTTAATGTACAAACTTAAATTTAATGTACAAACTTAAATTTAATGTACAAACTTAAATTTAATGTACAAACTTAAATTTAATGTACAAACTTAAATTTAATGAAAAACTTAAATTTAATGTACATGATTTTCGATTAAACTAGAAAAATTTTACGTTACATTTACGGATTTGAAATTAATCATTATTATTTTTTTTATATCCGATAATTATTTTGCATATTATTTACATTTGATATTAAACATGCACGCTCAGATCGCACGCTTTACAATTCTAATTTTTTCGCATTTTTTTCGATGATAAATATGTTATGTGAAAAAAAACGATGTTGCGGGGAATCGAACCCGGGAACCTTTGCACCAGAAGCAGACGACCTACCGACTGTGCAACCGCGACATGTTACGAGTAGTCATTCGAATCGTCCTTATAAGCTACACACAATAATATTTTCTTATAATTATAATTTTTAGTACTATTTTTTTAGTAACAAAGTTTTATTTTACATATATTATATATACAACAATTTAATAAATTGATCGAGCATTAAAATAAAAAAGGTACAATATTTAAATAACGAATTACTTTTAGTATTAAGAATTAAATCATTTAGGTACAATTAAATACAATCTCTTAAAATATTTCGAAAAATATTTTCAAAATGTTTAAATTGTCAATTATTCCGGCTTTTTATGTATTTTTTCACACAGTATTTTTTTACTACTTTCAGCGCCCACAATTGTATTCCTAAATGCATATTAAGGATTATAAAGGGTTATCTTTTTGATCCCGGATCGTCAAAAACCTGAAACTAAGATTTAATATCAATTTTGGTCGATTGAATTAAAAATATTTGAAATAAAAAATGTAATATATTAAATATTTAATTTACACAAAAACGTGATTTTTAGACGATACATTTTTTATTGTAGATTTCGTAAGGGAATGTGAAAGAGAAATGAAGATTTCAACGTTACCGACTGAAATTTTTTTACTTTCAATATACCATGAAAATATATTTATGAAAAATTGGATACATTAGGCCCTTCCAATAAGGATAAAGAACATTTTAAACCATTTCAAGTGATTTAATTGTTCTTACTACAAAGTTTGAGTTTCCCTTATAAACAACACGTATAAAACTCGTAGTGATAAGATCTATGAAATCGTTAGAATATTTGTCTAATTATTATTTATTGATAGTGGATAGGCTTAATAAATCGTTTATTTTAAGAGGAATATTCACAGACTATTTTAAAAATAAAAATCATTTAGCCGGTAATGTAGGAATCTTCCCTTCCATTTAATTTCATATGTTTATATAAATGTGTCTTAAACAGTAATCATTCTAAAACTTTTTTTTACTGTACATATTTGCTAATACCTTGAATTTAAGACGTGTATAGCCTCAACATCTTAATCCTACGCGTCATGATTTATTGACATTGCTAATACATTAGTTATTGGAGGAACTTTGGGACGTTCATGATTGTAGATGACTCGATAAACGAAATTTTTTTATTTGAGTGTTACTTAAAAAAGTTAAGTAACACTCAAATAAAAAAATTTCGTTAAAAAAGTTAACATTTATTAAAACCGAAATGGGTAACTTTTTTGTTACACATATTCTTTTTTATATATATCTTTTTTAATTATCTGCTTAATTCTTATGTAATAATAAATTTCATGGTATGAAGATTTTCAAGTTCGCTTTTAAATGTTACAATAAGAAGATTCTAATCGGTACACGGACAAATATTTACTTATTAATAATTAAAGTGAACTACTTCTCCTATTATTAACCTCCACAATTATTAAGAGTTTATAAGTAAATGTAAGGAAAATCTTAAAAGAAAATTTAAGATATCTTTTAAAATAATTATTAACTAGCGTTACGGCTCCAATCAATAATTAAAAAAAATATCCTTAATTTTGGGGTTAATGGTTTACGGTTTCAGGACTAAATTTTTATTACGAAATTTGTATTTTTGCATATTGCTCAGCTGTGGGTAAAGGTGTAGTTCGATTTAGGGTTTTATTGTTAATTATGTATTAGCTGCAAAATACTACTTGGAATGTTTAGGGTTTAGAGATTAAATTTTTATTGCTTAAATTTTTGTTATTGCAAATTTCTTTGCTTGAGATAGTTGGTTTTAGGGCTTAGGGATAGTAGAGTTTATGATATTGATTATAATAATTTAACATTTTTTAATATGGAAATTAAATAATTAATGTTGTATTGTATTAAATTTCATATAGATGTACATTAATATACATTTACGTTCATTAAATTTAATGTAGAACCACATTAAATGTCATGCACATATATAGAAATCTCCTTTTTGTTACATTTGCTTTGCAAATTGTAACCGATATACCTATACTGATGCGCTGTATAGTTTGTATAGGTTTACGAACGAAAGATCAGTGTACAGACGAGAGATTAATATATAGTATAATATTCAGTGAATTAATTATTTAAAATATAAGTGATAGTGATAGTGAGGAACTTGGAGATGATATACCTCCTCGGAAAAGAGAAAAAAACGAATTTCACGATGATCAAAAACCCAGTACAAGTAAAATGCCGCCTTTACGTGCTCAACAAATCAACGCTACACAATCAAGTGATTCAGATCTTAGGTAATTGAATTTCATGACATGATTATTTCATTATATTGTTATATGTACGAAGTTTGAAATTGATGCGCGCGCAGATAAACCATGCGGGATATGTTTACCCACGTGGTAAAGTTGTATGTGTTTGTCTCAAATACATACAAACGTGCAATGTAGATGTATGTTACATTCTGTCTCCCTCTCTCTCTCTCTCTTTCATTATATATATATATATATATATATATATATATATATATATATATATATATATATATATATATATTCATGTATAAGAGAGCGAAAGAGAGAGAGAGTGAGACAGAATGTAACATACATCTACATTGCAAGTTTGTTTGTATTTGATACAAACACATACAACTTGAGCACGTGGGTAAACATCCCCCATGGTTTATCTGCGCGTCTCTCTCTCTCTCCCTCTCTCTTCCGCTCCTCTCTCTCGCTCTTTTATATATGAATATGTATATATAAATATAATAAAATATATTTATATATGTATCTCTCCCTCTCTCTTCCGCTCCTCTCTCTCTCTCGCTCTCTCTCTCTCGCTTTTTTATATATGAATATGTATATATATATATATATATATATATATATATATATATATATATATATATATATATATTATATATGTATTTATATAAAAACTTTCTCTCACTCTCTCCCTCTCTCTTCCGCACTTGTATGCATGAATAATTTTCTGTTCTTTTTTATTTTTACAGTACTCAACAGTCACAAGAAATCGGGGATATTGTTATTGAAACTCGAAATGAAACAGAAATAACTGATGAAACATCTCCTAATGCTCATTAGAATTAAATATTTTAGTATATAATATGTTTTTATTAATTTTATTTGAATGAAATAAAAAGATCTATCCATTGAAAACAAAATGAAAAAATGAATAAGAAAAAAATTACTTTTCATTTGCCATTCCTCCAATAGATCATCATTCCTATTTTATACTTTCTACACATAAGAATTCGATGTTTCACATCTGCCAGGCGTCCCGCGACGGCTAACCTTTTTTAAATAAGAAATTATTGATCCTGGGGAATTTATTATTCTATAACTGAAACATTTTTTAAATAAGAAATTACATACCCAGAGGTATTTGGGTTAAAGTTTTATGATATTTTATGATTTATCTAAGGTACGGAATTTCTTATTCGATTATATTTTCTTTCTCCAATAATTTATAATTTTTTAAGTATATAATTGGTCCATGACTTTAAAAAAATTCCCTAACTCTCCCTGACATTTCCATGATTTTCCCTGACTTCCCAGGTTTCCATGACCGCTGGACACCCTGAAATCCAATCATAAATTTAGCAAAATTCTATACGGTACGTATTTTGACAGACATGTATGAATTACATGTATGAATTTATAGATGATAAAGATTTCAAGTTATTCGTCGTACGTAAGGAAATAAGTTGATCGTTTTATACAATTAAGTTAATTTTGTATTGTACATTTTTACTAAATAAAAAGGGATCTGAAAGGACCGTAGACAAGTTCTTTAAACTATTATTTAAATGGTTAGTTATACTTGAACTAATATAATTAAGATATCTGTTAAGTTATTTAATTAAAACATAAGTTTTCATTTTATACCTTATAGTTTAAAATTACTTGCATATTTTTTAATTCAATCGTAGGCTATATAATTGAATACGAAAAATATATTTTTATGTATAGTAAATATCAGGATACTATTCTTATATTTTAGTATATATATTTAAGAGTTTGCAAACACTAATCGTCACTTACATTCATTTTGTTACTTGATCTTTCACGTAAATGCACTCAGTAATTTCACAGTACAAATTATAAGTATAGAGTTAAAGATTAAAACTTTTTTCACTTACATTAATTTCTAAAGTAAATGATAATTATAGAATTATCATCAATTCAGCGTATATTTCTTACTGCAAAGGACCTATATAAATAGACAAAAACATTTAATCTACGCGAATGTTAAATATAATACAGACTTTTTAAATATTCTATCAAGTTTCTTATATTGTTTTAGGTTAATCACATTGTCAAGAATAGCACTTGAATCTTTTATTAAAAAAGATTCTACCAGTTAGAGAGTTAATACTCAATTCTAATAAAATGTTGTGTCCTGATAAACTTAGATATCAAAGGTGACTCAGTTAAAATTTTATTAAACAATGGATATTATACGAGGGTAGTTCAATAAGTCTTTAGAATAAAGTATAAAAACAATTTTTTTTGGGTAAATTTTTTTTTATTTTTCAACATAATCTCTTTGGAGCTCTATACACTTGGTCAATCGCTTTTTAAGTTTTTTTAATCCTTCAGAAAAGTGCGTTTTCGGAAGTTCCTCAAAATAAGCACTTACAGAGGCAATGACGTCTTCGTTGTCCGTAAATCTCTGTCCACCGAGCCATTTTTTCAAGTTTGGAAATAAGAAAAAGTCACTGGGGGCTAAATCTGGTGAATACGGTGGGTGTTCGACCAATTCGAATTTTAGTTCTTCAATTTTAGCCATTGAAACGAAGCATGTGTGAACTCGGGCGTTGTCGTGATGAAAGAGAATTTTTTTTCTCGCCAAATGTGGTCGTTTTTTTCTAATTTCTTCTTTCAGCTGCTCTAATAATGATGCATAATACTCACCAGTAATTGTTTTACCCTTTTCCAAGTAGTCAATAAGTATAATTCCACGTGCATCCCAAAAAACTGTAGCCATAACCTTACCAGCTGACTTTACGGTCTTTGCCTTCTTTGGAGCTGGTTCGCCTGTGGAAATCCACTGTTTGGATTGTTCCTTTGTCTCAGGAGTGTAGTGGTGTATCCATGTTTCATCCACAGTCACAAATCGACGAAAAAATTCCTCAGGATTCCGACTTATGCGCGCCAAAAGAGCCTCAGAGGCGACCACTCTATTGCGTTTATTCTCAGCTGAGAGCAAACGCGGCACCCATCTTGCCGATAGCTTTTTCATGCCTAATTTTTCATGTAGAATTGAAACAACTGCACCTATAGATATCCTTGTGGCCTCAGCTAACTCACGCACTTTTAATCTTCTATCCTTCAACACCATATCGTGGATTTTATTGATGATTTCGGGAGTAGTTGCTTCTACGGGCCTTCCTGAACGTGGTTCGTCACTTATTGATGTACGACCACGCTTAAATTCATTTACCCAGTTATAAACCATTGCTAAGGCAGGGGCAGATGTGCCATGAACTGAGTCCAATTCATTTTTTATCTCATATGGAGTTAAACCCTTTAAATGAAAATGTTTAATTACCGCTCTGAACTCGTTTTTTTCCATTTTTCTTAACAAGCAATTTTTTTTTTCAATTGGTTATAAAAACACGTAAACTCAGAAGATGTGGACTGTGACTGCACCATATATCTAGTCGGGAGTGGTGCTGACTGAAAACAGATGATTTGGAGCGATTCGCGCGCCATCTGTTGGTCATTCTAAAGACTTATTGAACTACCCTCGTACAATATGTCCGAACATCATTTCATTTTTTCGAAGCAAAAAGAACATTATTCTGAATATCGTAAAGTACTAGATCAAGATACTAGAGTACTTTGCATGGACTTTGCCGAAAATTACTCATTTATAGCTCAGAACTCGATCCAAGGACTCTACTTTAACAATGCGCAGGCTACATTATTTACTGCAGTTTTATACTATAAAGAAGTTAGTAACAACGAAGTTTTATTTAAAAGCTTCTGCGTAATTTCAAAGTAAAAAAGAATTTCCTTGGATAAAAAAATTAATTTATTATACTGATGGAGTCCATACTGACTCCATCACAATTCAAAAATAAGTAAGATAAAAACTCAATGTTTTAAATTATTTTTTTTTACTTTCTAACTATCTAGATATAGTTAATAATCAGTTCTAAACAGTTTTAAAATCAATAACTCCCAAGAATACAATTATTCACTGTAGCTTTTTGTGTTATTAAGGAAGTTCTATTGCTACAGAATAATTGAACAGAATCCAATAAAATTTTGTACATAGTAAGCTCGTATCATAAAAAAAAATCAGTTAAATTTTTGTTAAATGCTTTAATTTTTTTCGTTTGAGACAGTTCATAGCTCACTCGCGGGGAAGGCGGTGAGAGGGGCACGCCTATGCTTATATACAGGAAGTCTGCAGTCAATATCAACTATCAACCCCAGATAAGCAAATTTTTATATAAAAAGTTCATATGATCGTGTCGGGCGGGTTGCAGCGTTGTCTCGCTTCACAGACTTTACATACGGTTAATAGGGAGAATACTAAGAAATTTTTATGTATTTATAAATTGTAAATGTACAAAAACTTTGTTTTAAACGATTTGTCAATGACTTAACTATCTGAAAGTAAGTTCTTTATACCATTCTTGACATTTTAAAACTTTATTTTCAATGATATTCGGACATTAATATGAAAAAATTATTAATCTTTAATATGAAAAAATTATTTTCGTGTCTGCATATCTTTTTTAATTGTTATTCGATTTCGGTAAACCAAAGCTAGTTTTCTTCTTCAACTGAATACCTACAAATTGTAATTATCGAAATCGCTAAAAAAAAATCGCATTCATTAAAAAAAATGAAACTGTTAAAAAAATTTGATTGGATTTGTAATAGTTAAAAACGTAAGCAAAGTTTTGAGGTTATAGACAGAGAGGAGATGCGTGGTAAGCGGGGCGCCATTTTGGCGTGGTGGAGGACGCTTTTGAGAATCGCTATTTTGACCAACCGATAGAACTCCCTTAATATAATTATGTACTTACGATTATTAAATTTATAATTTTGTATTTGTTTTTTACAAATCACTTGATTAATGTATGTTACCATGAAAAAGACTTTGGCATAAAAGTATTATCTTGCAACTTCTTTATGACTTCCCACGGTAAAAACGCTCTTGATGGTATAGGTGCTGCTGCAAAACGCAAAGCAAGGGGAGGAGCTTTGCAGGGTATCTGCATTTTGAATGCCCAGCAAATGTACGATCATCTGAGTAGGGCTGACTCTGATATAAAGTACAAACAAATTATTAATGATTTTATTTACAATGGCACCATCCATAATCTGTGTAATTAGAATGTATTAATAATATTTCAGGTATCTTTATGTTTCTAACCGAGAGGTGGAATCAAGAGGCCGAAAGTTTAACAGCAGATTCAAATTGGCAAAAAATATTAAAAATACTAGGAAATATCACTGCTTTCAACCTATAGATTTGCAGACAATGAAAGTCAAACTATATTCGTTTGACACCGAGTCACAAACAGTCAAGATAGTTTAAAAATAAACACAATTAGTTTAATTTATCATTTATTTACAATATTTTTTACAATACAACGAACTTTAAAATCACAAGTAATTTAAATAAAGGAGAAGTGTGAATAATTTAAATAAAAAACGGTAAAGTGTTTTATAGATTAAAATAGTTTTATACATATTTTTAAAATAGTTATTTATAGAAATTTTTTGAATATATATATTTTTTCAAATAATTACGAAGGATTAGATATTAATGCATAATATCTTATATAACATTTTATAAAAATGAAGGACTTTAATATAATATTAAACACTTAACGATGTATATATAATACATAACTTAAAATAGATAATTGTTTTTAATATAGAATTAATAACTGTAATTTTGTTCATATTTTACATATTTATATCCAGTTTTAGATTTCAAATATTATAGGCCAGGAGTACTACATATTGGTATTGCTGTAACGTACAGGAAATTAGTTATTAGTGGAATTCGCTCACAAATAATATATATAATGAAAATAAAATGTTCCTCCGGCTTAAAATGGTGTACTAGCTACAGGAAAAATCGAGAAGTGAAAAAATACGCAAAAATCGCACTTATTTTTGCATATTTTCCTATATAACTTTGTAAATATGCAATTTAGGGAAAAAAATAATACTAATAAATTTGTTTGTTATAAAATTCTATACAAGATAGAAGTAGTTTAAAATGCGTACATATGAAATTTTCGTTGCAAAATAGTCATCAAAGTCGAGAAAATAGGTAAAAAACAAGGTAATTTTCAAGCGTTCGTCTCACAGGTAAGAAATTATCCAAATCTACTGTCATTGCGGATTTTAGTACTTTAAAATAGTACAAAATGAAATCCCGAAACCCGATCCAAATCGGTCTGATAGTTTTAACATGAGACATTTGTTAAGTAATTATCGTGTAAAAGATCATAATTTGTTTGCGTCAATTCTGGGGTTAAAGTTTGGCACTATGATTAGCGCTAATTTTTTTACACATACTTGGACCTCTTAACTATCACGTAGAATCGTTATAATACCAATTTTCTTTTTTTAACGACTTCTGGAGCGATTTTAACAGTTTGTAAAATTTTGACTTTATAAATAAATTATTTTTCGAAGCGATATTTCCCGTCGAAAAATATAATGAAAGCACTTAAAAAAAGTACTCGGAAAGACGCTTAATTTGAAAGAAAAAACGTTGAAATCGAACATATAAGTTCTTAGATATCAACTGCCAAAGACGGTAAGCGTTAGCTGCAAAACTATGTACAACGTAACAATAAAAAAAATTGATTTTGGTAGGTTTTTTCAAGAACTTTTCGACGGCGTTTTTATAAATATTTATACATATAATCTAATATATCAAGGATGAAATATAAGTTTTGTTTATTTATAACGATCTTACTACGTAATTATTTAAACTAATATATATTTGTAGTGAACACTAGGTACCTAGTATGGAAATTATTATTAGCATGAATTATTAGCAACATATAAAAACGTCAAATTACGAGTACTTGCAAAAGATTGGTAGAGATCCATAATTAATTAACGAGACCCGGAAAATTAAGCTCCTCTTGATTCGGTATATCGATTTAAAAAAAGAATCATCAAAATTAATGCCATAGAAGCAGAGATATTGCTAGCTGAAGCGCGATCGCTCGTTTTGAACGCACGATTTCAAGTTCCGCAGTTCATCCCCTCCCCTCCTGTTTTGCCGCTCAGATGGTCGACTTGGTGATATTCATTGAATTTTCGTACAAAAAGCCCCCGTGCGATAATATTTATAAAAACGCCGTCGAAAAGTTCTTGAAAAAACCTACCAAAATCAATTTTTTTTATTGTTACGTTGTACATAGTTTTGCAGCTAACGCTTACCGTCTTTGGCAGTTGATATCTAAGAACTTATATGTTCGATTTCAACGTTTTTTCTTTCAAATTAAGCGTCTTTCCGAGTACTTTTTTTAAGTGCTTTCATTATATTTTTCGACGGGAAATATCGCTTCGAAAAATAATTTATTTATAAAGTCAAAATTTTACAAACTGTTAAAATCGCTCCAGAAGTCGTTAAAAAAAGAAAATTGGTATTATAACGATTCTACGTGATAGTTAAGAGGTCCAAGTATGTGTAAAAAAATTAGCGCTAATCATAGTGCCAAACTTTAACCCCAGAATTGACGCAAACAAATTATGATCTTTTACACGATAATTACTTAACAAATGTCTCATGTTAAAACTATCAGACCGATTTGGATCGGGTTTCGGGATTTCATTTTGTACTATTTTAAAGTACTAAAATCCGCAATGACAGTAGATTTGGATAATTTCTTACCTGTGAGACGAACGCTTGAAAATTACCTTGTTTTTTACCTATTTTCTCGACTTTGATGACTATTTTGCAACGAAAATTTCATATGTACGCATTTTAAACTACTTCTATCTGGTATAGAATTTTATAACAAACAAATTTATTAGTATTATTTTTTTCCCTAAATTGCATATTTACAAAGTTATATAGGAAAATATGCAAAAATAAGTGCGATTTATGCGTATTTTTTCACTTCTCGATTTTTCCTGTAGCTAGCACACCTTTTTAAGCCGGAGTAACATTTTATTTTCATTATATATATTATTTGTGAGCGAATTCCACTAATAACTAATTTCCTGTACGTTATAGTCATATTTGCTAGGTTTCGGGCTTAATTCTCCTGGCCTATTAAGCATATATTTAAAAATGTACCCGACCATAGCTAATTATTGTAGGTGAAAAGCGCAAATTTCGTAAATATAAATAACTTTAAAATCACATATCTCTGTCAATTTCTGATCGATTTGGTGGCCCTAAAAATCAAAATTTTTGTCTTTTGAAGCCGAAAATAAAAATTGATTGCCGATTCATTAAAGTAGATAAAAAATTAACAATTCTGTAAAGATTTGAATATGATTAAAAAACAGAAAAATACACTGAAAAATCGATAAAAAAACAGCTTTAATTCATATGATAGAGCCCTATACGCAGAACTACACCTTTTCCCGTTATTCTGGAACATTTTTGGAACATTTTGCTGGAACTCTAAGTTCGAAAAAAATGGACGCATTAAAAAATGTACCTGAATATTGCAAAAAATGCGATTTTCGCAAAAATTGGCAAATTTCAAGTGCCGTATCTCCGTCTATTTTGGACCTTTTTATACGCTGAAAAAGTTTAAAAATTGACGGAGATAGAAAGTTTTGAAAGTAGGCAAAAATCGAAAAAAACAAGTTGCACGTTTGAGGTTATAAGTCAGCTTAGTAATTATGTAGCCTAAGAGATTAAAAGATTAAAACCTCGCTTTTCGACAAGCTTTTGAAAATGATCAAGAAACAGCTAAAAATAGACTGTTTTTCGACCTTGGAAGATCCATATCTCCGCTTCTAGGGCACCTAGAGGGCTGAAATTTAGCACAGAATCTTATTTTATTGTATACAACAAGTCCTCTAAATTTCAGTCCGACCCTAGAAACTCGTGCGCACGGTTTTTTAAAAAAGTATTTTTTATACCCATATATATACTATCTCTTTACAATCACATTGCAAAATTAAGTGGTGCTTCGCCATCAGCTGTATTGTGCATTGGAATGACGGCACTGTATTTTCAAAGTAGCTTTACTGCATAAGATATTTAATAACGTACAGCAACAAGAAAGGTATTTGACCAGAAAAATATGATGATTTTGCAACACACAACAACCATCACCAGCACAAAAATCTGCCATTTCATCACTGGGTGATCTTCAAAATAGATCCTTAATTGTTTTCGTTCTAGATTAAATCAAAAGTAGATAATGTAAGCATAGTGTTCTGGTATCAATATTTAATCCATTGACTACAAACTGGTTACTTGAATAAGAGATTCTGCTTAGATCTAGTACAAATCCGGTTGGCGCTATTTTAAGAAGAATTTCATGCTAGCTGAAATGGATTATTTTTGAATTAATAAGAAATATTCTTGAATACTATAAGAATTTGAAAAATTTTATTGACATTGACAAGATGAGTAAGATAATGTATATATAGGTACTAAGCTAAAAAATTCTGCATATTCTGATTTGATTGTTCACAGATACATCAGTAAATTAAACAAATGTAATCAGTACAAATATATAACACGAAGAATTAGCCGAAATCGTAACGGTCGATTGTTACGAGGAAATGTTGTTGGTCGGTGCTGAGTTGCAGCTTTGCGGTAGCTCACCAACCGTATCGATAACATAGGGGTAGCAGCGATCGCGCGAAGGAACCGCGAGAAATAAAACACGCATATCGAAGTACTGTGAGTGTCGCCGAAATGACCTCACAGTATAGAAGCGTTGGATTAACGGAAAATCCCCTCTTGAACAGCACATAGTATAGTGCGTGCTTTGGCGACAATATTCATGGCTAAAATGATAAAAAGACAGGGGCGAGCGCGCCCCGGCAGATTCTACTCTCCGACGTCAAGTGTATGACGTCGGGATCCGCCACCGACACTCACCCAGTGTAACTCTTAAAATATATTTCTTACATAAATATCTTTTTCTTAACTTATACTTTGCTTGTTCATTTATTTATGCCCCCCAATCTACAACCTAAATGTGGGGTTGAGCATACGCGATCGTGTGATATCGCGAAGTGGTGGGACAATTTGTAAAGGCTACATAATTCGGAACGTGCCTTGTTCTGGAATTATCGATACATTCGGTATTTTTCAGGAAAACGCTTCGAATTGAACTAGTCCGTGTAACTTTGTGTAAACAAAAATTTCCTATTGTGAAAAAGTGTTTGAAAATTTAGCAAAATTTTGAAAAAAGTGTTTATCGTCTTCAGGATTATTTTTTTAACTGTTTGTGTGATAAAACAGTTGAATAAAAATGCAGGAATATTTGCCTAATGATTATTTAGTCACTCAATTGAAAGAGTTTGCACGTGCAAGAAATCTTGCAATTACTGGCTGGTTGCGACCGAATCGCTTTTATTTAACACGAGAGCGAGCCCGAATTATTAATAATTATGGTTGTAGCGATATTCGATCCGCTGCGGAATAGGAGACTGAATAACTTATTGTAGACTTGGTTAACAATAACAATTTGAGCTTTTATTGCTCCGTCTCTTCTTACATTAAAATCTTTCTTCCACTTTCGCTGTAATTTCGTGAGGATGTGTATGTGTGTGTGTGTAACTGGTCGGTTTGCAACACGCGGTCGCGTGATGCTGTAAAGTCGCGACGAGCGTGCTGGTGTAATCAACTGGAAGTCAAGGCCGGAACAGAGAGCGAGTAGCCCACGACAATCGCTTTTGTTCTGAGCGGTCCTCGCGGGTCAAAAGGTGGGAGAAAGCATACGCACCCGCGCCCCCGCGCGCTCTCCTTAAGTCGATAGCTGGCACGGGGAGGCGGGGAGCAATGCTTTCTCTGTATAAAGGGTGAGGGGCATGCAGGGGCTTTCCGCGTCCCGAACACTGGCACAAAAACAGAATTGATACGTCGATTAACTGAATTCGATGAAAACATTTGGCAAATGTTAAGTGCAGAACGTAATGCAAGGAAAGAAGAAGAATAAACTAGGCAAAGGCTAGAGGAGGAACAGCGCCTAAGACTAGAAGATGACGAACGTCAGAGACTTGAAGCACACCAACCCGTGCAGCAAATCTTAGGTAAACCAGACCCGATTCAGACCAGATTCTCGTAGGTCAGGTTGGAATCGGACAGGAAAACCGCATTCGATCCGGGCTCCGATTTGTATACCATTTTTTATGCGATTCGGCGTAGAAATCTAAGCCCGATTCCGACCCGATTTTCGGATGTTAATCCTCAGCAAAGAAAAAATTATTTATCTCCTTCTCGTGTACTCTACGTGTATTCATTCTTTTTAAACTAGCTTCATTTACATTGTAGTTATTATTATGATAATCGGAAACAGAAATATAGAAATAATTATAAATTAAAAAAAATTTTGGTTTATGCTGGAATCGAACTGGCGTCCTCGAGGTTCGTAAGCTGATGCTCTATCCACTTGACCACACGGACCTATTACTCGCGTAACTTCAAAACATATATTTATGTTACACGTTAAAGTTCACATTTATATTTTTGTTTTCGTAGGTATTTAAGGAGACGTCGGATACCGACAGTAGATTCCTACTATCCTACACACGTATTTCGTTATTTATTTACAAAGTTAATTGTTTAATGACAAAATAATAGCTGTCCCCAATTTGTTTTACAGTAACCTAATTATATGTCCAAGCTGGTTTCATATGATTGTTTTGTTTTCGAGAAAACTTTGACAAACTTAGTATGTAAAGGTTAATCTCCACGTAGTTGGCCCTTTTAGTGTGTCAAAGTTTTCTCGAAAACAAAACAATCATATGAACCCAGCTTGGACATATATGTAGATTACTATAAAACGAAGCGGGGACAACTATTATTTAAAGAAAAATATGATTTCTCTTAAAATTATGAATGAAAACTCAATTAGACAAGGACAGAGATATCCGGCGTCCCCTTAATGTCTTTTATACCATTCTTTTTACGAAAAGATTAATATAATTAAAATATGGAATAGCTATTAAGGAGATAAGAAATACTGACACATTTCCTAATATACCAATGCAACTTTTCGTATATCTTTTCAATCTTTTCTTCTCCTTTATATTGATAAAATAAAAGATATATTTATCAAAAACATGTATAGTACTAACTCATTCCTACCTTACAGGCTTTTTAGTTTTATAATTTTCTCTCGTTATTGAACTTCAAATTCATAACACAAATCTTAAGTTACATTTTTAAAGGTTTTTATATAAAATTTACAATAAAATTCATGAAAAATTAAAGAAAAATTAATTTTTCAATTAATTTAAAATTTACCAATAAGTTGTTAAATTTCATTTAAGAGCATGCCAGTTACCGATAGTAGATTCCTACTGTCTCACGTATATTTTGCTATTTATTTATTTCTTTATTTAAGGGGATGTGAAAGTGAATTAAAAATCCCTACCTTACCGGCATCATACTTATATTTTTTTCTGTGCAATAAATAAATATTTATTTATTCAGAGAAAAGAATATAAATGTGATACCGGTAAGGTAGGAATTTTTAGTTCACTTTCACATCTCATTAAATCATAATGATTTGATATACAATTAACACAAAACTAAACTTTTCCCTTTCCGTTTGAGAACAATAAATATTAATAAATATTTTAAGTCGTAAAAAAATACCTATCTTTTTTTAGGGAAATACAAAAAGAATTACTGATTTTACTATATAGATAATATTTGGTGATTTGAAATCTTCCTTATTCTGTCTCTTGAAAACTTGCTTAGACAAGGGCAGCAATATTGTTAGTACAGATGCTATTTAAAAACCTTACAAGTATTAATGATTTATTTATAGTTGAAAAATAAATAAGGAGATGTGAATTATCCACGGGTGACTATTCACACTTATAAATTTTTTTCTATAATAAATATGAACTTTGTAATTAAAATTGTAATTATAGCAACAAAATATTAATAAAAATAATATTACCATTTATCATATATCAATTATTAATATTAAGTTAATTGATTCACTTGCTCTACTGTTATATTATTTTTAAAACAATAATAATAGTATATGAACATGAAAACATTAATAAAAAATTACTTTAGTGTGAATAAAAATAAGTGATAAATTCAATATAGAGGTCTACCTTGCCGACATGTTACGTCAAGCAATAGTGCTTAGTAGATGATAGGAAAAACTGGTTAGATTTCGACCTGTTATTCCCCAATTTTACTTGCTTTTAAATAATTAGGTGTTCAGACGAGATTAGGGCACGGAAATCCTTTGTTTAACGTTAGAATCATAACCTCAAAATAGAAAAGCGCGGACCTTAGAATATCAGACAGGATTCAGGCAGGGAATCAGTGAGTCCT
The DNA here is from genome assembly GCA_949152435.1 of Gastracanthus pulcherrimus. NCBI lineage: Eukaryota > Metazoa > Arthropoda > Insecta > Hymenoptera > Pteromalidae > Gastracanthus > Gastracanthus pulcherrimus. The sequence goes on from OX424575.1 coordinate 55,004,168, forward strand.
GTTCAATGCGAGGAAAAGACGGGGAAATCGGGTCTGAATCGGGGCTGACTTCCGTCGGTCCGAAAATCTGGTCAGGATCGGGGCTAATCGCGGGGACGGCCTCTGAATTTCCTGCACGGGAAGTGGAAATCGAGCGACGATTGGAAGCCGAGAACAACGAGTTCAACTTACATAAGAGCCTATGTATTTGACCGACCATACAGTTCGCGTATCGGACGCAAATCAGTGTCATTAAGAATTTGTACACATAGCGAATATATGCATAAAAAACGTATTTTCGTGCCAGTGTAACAAAAAATAAATTATTTAGTAGATTAAGATTCTATAACTGTTCAACTATTTACAAAATGAATTATTTATTTAATAATAAATAAGAAAAATAAATAATTTATCTTACAATTACAAACAAACTGTCTCCATTTTTTAACCTCCTATAAGTCTTAAATAACTACTTTACGCAAATTTTTATTATTAAATGTTTTCAAATATTTCATTCTGTATCGCTTTTTTAGTAACTTTTAATCCCTTTGATTTGTAAGATAATTTTTTCCTATTAAAATTTTTTTATAACGCTTTAAAAGTCATGGCCAGTTACAGGACATCAAAAGTTGGACATTGAGACAGGTCGATCTTAGGTGGTCATGTACTGGTACATCAGACTAACTAACGTATCGATTTATAATTTATTTAATGTCTTGGGAAATATCGGTTTTCCACTTTCTTTTGAGAGATAATAGTAATATTTTTCAATAAGTAAAAGATTTTTCGATCTAAATTTGATTTTAAAATGCTTTATATTTTAGATAAACTATCTTCGTGTTACTAAATGCAGATACTGATACATTTACCTTACAGAAAGAATAATTATTCAAGTTATTTTACACTTTGAAATGTTTTGACGAATGTTACACTTTACTGGAAAGGTATGAAGTTGAGAAAGAAATTTAAAAAACTTCAATAAATTATTGGCATTATATATCTTTACCAGAAATCTTCTGTTGATTTTTCACGAGATATCATTAACTTCTAAAAAATGAGTCAAAAAATGTTAGGAGAATGTTAATTAAAAGGGTCGCATTGCTTACCACGGAAAATAAATAAACTATTTTCTGGTTGCAAATAATAAAGAAATTTTTTGAAATTTTAATTAATTTTATTTAATGCTAATACAAATTTTCAAAACTTAGTAAACCATTTATATTTAAAAGATTTATTTAATCGCGAATAACTGTTTTAAATAAAGAAATCAATATTACAGATCCCTGTAAAAAATTATATTTAATAAAAAATGGTATATTATTCCCTTTGAATTTGTACAAACATTATCTGGTTAAAATTTTAAGAGATTTTAACTAAAAAGTACCTTTTACCCGTAGTTAAATTATTAAACATATAGTTGTATATTTTTCCATTAATTTATTTTATCCATTTAATAATGAAATCTCTTAAAAATTTAATTGAAGATTCCTTGGACAAATAATGTTTTAAACGTAAAAATTTATTTGATTACTTATATTTCGAGAATGGCACGGTCATTTTTACCAAACATGGCTAATTTTTTCGTTTTTTACTGAAGATTCGAAATTAGAAATAAATTTAAAGATTCAGTTTTTCGAGTCTTTTGGCATGTTAGAAAAATTATGATGATTTTAGTGTAAATGCATTATAAATAACATAAATTTACATAAATTGAGAAAATGTAGTAAAACAAATGTTCGACTCTTCGGCCAAATATTAATATTCCCTACAAACAATGAATTTTATATAAAATATAATTGTTATACATAACAATATAATTTTATTAGCAATAACTATTTATTAGCTCTAAGTTATTATGGCTTATACTAATTTTAGTATTAAATAAGAGTTTATTAACGAATTCGAATACGTATGACAAATCAGTGCGGACGACGTCAGATGCAATGGTGGTCTAGCGCTATCCCTCTTAATTTGAAATAGTGTAATACAGTGAGATTCTACCGCTTTACAGTGAAATTTCCGAGGTTTCGCCATTTCAAATTATAAGAGGTGTCCAAATCCAGCCAACAATTTTTCTGAGGTTTTATTAATTAATTTCTCAACTTCATACTTTCCCAGTATATTATAACATTCATCAAAACATTTCTAAAGCGTAAATCAAATTGAATAATTATTTTTTCTATACACGTATTCTTTCACTCCAAATAGATTAAAAAGGTCACTTTTACAAAAGAGTGAATTATTCACTCTTTCTAAAAGTGAAGATTAACTTCAAAACAAGTAACTGGTTTTCATGATTGCTTGGAGTGAGAATGCACTCCAAAAAAGTGGAATTTTACTCTTCAAAATGTAGAGAGTGGTTTTAAATAAAATACATTCATCAATAATTAAATAAATACATAAATGATATACAATATTATTGTAGAACTTATCATATTAATGTAATGCATTTTAATGTGATGTAAGGATAAAATGTTATTAGTTAATATCAGCATTATGTGAAAAATAAGGTCACCAGCTGTCTGCGCGTAGAATAGAGACTAATGAATATTCAAATATGTCGAGAGCTTTTTGTCGGTCTTGTCCTCATCTACGGTTTCTCGCTGCCGCTGGTGTAAAAGATGTTGCAAACGACGCTAGAGTCTCTTTTTTGAAGTCGATCGATTTGCATTATGAACATCTTGCTTCCTACGTGAAAAAAAAATTCCGTAATTTAATTGCAGTTTTTCGAAAATATTGGAAAACTTAAGTTATTTACTTGTTCTTAATCTCCGTCTATATTGAATTTATTCTTATATTCGCGAAAGACATTTGAGTTGAATAATGATGAATTTGTTATTTAGTGCATTGCTGTTTGTCAAAAGAAATTCATGATCGGAAAGTTTTTCTCCCTTGCATTTATAAATTTCAGTCGTCACGCACCCAGTCTTAAAAGCTAATATTTAACGATCGTGTTGTGCACAACTCCGATCGATAAGACGTTGAGCTTTTCGCGACATCCGTACTTGTCTAATTAATATCTCAAATGTATAATGAGACAAAGGTTCGTTCAACCTGAAAATTTTAGATTTTATTTATTTCGAAATCAAAATATTTTAGCAAACAAGAAAGTGTTAGTTCGATTTGTCCGTGGTTTTATTCATAGGAATCGAAAATCATGGATGTACCGTCAAAGTATGGTTTAAATTAATGAATTTTAATTAATTTGAACCCTACTTTGACGGTCAAAATTTCTATAACTCAATAATTTTAAATTTCCTTCATTCACATGAAATCATCAACAGAAGGAATAAAAACCATTAAGAATCAAGTAAAAAAGTTGAATAGGAATCGGGTGGACAGTGGATTTTGGCTTCGAAAACTCTTATTACTATCCATCGGGTGGGATAGGAAAAGCGTGACTTTTAGACCGGTCAAATGAAGGGTAACTTATACTATACTTTATTAAAGGTATACTTTATTCGTAATATTTTCAACAGTCATACTTCGTTTTCTGTAAGATATATATGTCTTAATGATTGTCTGGATGAGTCAGTAAAGAAGATATTATTTTTGACGTTTCGGCGACTAATTTGTAACCCTATTCAGAACTTGTAATAAAAATTGGTCTTGTATCACAGATATATAATCTTTCGTCGACTTATAACTACCTTACGTATGGTTCCCTTTTTGGACAAGACATATAATTATAATTAGTTTAACATTGTTAAATTAAAAAATATCACAGTTTAAGAATATCACAGGTATAGAAGATAAAAAAAGATTTCTTATCTTATATACCTGTTATATTCTTAAACTCTGATATATTTCTATTTAACAATTTAAAAAAATATTTTTTATCTTCCATACCTGTGATATTCTTAAACTGTGATATTTTTCAATTTAACAATTTCAAACTAATTATAAGTATATGTCTTGTCTGTAGTCCTTAAACACTCTTTTAAACTGTAGATATTTATAACATATTTTAAAATTAAAAGGAGAAGAAAACGTAAAATAGTTATAAGTCGACGAAAGATTATATATCTGTGATACACGACCTAAATCTTGTTATATTTTATATACAATTCTGCGAAAAGTGCGTAATTACTCTGCATCTAACTGCCGAATTATAATACCTAAATAGTTTCTTAAATATTGCAAATCATTTTTTTAATATTGATTTAGGTAGGATTTTAGAAATAGAAATTTAATGGACAGGGGTCCGTTTATTAGACTGTTTTATATAGATTTACTGAGTATTACGAATTTCAAAGTTTAGATTTACACAAATGAAAAATAAATAGTTTCGACAAAAATAAAAAAACGAATGTACTTACGATGAACGCCTACGCGGCGTTTATCAGGGGCAGATGTTATATACGGTTACAAGCTACTGAAATATTAATGTTAGGGGGTAGAAAATAATGATCCATTTTTAAATTATTATCTTTCTTCAAATCTTGATACGTATTATAAACATGTTACAAATATGACGTGCATTGTGTGGGTTATAAAATTTGGTTAATAAATTATTAATTTCGATTAAGCTATCTTTCCACTTCAAAATTTGAATGTTTCGTATTCTCAATTACGTTAGTAAAATAGGAATCACATGTTAACTATGTTAAACAACAAAAATTTAATATTTTATTCTAATAGTATATATATATATATATATATATATATATATATATATATATATATATATATAGTAATAGTATATAATAATAATTTTTGTTCAGAACATGGTGTAGTAATATTTTATTATTATGATCTTAACAGGACAAAGGGCATGTTATTTCCATTTATTAAAAACAAATAAAAAATTTATATTTTTATTTTCTTTTTGTTTTAACTTTAAAATTCTTCAATGTAATGAAATACTTTTTTCCTTTTAAGAATAAATTTATATGATTACTTTAGCCCTGGTAGAAAATTTACTATCATTTATGGCCTGTTCGCTATCTATTGACCAACTTCCGTGGTCAATTTGTAGCCAATATTTACACCATAAGTTGACCATAATATGAGTAAACATAAATGAATTTACAATATAAAATTTAGCTTACTGATGCGAGGTGATATATAAGCGAAGATGCAGTATTCATACATTCTACAAATTTTAACTCTGATTCTATACGTAAAATATATGCCCATGATGCTCTGTATAGTATAGTATAAGTCCATGTCCACGCGAACAGCGTCGGGCGCTTATAGGTTGTTTATGCGCTAAAAGCATATAAGAACATAAGACGCAAGAATAACATTGATTAGTATATATATATATATATATATATATATATATATATATATATATATATATAGGTACACCAGAAATATACAGATACAAGAGAAATAAGTTTGTATTCATCATATTTATAGTATATACAATAAACGTAAACATTAGAATAACATTGATTGGTATATATATATATATATATATATATATATATATATATATATATATATATATATATATATATATATATATATATATATATATATATATATATATATATATATATATATATATACATATATTTACCAATCAATGTTATTCTTATGCTTATGTGTCCCAACACACATGCAGACATGCATACATTCACGGTGTGTTGATAGCTTGGAGTCTAGGGAGAGAGCAGACCCTTATCTGTTTGAAACATATAAAGAAAAACTTAGTTTTGCGTTCTGAGCAGTTTAGCAGATTTTGCTTAAAAAGTTGAGCAGGATTGCTGAGTAAAAGGTGCCCAATAGAATCAAGTAAATGTTACATAACCACTAAATAAATTTTTACTTAAGTCGTTGAGCTAGAGCAGTTCGACAAATTCAACGCAAATAAATAAGCTGTATTTGTTCCAATTTATGTATTTACTTGTTAATTAATATATATTTATTAATGCAGACGATTAAATTAAACTAAAATTTACCGTACATATCTTAAAAGAAATATAAGAAAAAATATTTGTAGATTAGGTTTGAATATTTTCAGCATGTAGGCTCGGTGTGCAACATACTAGTATAATTTTTTTTAACACACCCAGCCATAAAGTACGTACTTTATCCCCGCCGAGCCGGGAATAAAGCGCTACATTAAATCCCTACCCCCACTCTTACGCCTTCGGCTCGGGCACAAACAGCGCGTGGCGCGGCGTGGACTAGAGTGAGGTTAGGGAGTTAATATGTAGCACTATTTTCCCTTTTCGGCGGTGAACGAGTACGAACTTTCTGGTAGATATGTTAAAAAATTGTATATTGCACGCGTGAATAAAGTGAGCCAGCGATTGCCAGCGTGTATGACGCCCTCGCTCCGCTCGGGCGTCGAACCACACGCAGGCATTTACTGGCTCACTTTATTCCCTAGACGCATAATATACTATTAATTATTTGTTCTCTTTTAAATATCTAATTCGTATTGAATTATTTTAGGATCATTAAATTTTATTTATAAATAAATCTAAATTACACCACCTTTTGGCCATAAACCGTCGGCCATAAGTTGGGTTATTGACCATAATATAGGTCATAAATTGACCACACACCATAAAATTAGGCATTATATGGCGAATAGTTAGTCAACGTTTCTACCAGGGAGTTTGTATACTCATTAAAAGAATTGCAATACAATACGCTAAAGTTAAAATTAATAGGTATATCTGAATATACACAAATATGGTATATATAGATATATTTTGCATTTCAAATAATGTTTTAAATTATTTTTTTTATTGGGTATACGTACCAGAAGTAGAAAGAAGGTATAAGGGTAATTTCTATTAAAAATTAATAAGATATAAATCAGAACGAGTATTTTAATAAATATTCTCTTAGAAGATTATGACAGTTAAATATTATATAAGTTTTCACAATGATTACTAACTTAATCTTTTGTAATAGGATCGGGTAAGAGGCTCTATCTCAACGTGATTGTCTAGAGCTCCTGACGATGATTACCACAGCTTAAGTTACTAATAATTGAATAAATAATCATAAAAGACATGTGTGACTTAACCCTTAGCGGCCACACCTCAGCCAGGCCACATAGCGGCCACATGGGGTAACTCATTACCCCACGCTGAAAAACCTAGATGTACAAGACATATGGGTGTTTTAACACTTGTAACCGATTGTTTCATATTTGTTGAAGTGTTCTTCAATATTTCTAATGATTTTTATCGGTCAATTTATAGATGGCGTTCTAAAAACTGATCAAATATTTTAAATGTTTTAGACCTCCAATTTCACTTTTTCTGAGCCTGGGATAACTAGTTACCCCGTGTGGCCGCTAAGGGTTAAACATGTAAAAAGTGCCATGTAGTTCGACGTAGTCATACCACGTTCCTTCGATCGGAGGATTTAGTAATCGACCGTGCATCTACTGAATGGCCTCAAAGAGGTGACCCGAGCATCAGGAAGAGTAGCCATGGCCTGTGTCATTGGGCGAGCGGTCGATCTCGCACACACGATACACGAGCAGATGCAAGCCTTGACTCGGCTCTTTCCTCTGACTACCCAAGCGCACCGGATCGTATGAGAGTAAGTAAGCTGGAATCCGGCTTGGAGGGCTTTGTGGTTAGCCCATTCGATCACAAGATCTGCGAGGTGGCAGCGACCTAGGATCACTGAGCTTGAATCGTTTTCAATATTGAATTTATAGGAATCCAACTGAATATGACATTTCCTGATTCATTTTAATCAGCACCCTTCGCTTTCAATTGTACATAAGTGAATCGTCTTAAATCGGGTAAATATATCAATCGCTTTTAATCCTCCGCAATCGCAAACTTCCAAGACATCGTTTGAATCGTTTTCTATGCGGGATTTCCGGATTCATTTTAATCCGCACCTATAGTTTTCAATTATACATAAGTGAATCGTTTTGAATTGTGTTAATATTGCAATCGTTTCTAATTCGCCTCAATCGCAATCTTCCAAGACATCGTTTGAATCGTTTTCTATGCGGGAGTTCCGGATTCATTTCAATCCGTAGTTATCGTTTTTAATTATACATGAGTCAATCGTTTTGAATTATCTTAATATTGCAATCACTTCTAATCCACCACAATCGCAAGCTCCCAAAGCATCGATTGAATTGTTTTCTGTGCGGGATTTCCGGATTCATTTTAATTCGTGCCTATCGTATTCAATTGTACATGAGTGAATCGTTTTCTGTTTGTACACTGTTAAAAATAACATTAAATTTAATGCATTTTTAATGTACATGTGTACATTAAATTTTATGTACTTGTAACAAACAGGAGATTTCTGGATAAGTACATGAAATTTAATGTGATTCTACATGAAAATTAATGTACTTGTAATAAAAAGATTTCTATATATGTGCATGACATTTAATGTGGTTCTACATTAAATTTAATGAACGTAAATGTATATTAATGTACATCTATATGAAATTTAATACAATACAACATTAATTATTTAATTTCCAAATTAAAAAAATGTTAAATTATTATAATCAATATCATAAACTCTATTATCCCTAAGCCCTAAAACCAACTACCCCAAGCAAAGAAATTTGCAATAACAAAAATTTAAGCAATAAAACTTTAATCGCTAAACCCAAAACACAAACATTCCAAGTAGTACATTTTGCAGTTAATACATAACACAGGCCGACAAAATTTTCCTGAACCAATAACCCAGAGACCAGACCATACTTTTCCGAAGGTTTTTGGCACGCTGAATCCAAATCCGGCCTCAGAATTGCTCTATCACCTCAGGTTTTCGAGATATCCTAACCTAAAAGTGCAAAAATCACCGTTTTTGGCTGTTTTTGAGGTTATGTTATGCCGCTAACTGATTTTTTAATACAAAACGATCAGCGGCATCTGAAAGTACTAGTCTTGCCCTTCAAAATTCATTTTCGCTTGTTTCGATTCGACTTTTCCTTCTCGAGATATATCGATTTCAATCTGTAATGTATCAGTGTTTCTTATCTACTAGACATCCTATCCCATAGCCCCGTTTATACTCGGATAAACAAACTCTTCCTGATATTGCTGTCAAACCGCTTGCAAATGCATACCAGGTAGTTTTTGGGGTCACTGATGACAAATCTGGAGTTAGAATCTCCGAATTCAAAATGGCGGATCCAATATGGCGGCTATGATTACCACGATCCGTAGTAAGTCACAAAAAATCCCGGAAAAGCTCTGGAGATCGGTTACTCGGGGGTTTTCGGGGTCGCTGATCTCAAATCTGGAGTCAGAATTTCCGAATTCAAAATGGCGGATCCAAAATGGCGGTTATGATTACCACGATCCATAGTAAGTCACCAAAAACACTGGAAAAGCTCTGGAGATCGGTTACGCGGGGGTTTTCGGGGTCGCTGATCTCAAATCTGGAGTCAGAATTTCCTAATTCAAAATGGCGGATCCAAAATGGCGGTTATGATTACCACGATCCATAGTAAGTCACCAAAAACACTGGAAAAGCTCTGGAGATCGGTTATGCGCGGGTTTTCGGGGTCGCTGATCTCAAATCTGGAGTCAGAATTTCCAAATTCAAAATGGAGGATCAAATATCGCGACTATCGTTGCCAAGGGCCATAGCCATAGTTGACCAAAATCTTGGAAATGGTCTTTTAAGTCGTCACTTGGAAGTTTCCCGATTCTCCGAGCTCGAATCTGCAGTCAAATATTCCAAGTACAGAATACCTACTGACCCACCCAATATGTTACAAAATGACGGATGTAATATAGCAGCTAGTCTTACATAAAGAACCTCACTTTGACTTCTTATGAAAACGTTGTCGTTGCTCCTGAAACGATCGTTTATATGACTTGCGCCTATAGACAGTCGATACGTTATGTCTATGCAGAGACCAGCAGTAGTCCGCCATCATCCGCTCATCCCACCTACCTTGAAAATGCCGCTCCTTTTGTTTGAAATCCTGATGAAAGCGTTCACCCATTTCTTCGCTGAATGCGCCATTATTCTCAGGAAAGTAGTCTAAATGAGAAAACAAAAAGTGCAATTTCATACTCATCAGACACCCTAATTTTTGGAAATTCGTTAGCATCGTAGATACAATAGATTTGTACTTTGGATATCGATAGTTTCCTAAAAAATTGTCTGTGACACTTTTGAAGCTCATCCAAGCATCTTTTTGTACGGGTGTCATGGTTTTTACAAAATCATCGTCTTTCATAAGTTTTCTAATATCAGGCCCAACAAATATGCCTTCTTTAAGTTTAGCATCCGACAAATGCTTAAACTTGGATGCAATGTACTGGAAACATTCGCCTTCTTTGTCTAAAGCTTTAGTAAATTACTTCATAAAGCCAAGCTTGAGATGCAATGGAGGCAATAGGATTCGACGGGTGTCGACAAGACTCTCATGAATGACATTGTGTTCACCAACCTTCATCTGGATTCTTTGTGGCCAATTTTTCTTTACCCAGTGCTCCTGTCGGGAACGACTGTTCCAAAGGCAGAGAAAACACGGATGTCTCGTGTTTCCCGACTGCAAACCTACTAAAATATTTATCATTTTGAAGTCACCGCAAATCAACCATTTGTGCTCATTATAATAATTGACTTTTTCAAGAAGAAATTGAAAGCTTTCGTACGATTCTTTCAATACGGTGGAATGGCCAATGGGAATTGCCGCATATTTATTTCCATTATGAAGCAGTACTGCTTTAAGACTATCTGTTGAAGAATCTATAAAGAGTCGCCAGTTCTCCGGCTTATAAACTTCTTCTATCTCATATAAAATAATCAAACCTTTAATATCGTTGCAATATACAAGGGAATTCTCTTTAGTAAAATACTTCACGAACTTATTATCTCTTTTCCTGTAGACGGAAATTTTTGTCCCAGGGGACAGAAGATTTTTTTCTTTGAGTCTGGAAGCGCATAGCTCTGCCAATTCTTTACTCAAATTCAATTCCCGCACAAAATCATCCAGAGTATTTTGATCAAAAAGTTGCGGTTTTCCGTCGTCAAAAGAAAATTCATCGTCACTGCTTTCGGCCTCGTCACTTTCAATCGTTTGCCTTTCTTGATCCGCTTGTGGCTGAGGAACAGTATTTGTATTCCGTTCTATTTTTCCAATTTTTGGTGGTGTTACACTAAGCACCTTAGGATACACAAGCAAATGTTTATTTGTATGGTTTCTACCAGTTATATCACATCCACAAAAGTAGCAGTCATCATCATGATTTCTAGGTTCACGCCACACTACTGTTTCAATTACAACATCCTTTTTTATACTATTCCAGTTTTTCAAAGTTCGGCGACAATCTTCACAAATAGAATTAGGAACCCAGGGTTTATTTAGATTTCTCATAGGCGTTTGATAACATTCTTCGAACTGTGCTCTTATTGTATCACTGATGTTTCTACGGTAAGTTTCTGCCTCAAACTTTCCGCAAACATTGCAAAATTTATTAACTTTATTTGCGCACGGGATTCTCGACATTGTAGATGACTAATCCGTTAGCCTGTCACTCAAACACGATCTCTAACACGGAAAGTCTTATGTTTCTTGAAAGCACTGAGTGATCTACACTGGATGTACATCAGATTCATACATGCACACTACGACGTTAATGTATCTAATACCGTATTGATTTATTTATGGGTTGATGACTAATCCGTTAGCCTGTCGCTCAAACGCGATCTCTAACACGGAAAGTCTTGTTTTTCTTGAAAGCACTGGCTGATCTACACTGGATGTACATCAGATTCATACATGCACACTACGACATTAATGTATCTAATACCGTATTGATTTATTTATGGGTTGATGACTAATCCGTTAGCCTGTCGCTCAAACGCGATCTCTAACACGGAAAGTCTTGTTTTTCTTGAAAGCACTGGCTGATCTACACTGGATGTACATCAGATTCATACATGCACACTACGACGTTAATGTATCTAATACCGTATTGATTTATTTATGGGTTGATGACTAATCCGTTAGCCTGTCGCTCAAACGCGATCTCTAACACGGAAAGTCTTGTTTTTCTTGAAAGCACTGGCTGATCTACACTGGATGTACATCAGATTCATACATGCACACTACGACGTTAATGTATCTAATACCGTATTGATTTATTTATGGGTTGATGACTAATCCGTTAGCCTGTCGCTCAAACGCGATCTCTAACACGGAAAGTCTTGTTTTTCTTGAAAGCACTGGCTGATCTACACTGGCTGTATATCAGATTCATACATGCACACTACGACGTTAATGTATCTAATACCGTATTAATTTATTTATGGGTTGATGACTAATCCGGTAGCCTGTCGCTCAAACGCGATCTCTAACACGGAAAGTCTTGTTTTTCTTGAAAGCACTGGCTGATCTACACTGGCTGTACATCAGATTCATACATGCACACTACGACGATCATGTATCTAATACCGTATTGATTCAGATTTCAAACAAAAGGAGCGGCATTTTCAAGGTAGGTGGGATGAGCGGATGATGGCGGACTACTGCTGGTCTCTGCATAGACATAACGTATCGACTGTCTATAGGCGCAAGTCATATAAACGATCGTTTCAGGAGCAGCGACAACGTTTTCATAAGAAGTCAAAGTGAGGTTCTTTATGTAAGACTAGCTGCTATATTACATCCGTCATTTTGTAACATATTGGGTGGGTCAGTAGGTATTCTGTACTTGAAATATTTGACTGCAGATTCGAGCTCGGAGAATCGGGAAACTTCCAAGTGACGACTTAAAAGACCATTTCCAAGATTTTGGTCAACTATGGCTATGGCCCTTGGCAACGATAGTCGCGATATTTGATCCTCCATTTTGAATTTGGAAATTCTGACTCCAGATTTGAGATCAGCGACCCCGAAAACCCCCGCGTAACCGATCTCCAGAGCTTTTCCAGTGTTTTTGGTGACTTACTATGGATCGTGGTAATCATAACCGCCATTTTGGATCCGCCATTTTGAATTCGGAAATTCTGACTCCAGATTTGAGATCAGCGACCCCGAAAACCCCCGAGTAACCGATCTCCAGAGCTTTTCCGGGATTTTTTGTGACTTACTACGGATCGTGGTAATCATAGCCGCCATATTGGATCCGCCATTTTGAATTCGGAGATTCTAACTCCAGATTTGTCATCAGTGACCCCAAAAACTACCTGGTATGCATTTGCAAGCGGTTTGACAGCAATATCAGGAAGAGTTTGTTTATCCGAGTATAAACGGGGCTATGGGATAGGATGTCTAGTAGATAAGAAACACTGATACATTACAGATTGAAATCGATATATCTCGAGAAGGAAAAGTCGAATCGAAACAAGCGAAAATGAATTTTGAAGGGCAAGACTAGTACTTTCAGATGCCGCTGGTCGTTTTGTATTAAAAAATCAGTTGGCGGCATAACATAACCTCAAAAACATCCAAAAACGGTGATTTTTGCACTTTTAGGTTAGGATATCTCGAAAACCTGAGGTGATAGAGCAATTCTGAGGCCGGATTTGGATTCAGCGTGCCAAAAACCTTCGGAAAAGTATGGTCTGGTCTCTGGGTTAAAAATCTTGTCGGCCTGTGATAATTAACAATAAAACCCTAAATCGAACTACACCTTTATCCCCAGCTGAGCAATATGAAAAAATAAAAATTTTGTAATAAAAATTTAGTCCTTAAACCGTAAACCATTAACCCGAAAATTAAGAAAATTTTTTCAAATTATTGATCGGAGCCGTAACGCTATTTAATAATTATTTTAAAAGATATCTTAACTTTTCCTTTAAGATTTTCCTTACATTTTTACTTATAAGCTCTTAATAATTGTGGAGGTTAATAATAGGAGAAGTAGTTCACTTTAATTATTAATAAGTAAATATTCGTCCGTGTGCCGATTAGAATCTTATTATTGTACCTTTTAAAAGCGAACTTGAAAATCTTCATACCATGAAATTTATTATTACATAAGAATTAAGCAGATAATTAAAAAAGATATATATAAAAAAGAATGTTTAACAAAAAAGTTACCCATTTCGGTTTTAATAAATGTTAAAAGAGTCAAATAACACTCAAATAAAAAAATTTCGTTAATCGAGTCATCTACAATCATGAACGTCGTAGAGTTCCTCCAATAACTAATGTATTAGCAATGTCAATAAATCATGACGCGTAGGATTAATATGTTGAGACTATACACGACTTAAATTCAAGGTATTAGCAAATATGTACAGTAAAAAAAGTTTTAGAATGATTACTGTTTAAGACACATTTATATGAACATATGAAAAGAAACGGAAGGGAAGATTCCTACATTACCGGCTAAATGTTTTTTATTTTTAAAATAGTCTGTAATATTTCTCTTAAAATAAACGATTGATTAAGCCTATCCACTATCAATAAATAATAATTAGACAAATATTCTGACGATTTCATACATCTTATCACTGCGAGATTTATACGTGTTGTTTATAAGGGAAACTCAAACTTTGTAGTAAGAACAATTAAATCACTTGAAATTGTTTAAAATGTTGTTTATCCGTAATGGAAGGGCCTAATGTATCCAATTTTCCATAAATATATTTTCATGGTATATTGAAAGTAAAAAATTTTCAGTCGGTAACGTGGAAATCTTCATTTCTCTTTCACATTCCCTTACGAAATCTACAATAAAAAATGTATCCTTTAAAAATCACGTTTTATGTAAATTAAATATTTAATATGTTACATTTTTTATTTCAAATATTTTTAATTCAATCTACCAAAATTGATATTAAATCTTAGTTTCAGGTTTTTGACGATCCGGGATCAAAAAGATAACCCTTTATAATCCTTAATATGCATTTAGGAATACAAATATGGGCGCTGAAAGCAGTAAAAAAATACTGTTGGAAAAAATACAAAAATAGCCTTAATAATTGACAATTTAAACATTTTGGAAATATTTTAAGAGATTGTATTTAATTGTACCTAAATGATTTAATTCTTAATACTAAAAGTAATTCGTTATTTAAATATTTTACCTTTTTTATTTTAATGCTCGATCAATTTATTAAATTGTTGTATATATAATATATGTAAAATAAAATTTTGTTACTAAGAAAATAGTACTAAAAATTATAATTATAAGAAAATATTATTGCGTGTAGCTTATAAGGACGATTCGAATGACTACTAGTAACATGTTCTGGTGCAAAAGTTCTCGGTTCGATTCCTCACAACATCGGTTTTTTCTTCACATAACATATTTATCATCGAAGAATATGCGAAAAAATTAGAATTGTAAAGCGTGTGCGATCTGAGCGTGCATGTTTATATCAAATGTAAATAATGTGCAAAATAATTAGCGAATATAAAAAAAATAATAATGATTAATTTCAAATCCGTACATTAAATTTCATGTGTATGCAATGAATTTCATGTGAATGTACTGAAAGCACATTTCCAGTAGGTACATTAAAATTTTTGTATGTACATCTCACTTAAATTTAACGTAAATGTAACGTAAAATTTTTCAAGTTTAATCGAAAATCATGTGCATTGAATTTGCTGTAATTACATTAAATTTAATGTATGTACATTAAATTTAAGTTTGTACATTAAATTTTAGTTACATCATTGAAAAGGAATTAATGTACCTGCTTGAAGTTTGCTTCCATTACATGTACATTAAATTTAATGCATCTATTTCTAGCAGTGTATGCGGGATTTCTGGATTCATTCTTATCCGCGTCTATTGTTTTCAATCATACATAAGTGCATTATTTTTAATGCATTTGCTTTTTTAATGATTTTTAATTAATTTCCCATGCATAACAGTAATTGTTACATATTAGTCAGTACCTATTAATTAATAAATTTATTATAATATAACGAATTGATAAAAAGTATTGAGGTTAACATTGACATTTTTAGTTTTGTTATTTTATTTTATTATATTTATATTCATTATATAAATTTAAAAACAGATCATTCGAAAATACATGTGTCAATGATATACTTGCTGAAACATAGTATGTTTGACAACTGTAAAAATAAAGAAGTGTTTTTAAGATAAATGTAACATATAAAATATTATAAATATTAACATATATATTATACAAAATATGATCAAATCATTGAGATTCAAAATCATTAGGTAGTTTACATAAATATCGAGTATTGCGAACATTAAGAATTAAGTACTATTTTACAGCACACTTTATTTATAGACATTACAGACTAGTTTTAGTGTCTTTCCTTGTTTTCAAATATGGTAATTTTTAAATTTTTAGAATTACATTTATGATCAAATTTTATTATGTCTAGTATCTGGCCATACTTGCCTGATTTTAATTGTACCATTGTGTCGATTGAGCATGTCGCTTTTTCGTATTCAACTGAGTGAAGAACTTTGCCTTTATAAATACATTTTTTGTACGTTTTACAAAACTATCCATCGTTCTGTTTGAAGTAACCTTTACCTACAAAAACGACCTCATAATTTTTACCATAATCATAATGAGTAGTAGACAAACTTTTGTGAATGAACTAATTTGTGCAATAATGTTTAAGCTCAGCCATTGAACACTGAACGTTACCAGTTTTTAAATGTAATATTTGCAAAGCTTTTCTTGACATTTGCTGGTCCATTCAATTTGGGCCATTTAGATGTGATTTGAGTTGATAAATATTGCTTTCAAAAGGGAAAGTAGATGTTGTCCAAAGATCTCCACTCTTTCTTACCGATTGAACAACGTGCAATAAACTATGGATATTAAATGTCATGCTATCTTCTTTAAATTATATTTGATAATTTAATACGAATTGAAATAAGTCACGTTCCCATACTAATAAATCTTCTCCACTGATTTTTTATTTTAATAACGTATGCATACTTTTGACAAGCAATGAGTAATGAGTAATAATTTAATTAATTTAGTTTTCTAATGTTAACGGAACCAGACCACCTTTAAAGTTTAAATTGACCTAAAGTATTTTGATCTAAATTACATGATTTATCTTTATTATTAATCAATAAGATATCTAGCACTTAAAAATGAAATATTTAATACCAATTAAGACAAATTGAATATTTAGGAGCTAATTAATTATTATTTTAATGATTTAAGCACTTTGACAAATTGCGCGATTTTCATGTGTAACCACAGTGGCGCCATGCGTCGCACAGTATAATAACTGTATTAAAGCGCATTCGATCAGCTGTTCGAGTTCAATATCAGTCAAAAAATAAATATCAGAGTTTAATTATTATCAAAGAAGACTATTTTATTAGTATTTTTATTCGAGAAATAATTCAAGAACTTTAAAGATTATATTACTTTGTGTTTAATTATCTTTTTCGCAGCAAAACCAGCATTCAAGAAACAAACTAAACGATTCATATCTATCAGAATCATATTGAAATAGAAATATTTCACTAAATAAATGATAAAACTCTGAATAGGTAATTCCCTGATTACATACGTATTTACATTTGTACCGTGGCATTTCGTTACTCTATTTATTTATAACTTTTTCTCAGCACTTTACCGAATTTATCAATACTAATGGGCCACAGGTAAAGCGCGGCTAGCCCTGCACGAGTCCCTTTCCCCAGAGGAAGCTCCGTGAAGTAGAAAATCAGGAAAATATACTCATATAATAATTACACAAATCTCACTTTTAAGTACCTAGGGTTTATTATAAATCACCATAGATGACGGTCGCCAAATTTACAGGTTTTACACAATTTACCGGTCGCTACACAATATGGCTACGCTAACACACGCAAGCGTCTTCCGCGACGACCAAATCACCGCGTTTCCCGAGTTTTCCGAACATCGCGTAATATCCCCCTTTTCCCACACTACAATTCGTAATCTTCAAACGGGCCCGGCGCGCACTGATTCTAAACAACGGTGTCACACCACCAACGAGTTTACTCCACTGCCCCCGAGCGCATGACGGCAATGTGCTATATACATTAAATTATAACTTTATCTATAAGTGCCGAGGGAAGCTCGACAATTATAGCCCACTCACCGTCGCTAATTGTGGACGCCTAGCGGTGCTCATTATACTCCTGGTCGCCAGTACTTCCTCCGATTCTATCCTCGATACTCGCTACTCGATACAGTCAGGTATGTCAGGGCTCAAATTATTTGTGATATATCCCTCTAGTGAATGCTACTATTTAAAATAGCTGAAATTATCATTAACGTTTAATTTTATAAGTTTCTAATCTTTTCTTATTTTCATGTTATAATAAAGTATAACATATCAAATTTCATATTAAAGTAGCTGGAAGAGTAGATACATAAATCACATATTTGATTTAGGTATGGTGTTCAGTTATATTCTAATATCAATATACTTCAACTTTATTATAAGGTCCGTAATTTTACATCTTGCGCATATAGTCCACTTGAAACAGTCAGGTATTTCAGGGCTCAAATTATTTGTGATATATCTCTCTAGTGAATGCTACTATTTAAAATACCTGAAATTATGATTAATGTTTAATTTTATGTTTCTAATTTTTCGTTTTTTCATCTTATAATAAAGTATAATATAACAAATTTCATATTAAAATAGCTGGAAGAGTAGATACATAAATCGCATATTTCATTTAGACATCGTGTTCAGTTATATTCTAATGCCAATATACTTCAACTTTATTATAAGGTAACATTCCGTACTTTTAGATCTTGCACATATAGTCCACTTGATACACTCAGGTATGTCAGGGCTCAAATTATTTGTCATATATTCCTCTAGTGAATGCAACTATTTAAAATAGCTGAAATTATGATTAATGTTCAATTTTATAAGTTTCTAATTTTTTCTTTTTTTCATGTTATAATAAAGTATATTATAACAAATTTCATATTAAAATAGCTGGAAGAGTAGATACATAAACCGCATATTTGATTTCGGTATGGTGTTCAGTTATATTCTAATTCCAATATACTTCAACTTTATTATAAGGTAACATTCCGTACTTTTAGATCTTGCGCATATAGTCCACTTGATACAGTCGGGTATGTTAGGGCTCAAATTATTTGTCATATATCCCTCTAGAGAATGCTACTATTTAAAATAGCTGAAATTATGATTAATGTTTAATTTTATGTTTCTAATTTTTCTTTTTTTCATGCTATAATAAAGTATAACATATCAAATTTCATATTAAAGTAGCTGGAAGAGTAGATACATAAATCACATATTTGATCTAGGTTTGGTGTTCAGTTATATTCTAATGCCAATCTACTTCAACTTTATTATAAGGTCCGTAATTTTACATCTTGCGCATATAGTCCACTTGATACAGTCAGGTATGTCAGGGCTCAAATTATTTGTGATACATCCCTCCAGTGAATGCTACTATTTAAAATAGCTGAAATTATGATTAATGTTTAATTTTATAAGTTTCTAATCTTTTCTTATTTTCATGTTATAATAAAGTATAACATACCAAATTTCATATTAAAGTAGTTAGAAGAGTAGACACATAAATCACATATTTGATCTGGGTTTGGTGTTCAGTTATATTCTAATGCCAATATACTTCAACTTTATTATAAGGTAACATTCCGTACTTTTACATCATGCGCATATATATAGTCCACTTGATACAGTCAGGTATGTCAGGGCTCAAATTATTTGTCATATATTCCTCTAGTGAATACAACTATTTAAAATAGCTGAAATTATGATTAATGTTCAATTTTATAAGTTTCTAATTTTTTCTTTTTTTCATGTTATAATAAAGTATTTAATAACAAATTTCATATTAAAATAGCTGGAAGAGTAGATACATAAACCGCATATTTGATTTCCGTATGGTGTTCAGTTATATTCTAATGCCAATATACTTCAACTTTATTATAAGGTAACATTCCGTACTTTTAGATCATGCGCATATATATAGTCCACTTGATACAGTCAGGTGTGTCAGGACTCAAATTATTTGTGATATATCCCTCTAATGAATGTTACTATTTAAAATACCTGAAATTATGATTAATGCTTAATTTTATAAGTTACTAAATTTTTATTTTATTGATGTTATAATAAAGTATAACATATCAAATTTCATATTAAAGTAGCTGGAAGAGTAGATACATAAATCACATATTTGATCTAGGTTTGGTGTTCAGTTATATTCTAATGCCAATATACTTCAACTTTATTATAAGGTCCGTAATTTTACATCTTGCGCATATAGTCCACTTGATACAGTCAGGTATGTCAGGGCTCAAATTATTTGTGATATATCCCTCTAGTGAATGCTACTATTTAAAATAGCTGAAATTATCATTAACGTTTAATTTTATAAGTTTCTAATCTTTTCTTATTTTCATGTTATAATAAAGTATAACATATCAAATTTCATATTAAAGTAGCTGGAAGAGTAGATACATAAATCACATATTTGATTTAGGTATGGTGTTCAGTTATATTCTAATATCAATATACTTCAACTTTATTATAAGGTCCGTAATTTTACATCTTGCGCATATAGTCCACTTGAAACAGTCAGGTATTTCAGGGCTCGAATTATTTGTGATATATCTCTCTAGTGAATGCTACTATTTAAAATACCTGAAATTATGATTAATGTTTAATTTTATGTTTCTAATTTTTCGTTTTTCCATCTTATAATAAAGTATAATATAACAAATTTCATATTAAAATAGCTGGAAGAGTAGATACATAAATCGCATATTTCATTTAGACATCGTGTTCAGTTATATTCTAATGCCAATATACTTCAACTTTATTATAAGGTAACATTCCGTACTTTTAGATCTTGCACATATAGTCCACTTGATACACTCAGGTATGTCAGGGCTCAAATTATTTGTCATATATTCCTCTAGTGAATGCAACTATTTAAAATAGCTGAAATTATGATTAATGTTCAATTTTATAAGTTTCTAATTTTTTCTTTTTTTCATGTTATAATAAAGTATATTATAACAAATTTCATATTAAAATAGCTGGAAGAGTAGATACATAAACCGCATATTTGATTTCGGTATGGTGTTCAGTTATATTCTAATTCCAATATACTTCAACGTTATTATAAGGTAACATTCCGTACTTTTAGATCTTGCGCATATAGTCCACTTGATACAGTCGGGTATGTTAGGGCTCAAATTATTTGTCATATATCCCTCTAGAGAATGCTACTATTTAAAATAGCTGAAATTATGATTAATGTTTTATTTTATGTTTCTAATTTTTCTTTTTTTCATGCTATAATAAAGTATAACATATCAAATTTCATATTAAAGTAGCTGGAAGAGTAGATACATAAATCACATATTTGATCTAGGTTTGGTGTTCAGTTATATTCTAATGCCAATCTACTTCAACTTTATTATAAGGTCCGTAATTTTACATCTTGCGCATATAGTCCACTTGATACAGTCAGGTATGTCAGGGCTCAAATTATTTGTGATACATCCCTCCAGTGAATGCTACTATTTAAAATAGCTGAAATTATGATTAATGTTTAATTTTATAAGTTTCTAATCTTTTCTTATTTTCATGTTATAATAAAGTATAACATACCAAATTTCATATTAAAGTAGTTAGAAGAGTAGACACATAAATCACATATTTGATCTGGGTTTGGTGTTCAGTTATATTCTAATGCCAATATACTTCAACTTTATTATAAGGTAACATTCCGTACTTTTACATCATGCGCATATATATAGTCCACTTGATACAGTCAGGTATGTCAGGGCTCAAATTATTTGTCATATATTCCTCTAGTGAATACAACTATTTAAAATAGCTGAAATTATGATTAATGTTCAATTTTATAAGTTTCTAATTTTTTCTTTTTTTCATGTTATAATAAAGTATTTAATAACAAATTTCATATTAAAATAGCTGGAAGAGTAGATACATAAACCGCATATTTGATTTCCGTATGGTTTTCAGTTATATTCTAATGCCAATATACTTCAACTTTATTATAAGGTAACATTCCGTACTTTTAGATCATGCGCATATATATAGTCCACTTGATACAGTCAGGTGTGTCAGGACTCAAATTATTTGTGATATATCCCTCTAATGAATGTTACTATTTAAAATACCTGAAATTATGATTAATGCTTAATTTTATAAGTTACTAAATTTTTATTTTATTGATGTTATAATAAAGTATAACATATCAAATTTCATATTAAAGTAGCTGGAAGAGTAGATACATAAATCACATATTTGATCTAGGTTTGGTGTTCAGTTATATTCTAATGCCAATATACTTCAACTTTATTATAAGGTCCGTAATTTTACATCTTGCGCATATAGTCCACTTGATACAGTCAGGTATGTCAGGGCTCAAATTATTTGTGATACATCCCTCCAGTGAATGCTACTATTTAAAATAGCTGAAATTATGATTAATGTTTAATTTTATAAGTTTCTAATCTTTTCTTATTTTCATGTTATAATAAAGTATAACATATCAAATTTCATATTAAAGTAGCTGGAAGAGTAGATACATAAATCACATATTTGATTTAGGTATGGTGTTCAGTTATATTCTAATATCAATATACTTCAACTTTATTATAAGGTCCGTAATTTTACATCTTGCGCATATAGTCCACTTGAAACAGTCAGGTATTTCAGGGCTCAAATTATTTGTGATATATCTCTCTAGTGAATGCTACTATTTAAAATACCTGAAATTATGATTAATGTTTAATTTTATGTTTCTAATTTTTCGTTTTTTCATCTTATAATAAAGTATAATATAACAAATTTCATATTAAAATAGCTGGAAGAGTAGATACATAAACCGCATATTTGATTTCGGTATGGTGTTCAGTTATATTCTAATTCCAATATACTTCAACTTTATTATAAGGTAACATTCCGTACTTTTAGATCTTGCGCATATAGTCCACTTGATACAGTCGGGTATGTTAGGGCTCAAATTATTTGTCATATATCCCTCTAGAGAATGCTACTATTTAAAATAGCTGAAATTATGATTAATGTTTAATTTTATGTTTCTTATTTTTCTTTTTTTCATGCTATAATAAAGTATAACATATCAAATTTCATATTAAAGTAGCTGGAAGAGTAGATACATAAATCACATATTTGATCTAGGTTTGGTGTTCAGTTATATTCTAATGCCAATATACTTCAACTTTATTATAAGGTCCGTAATTTTACATCTTGCGCATATAGTCCACTTGATACAGTCAGGTATGTCAGGGCTCAAATTATTTGTGATACATCCCTCCAGTGAATGCTACTATTTAAAATAGCTGAAATTATGATTAATGTTTAATTTTATAAGTTTCTAATCTTTTCTTATTTTCATGTTATAATAAAGTATAACATACCAAATTTCATATTAAAGTAGCTAGAAGAGTAGACACATAAATCACATATTTGATCTGGGTTTGGTGTTCAGTTATATTCTAATGCCAATATACTTCAACTTTATTATAAGGTAACATTCCGAACTTTTACATCATGCGCATATATATAGTCCACTTGATACAGTCAGGTATGTCAGGGCTCAAATTATTTGTCATATATTCCTCTAGTGAATGCAACTATTTAAAATAGCTGAAATTATGATTAATGTTCAATTTTATAAGTTTCTAATTTTTTCTTTTTTTCATGTTATAATAAAGTATTTAATAACAAATTTCATAATAAAATAGCTGGAAGAGTAGATACATAAACCGCATATTTGATTTCGGTATGGTGTTCAGTTATATTCTAATGCCACTATACTTCAACTTTATTATAAGGTAACATTCCGTACTTTTAGATCTTGCGCATACAGTCCACTTGATACAGTCAGGTGTGTCAGGACTCAAATTATTTGTGATATATCCCTCTAATGAATGTTACTATTTAAAATACCTGAAATTATGATTAATGCTTAATTTTATAAGTTACTAAATTTTTATTTTATTGATGTTATAATAAAGTATAATATACCAAATTTCATATTGAAATAGCTGGAAGAGTAGATACATAAATCACATATTTGATTTAGATATCGTTTTCAGTTATATTCTAATGCCAATATACTTCAACTTTATTATAAGGTAACATTCCGTACTTTTAGATCTTGCGTATATAGTCCACTTGATACAGTCAGGTATGTCACGACTCAAATTATATGTGATATATCCCTCTAATGAATGTTACTATTTAAAATACCTGAAATTATGATTAATGCTTAATTTTATAAGTTTCTAATTTTTTATTTTATTCATGTTATAATAAAGTATAATATACCAAATTTCATATTAAAATAGCTGGAAGAGTAGATACATAAATCGCATATTTGATTTAGATATCGTGCTCAGTTATATTCTAATGCCAATATACTTCAACTTTATTATAAGGTAACATTCCGTACTTTTAGATCTTGCGCATATAGTCCACTTGATACAGTCACGTATGTTAGGGCTCAAATTATTTGTCATATATCCCTCTAGAGAATGCTACTATTTAAAATACATGAAATTATGATTAATGTTTAATTTTATATGTTTCTAATTATTCGTTTTTTCATCTTATAATAAAGTATAATATAACAAATTTCATATTAAAATCGCTGGAAGAGTAGATACATAAATCGCATTTTTGATTTAATTATGGTCTTAAGTTATATTCTAATGCCAATATACGTCAACTTTATTATAAGGTAACATTCCGTACTTTTACATCTTGCGCATATAGTCCACTAGATACTGTCACGTATGTCAGGGCTCAAAATATTTGTGATATATCCCTCTAGTGAATGCTACTATTTAAAATACCTGAAATTATGATTAATGTTTAATTTTATATGTTTCTAATTATTCGTTTTTTCATCTTATAATAAAGTATAATATAACAAATTTCATATTAAAATAGCTGGAAGAGTAGATACATAAATCACATATTTGATTTAGATATCGTTTTCAGTTATATTCTAATGCCAATATACTTCAACTTTATTATAAGGTAACATTCCGTACTTTTAGATCTTGCGCATATAGTCCACTTGATACAGTCTGGTATGTTAGGGCTCAAATTATTTCTCATATATCCCTCTAGAGAATGCTACTATTTAAAATACCTGAAATTATGATTAATGTTTAATTTTATATGTTTCTAATTATTCGTTTTTTCATCTTATAATAAAGTATAATATAACAAATTTCATATTAAAATAGCTGGAAGAGTAGATACATAAATCGCATATTTGATTTAGATATCGTGCTCAGTTATATTCTAATGCCAATATACTTCAACTTTATTATAAGGTAACATTCCGTACTTTTAGATCTTGCGCATATAGTCCACTTGATACAGTCAGGTATGTCAGGGCTCAAATTATTTGTGATATATCCCTCTAATGAATGTTACTATTTAAAATACCTGAAATTATGATTAATGTTCAATTTTATAAGTTTCTAATTTTTTCTTTTTTTCATGTTATAATAAAGTATATTATAACAAATTTCATATTGAAATAGCTGGAAGAGTAGATACATAAATCACATATTTGATTTAGATTTCGTCTTCAGTTATATTCTAATGCCAATATACTTCAACTTTATTATAAGGTTGCATTCCGTACTTTTACATCTTGCGCATATAGTCCACTAGATACTGTCAAGTATGTCAGGGCTCAAAATATTTGTGATATATCCCTCTAGTGAATGCTACTATTTAAAATACCTGAAATTATGATTAATGCTTAATTTTATAAGTTTCTAATTTTTTATTTTATTCATGTTATAATAAAGTATAATATACCAAATTTCATATTGAAATAGCTGGAAGAGTAGATACATAAATCACATATTTGATTTAGATTTCGTTTTCAGTTATATTCTAATGCAAATATACTTCAACTTTATTATAAGGTAACATTCCGTACTTTTAGATCTTGCGCATATAGTCCACTTGATACAGTCTGGTATGTTAGGGCTCAAATTATTTCTCATATATCCCTCTAAAGAATGCTACTATTTAAAATACCTGAAATTATGATTAATGTTTAATTTTATATGTTTCTAATTATTCGTTTTTTCATCTTATAATAAAGTATAATATAACAAATTTCATATTAAAATAGCTGGAAGAGTAGATACATAAATCGCATATTTGATTTAGATATCGTGCTCAGTTATATTCTAATGCCAATATACTTCAACTTTATTATAAGGTAACATTCCGTACTTTTAGATCTTGCGCATATAGTCCACTTGATACAGTCAGGTATGTCAGGGCTCAAATTATTTGTGATATATCCCTCTAATGAATGTTACTATTTAAAATACCTGAAATTATGATTAATGTTCAATTTTATAAGTTTCTAATTTTTTCTTTTTTTCATGTTATAATAAAGTATATTATAACAAATTTCATATTGAAATAGCTGGAAGAGTAGATACATAAATCACATATTTGATTTAGATTTCGTTTTCAGTTATATTCTAATGCCAATATACTTCAACTTTATTATAAGGTAACATTCCGTACTTTTAGATCTTGCGCATATAGTCCACTTGATACAGTCACGTATGTTAGGGCTCAAATTATTTGTCATATATCCCTCTAGAGAATGCCACTATTTAAAATACATGAAATTATGATTAATGCTTAATTTTTTGGGGCCTGCGGCGGCTCAGTCGGTAGAGTGTCGGATTCCCACCCCGGTGTCCCGGGTTCGAATCCTAGTCTCTGCCGATTGATACAAGCACCTCTGTAAAAATTACATGTGCTTTGTTTACAAACACACCGCAGACCCCCGTCGTCGATTAGCACCACATGGAAGCACAAACATGGCGACGTTAAATAATAATAAAAAAAAAAAAAAAATGCTTAATTTTATAAGTTTCTAATTTTTTATTTTATTCATGTTATAATAAAGTATAATATACCAAATTTCATATTGAAATAGCTGGAAGAGTAGATACATAAATCACATATTTGATTTAGATTTCGTCTTCAGTTATATTCTAATGCCAATATACTTCAACTTTATTATAAGGTAGCATTCCGTACTTTTACATCTTGCGCATATAGTCCACTAGATACTGTCAAGTATGTCAGGGCTCAAAATATTTGTGATATATCCCTCTAGTGAATGCTACTATTTAAAATACCTGAAATTATGATTAATGCTTAATTTTATAAGTTTCTAATTTTTTATTTTATTCATGTTATAATAAAGTATAATATACCAAATTTCATATTGAAATAGCTGGAAGAGTAGATACATAAATCACATATTTGATTTAGATTTCGTTTTCAGTTATATTCTAATGCAAATATACTTCAACTTTATTATAAGGTAACATTCCGTACTTTTAGATCTTGCGCATATAGTCCACTTGATACAGTCTGGTATGTTAGGGCTCAAATTATTTCTCATATATCCCTCTAGAGAATGCTACTATTTAAAATAGCTGAAATTATGATTAATGTTCAATTTTATAAGTTTCTAATTTTTTCTTTTTTTCATGTTATAATAAAGTATATTATAACAAATTTCATATTGAAATAGCTGGAAGAGTAGATACATAAATCACATATTTGATTTAGATTTCGTTTTCAGTTATATTCTAATGCCAATATACTTCAACTTTATTATATGGTCCGTAATTTTACATCTTGCGCATATAGTCCACTTGATACAGTCAGGTATGCCAGGGCTCAAATAATTTGTCATATATTCCTCTAGTGAATGCAACTATTTAAAATAGCTGAAATTATGATTAATGTTCAATTTTATAAGTTTCTAATTTTTTCTTTTTTTCATGTTATAATAAAGTATATTATAACAAATTTCATATTGAAATAGCTGGAAGAGTAGATACATAAATCACATATTTGATTTAGATTTCGTTTTCAGTTATATTCTAATGCCAATATACTTCAACTTTATTATATGGTAACATTCCGTACTTTTAGATCTTGCGCATATAGTCCACTTGATACAGTCACATATGTCAGGACTCAAATTATTTGTGATATATCCCTCTAATGAATGTTACTATTTAAAATACCTGAAATTATGATTAATGCTTAATTTTATAAGTTTCTAATTTTTTATTTGATTCATGTTATAATAAAGTATAATATACCAAATTTCATATTGAAATAGCTGGAAGAGTAGATACATAAATCATATATTTGATTTAGATACCGTTTTCAGTTATATTCTAATGCCAATATACTTCAACTTTATTATAAGGTAACATTCCGTACTTTTAGATCTTGCGCATATAGTCCATTTGATACAGTCGGGTATGTTAGGGCTAAAATTATTTGTCATATATCCCTCTAGAGAATGCTACTATTTAAAATACCTGAAATTATGATTAATGTTTAATTTTATGTTTCTAATTTTTCTTTTTTTCATGCTATAATAAAGTATAACATATCAAATTTCATATTAAAGTAGCTGGAAGAGTAGATACATAAATCACATATTTGATTTAGGTATGGTGTTCAGTTATATTCTAATATCAATATACTTCAACTTTATTATAAGGTCCGTAATTTTACATCTTGCGCATATAGTCCACTTGATACAGTCAGGTATGTCAGGGCTCAAATTATTTGTGATACATCCCTCCAGTGAATGCTACTATTTAAAATAGCTGAAATTATGATTAATGTTTAATTTTATAAGTTTCTAATCTTTTCTTATTTTCATGTTATAATAAAGTATAATATAACAAATTTCATATTAAAATAGCTGGAAGAGTAGATACATAAATCGCATATTTGATTTAGATATCGTGCTCAGTTATATTCTAATGCCAATATACTTCAACTTTATTATAAGGTAACATTCCGTACTTTTACATCATGCGCATATAGTCCACTTGACACAGTCAGGTATGTTAGGGCTTAAATTATTTGTGATATATCCCTCTAGTGAATGCTACTATTAAAATAGTTGAAATTATTATTAATGTTTAATTTATAAGTTTTTAATTTTTTCTTTTTCTCATGTTATAATAAAGTATAATATAACAAATTTCATATTAAAATAGCTGTGAAGTGTAGATACATAAATTACATATTTGATCTAGGCTTGGTGTTCAGTTATATTCTAATGCTAATATACTTCAACTTTATTATGCGGTAACTTTCCTTACTTTTACATCTTGCACATATAGTCCACTAGATACAGTCAGGTATATTGTGGCTCAAATTGTTTGTCAGATATCCCTCTAGTGAATGCTACTATTTAGAATAGCTGAAATTATCATTAATGTTTTCAATTGTACATGAGTGAATCGTTTTGTATTAGTATGTGGGATTTCTAGATTCATTTTAATCCGCGTCTATCGTTTTTAATCGTACGCAAGTGCATATCAAAACCATTTAGCGCATAATAGCCAACAAGAGAAAGTTCTATTTGTTGTCATTGGCCGCAGGATTTT
The DNA here is from genome assembly GCA_949152435.1 of Gastracanthus pulcherrimus. Taxonomy (NCBI): domain Eukaryota; kingdom Metazoa; phylum Arthropoda; class Insecta; order Hymenoptera; family Pteromalidae; genus Gastracanthus; species Gastracanthus pulcherrimus. Next base: position 55,033,514 of record OX424575.1, read on the forward strand.
AAGAGTTCTAAGCATTGGATTGAACTTTTCCAAAGATTAATTTGTTCAAAATACAATTAATTATAATATGAGCGAAGAAATTTGTATGAAATACTCACATACATAAGTTATAGCATTTAAAATAAAAAATTTATAATAAAAACTTTAAAAAATCATAAAATGTTCACTTTGAGGGACTATAATTTTTACTGTAAATTTCTAGTACAACTTCCTTTGCTCATGTCATAACTACTAGTATTTTGAACAAGTTAAGCTCCAAAGAAGTTCAATCCGATGCTTAAAACTCTCAAAAGCCTGCGGTCAATAAAAAGGAGCAGTATCTCTACGATAGCTATTTAAGGTAAACTTAGGCTACCTAAAAATTCACAACAAAATTTTCACATATTTGATACATTCTATTGAAATTTACTCCAAGAACATTTATATTTATGAAATAATATAGTATTTATCAAAATTTCACCTAAAAGTCGGACTCAAAAGTAAGGTGTCCAGGTCCCCTTAAAACGAAAGTAATTTAAATATTAAACATATGTATTTATTTGTGTTTGTAGTTCATGAACATTTCTGGTTCACTATATTACCTATTTATTAACCACTATACAAAAAGTTTGATCCTGATTTAATTCTATCTGAATTCAGGCTGAATGCTGATTGAATTAAGTTTACCCTTACGGAAATAATCTGCAGAATGTTCTATATGGATTCCTGTAAGATTTCTTGCATGAATCTTTTATAAGACATGCAGTAATTACTGTAAAGTTTTCGTAGTCGTTTTCTGCAGGAATTTTTTTAGATGTGAAATTGTTTATGTTCTATAATTTAAAATTGTAAAAGCAGTAACATAATTTAAAATATATGCCTTTATAAGTGGTATCATCCGGATGATAACACTAAAACTCAGGGAAAAAACTCAAAAAGTCCAAAATTTAACAGAGTTTGTTCATTGTAAAATTTTAAAAGATAAGAGAAGCTCAGTCTCAGAGTTTTAGTGTTATCACCCGGTGGGATCGCCTATAAAGATACATGTCCTAAATCATTTGAGTCTTTTTAAAAAATTTTAATTATAGTACATGAACAAAAATTCCTGCAGAAATCGACGACAAAAACTCTGCAGTAATTGCTGCATGTATTGTGAAGGATTCATGGGAGAATGCATGCAAGAATTTTTGCAGGAATTCGTACAGAAATTATAAATGTGAAATCTGAATCTGGAATCAGCAGGCTTAAAATGATGGAAGCAACTGAAAACGCTTAAAAATGATTGAAATTATTGAAAGCGATTGAAAGCGATTGAATTTATGGGATTCAAAACAACTAAAAACAATTGAATTGTCACCTTTCATATTTCAATCCGTTCTAATCGTTATAAGTCGGGTCAATCGTCTTTAATGCAAGTATTCCAGGTTCATATTCCAAATTCGTGCGGATTCAATTTTCAATCCGTATAAATCTGAAATCTGAATTTGGAATCATCGGGTTAACTGAAACGATGAAAGCAACTGAAAATGCTTAAAAATCATTAAAGCGATTGAAAGCGATTAAAAGCTATTGACAGCTATTGAAAGCGACTGAAAATGATTAAAAGCGATTGAAAGCTATTGAAAGCGACTGAAAACGATTGAAAGCGATTGAATTTATGTGATTCGAGACGATTGGAAACGATTGAAATGCAGATTCCAGATTCGGGCGGATTAAATTTTCTAAATCATTTTCAATCGGTCATTTTCAGCAGGGAGACAAATGGGCCGGGGATTGCGGGTCGACCCGTCGTTGAAATAGTCGTCGGCAGTGGATGATGACCTGAAGAAGTCGGGTAAACCAAGAAAATTACGCCAGGAATTCCGGTGCATCAATGACCCTGCACCAAGCGGATCGTGGGGCCAGGAGCTCGGCTGCGAAGACAGCCATACCGGATCTTTCCACCATAAGCGATTTTGGGACAGACTCGGCGCCGCGAGTCACCATGTCAGCCGGATTCTCAGCAGTAAGGACATATCGCCATATATCCCCTGGTGTGATCTCGTGGGCGTAGCTAACGTAACCGTCCACGAGGCAGTTGCCTGTTGGTTGGCCCGAGGTTGGGCCACTGCTGAGTCATTCCATGCCTGCTAGCTGGTTAAGGGTACGTCCAAGTTTACAGCGATAGACTGAAACAGTCGAATGGCGAGTAACGATGCGCGGAGCTCCAGACGCGGGATCGTCATCCTTGGAGTCCGTCAATCGGGGGACACTAGGCTCTTCATGGACGTCAACTTCGACTTAGCTGAGCGGAAGCTGAGTATTGCTGGGCTGATCCCATGGACCACCCTGACGTAGATCATGGCCGTGATCGCATGTCGACTGGCGTCTGCGAAGGTGTTCAGCTGGATGCTGCTGGAAGGTCGACAGTGGAGCCAACGGGACAAAGTGATAGCCGTCAAATCCGTCATGTTGGCTCGGAAGGTGGCCCAGCGATGAGACCTTGACTCAAGGATATCATCGTGCCAGTTTAGGTTGAGGCGCCAAAGATCCTGGAGAAACATTTTGGCTGTCACGACGATTGGACTCACCGGGCCGAAGAGTCGGGCGTTGTCCCCCGAGATCTCCAGCCATCTCACCGGGTCGAAGAGTCGGACGATGTCCCCCGAGATCTACCGCTTGATGACCGGATCGGTGTGATCGAAGGCAGGGAAACCAATTCATTGACGATCCCATCTGTGGCAAGTTGCAGTCAATCGGGGAGGAGTCGGTCTTCCGTTGTGATATCGTCGAGGAGGCTAGGGACATTTGCCACCAACTTCTTTAATTTGAAACTGCCCGCGTACAGAAACTCGATTAGTTGATATCGGTGGCTGCGAGCAGTGTCGACGTCATCGGCTCCACTGAGGAAATCGTCGACGTACATCTCCTTTTCAACGACTTCTACAGCACGAGGGAAGCGACCGCCTTTATCAACGCACAATTGCTTTAGAGTCCGCAGAGCATGGTAAGGTGCGCAGGCTTCACAATACGTGGCTGTGCGAAAAACGTATTGGGTGACCAGCGTTTGCTCTGACTCGAAAAGATCCGTTGCAGGTGCGTGTCATTAGGCTGGACGAGAATCTGCCAAAACATGTTGATGTCGGCGCTAAAGGCGATGCGGTGTCGCCACCTGCGGGTGATCATGTCGGGATAGAGTGCGTCATTCAAGTAGGCTCCTGAAGTGGTCAGCCAGGAGGCGTTTAAGACGACTCAAATCTTCTGTCCACCGTGACTACGCTGTCATATAGCATGATGAGGAATATAGTGGGTGGGTCGTCCCGGGTCGTCGAGTTCCTCTGGGGAGAGTTGTCGCATGTGACCGAGCCGTAAGTACATATACATAGGATTGCGCCACATTTTCTGATGAGCGGGAGTGAGGGCTCGACGGGCATTACCCAGACCGTCCCCAAGCAACGATCAGATGACCGTATGCATTTCGCTGAGGTCGTGGTCTGGACGACCAGATGGGGTGGTCAGCTGGAGGTCTTGAAGTCCGTGGACTTCGATGCGTAGAGGCTCGGTGAGTGCTTGGCTGTAGACGCAAAGGTGCGTACGGATCCGAGAAAATAAATGGGTTGCCCATTGACGCCACCCACTCTGATTCTTACTCACTCCAGTACATCACCGAACTGCCGCGCCAAGCGGAGAGGGACCAGAGTAACCCCCGAGGTTCTCTGCTGGCAGTTGAAGCAGAGCCTCGTGCGTATGACGAAATCCCGTCGCTCACTCGAGGTCATCCCTTTGAAACGGTCGCAACGGCCTATGCAGTGAGGTTCGCAGGTAGCACAGATCGTCTGTTGAGTGCTGGTATTTTCGACGGTTCTGGAGCGGCGGGTGTCGGACGCGGACTCATTCGACCTCTGGGATGATCTGCTTGTTGACTTGGTGGCCTGGGCGGGAAGAGAGACTTCAGCATCCTGCATATCTTCTTGAGTAATAAAGACAGCTCGCCAAAAGTCGGTTGAATGGCATGGGATGATCAAGCTGCATGTTCGAGGTCCTCGATCTCTTCTTCCCAGCTTCGACAAAAACCAATTGTCCCAGGTCTGTACTGGGTGTCCCAGCGTCTCCAGCTGGCTCCGATGTCGCTCTAAGGCGTCTCGCAGTGCTTGAATCCAAGTGGCCGACTCCTCTCTGAGCTGTGCAGGTGCTTCAGAGCCTCTAAGTGATATTGGACGTGGAGTCGCCGATTGTGGTACATTGACTTAAGAACGGACCAAGCGATTGCGTAATTGTCTCCAGTGACTTGGAGACTGCTTAGCGCATCTGTGGCCTCTTGGTCGACGTGCGTCTTGAGGTAGTAGAGTTTGTCTACCTCTGTGAGGCTGGAATCAGAGTGGACGAGAGAGCGGAACCTGTCTCGAAACGATTCCCAGTCTTCTCGTCGTCCCGTGAATCGAGGAAGAGCGATCCTTGGATGATGGCTTGAGACACGATAACTTTAGATGAGCGCTGAATTATCAGCAGCCAGTCTGCGGCCTGAGTCGAGACGGGCGCAAGTATGAGATAAGATGGGCTTTCACGGTGTGATAATCGTTGTCGGTGAAATAGACGTCCGCGTGGATAAACCACAACAGATCGACGTGGAAGTCTGCCCAATAACGTATCGTGTATTGTTAGCCCTAGAAAAAGGATTCACAATAAAAAATTGACTCGTAGCGATCAATCAATTATTCTCTACTTATTATGAACAACGAGTAATTGAGCCTTCTACAATATAAATAAATATAAAAATAGATTATATTTTGAGGTTAGGTATATTAAATGAATTACAAAATCTATGCAACGTTAGAAAAAATTAATTTCGGTTTGTTATTACAATATTAGGTTATTTCATAATTAATAATTCTGTAAGTGAAAATTATATAAATTAGAGTCATCACAGACTTTACAATAGTTATCTTAACATATAAATTATTATTGTATAAATAGAAAATTATATGGAGGTTCATCATACTAAAATTTACAAAATACATATCTATAACAGTAGAACTTTCCTTCATGCAGTAACATAAATAATAAAAATTTTCATATTCTACACTGAAAACAAGCTTTATTTAATGTATAAAGTTAAAATAAAGACAAATTTTTGAAGGACCCCCGTGAGCTTGATAAATTCCTGGACTGGCTTGGAACCCTGTAAGCTAGCCCGTAATGAATACCGACCACCAGAGATATCTTTCTACGACCGACTATCTATATACTCATCAGCTATATATTATATAGGTAAACTGCTGTAGTAATGCATTAATAGCGAAATTTTATTATAACTATTCGACTCCGTAAGCATTCCAACTTACAATCTTATCTAATAAAATCAGACAATTGAATGACTTTAGGAAGCTTGAATGTAACTAATTAATCATGTTTAATATAATCATATGTAAAGCTATTAATTATCAACAATTGTAAAATGCACCTCTGATGAGTAAATATATAAATAGTTCAAAATTTTACTCCAGAAACATCACTATAATTCATCGAGACGATAAAATTTTTTGACAAGGGAGGTGTAATATCCTATTTAAAATATCTTCTTGTAATGTCTCTAGTATAAAATGTTTTACATTTAAATATTATTATATTAAAACCTCTTTTCAGAAGGTACATTGCGCGTTATCTATGCAAACCGTGCGTGCTTGATCTACACCGAAAATCTGCCGAATTGAATCATCATGTTCAATTAAGTGAAGTCAGTGATGTATACTGACAATGCGAGCGCGAAGGGCGAGCTACATACGGTCGTGCCTTATATAGTGCACATTTTTTTTAGATCTTTATGTTCACTATTTACAAAGTAATCGCATAACATTAATTTTAAAGTGTCCACGTAGGTGGACACTTTAAATATATTAAAATACGAACTTATTCATAACAAATACATACTTTAATACTAATTTGTATATTTAGCAATTACCATCATTTACACTTGATTTTCTTCTTTATTATATATACTTTAAGGGGATATCGGAGCTAAAATCGTGTTTTTTCTTTTAGTGATTACTTTTGAAAAATAGAATGCACGAAAAAATCAAGAGCAGAGCGCCGTAATGCTCTATATAATAAAACGTTTGCTTTCAAGCTAAAGTTGATCTGATCAGTTATTTTTCTAATTAATTGGAAATACGATAGGGTGTTTACGCATTGAAACCTAACCTCAAAATTTCAATCGTACCAAACTTTTGCTAATAACTTTTTATAATGTTATTTTACATTAAGATTCATAACAGACCGCTGTAGTGCTTACTATAATGAACTGATCTGTACAAGATAAAGTCAGTTGGACTTGTAGTTTTTACAAACAATTGAAATTACAAAATAAGTCGGACAGCAAAAAGGGGGGCGGGGCTCCGACATCCCCTTAAGTATTAATTTTGAGTAAAAAGGCCTCCAATTGATTAAAATGTTCATTAATTAAAATGGTCAATTTTCTACCAGGGTATGTAAAATTTATAATACTACCTACAAAATTAATGTGTAAACATTTGTTATATTTTTCACGTCTAAAAAAATGACCAGAATTTTCTAACGTAAGCTGCGATACCATAAATAATTAATATTATCTACAGTTATGTGAAACATATGAAAGAGATACAATTTGGGACGTAAGTCATCTTTTAGTGGTGCACAATGTTGGATCAAGGGTGGGAGGGTGCTACACGATGCGACGATTTTATATATAACAATATAGTGGAAATACCTTTAAAATATTATATTATGAATCACACTGATTATTTTTCAAGTTTCATGTAATTACTGTCTTAAAATATTGATATTCTTCAATACATACATTTATGCATAAAGTTATTTGCATATCGTAAAATGTCTTGCAGGAAATACTTTACTAAAATTGTATTCAAGTTCTTGCATTCCATCCGCGGGAATCTGCGATGCTCATTTTCGAGATGAGGATTTTACGAATGGAGAAAAGATTTGATTACGTCGTAATGTTTGTCTAATGCATTGGACTCAATGGTAACAATTACGTTCCAAGGAAATTAATGGACAAAAACATGAACAACAGCGCATTGAACACCAACAACAGTATCAGCCAGATAATCAAGTGTTACAAGTTCTTAAAAAACAACAATTACAGCAACAACAGCAGCAAGAACTAAAACAGCAACAGCAGCAGCATCAATAAGAAGTAGACGTTCAACCACAACAACATCAGCAACAACCAGAAGAACGAGAACAACTTTACATGCAACAAGAATCTATACAGCAAGTGAAAATCCTTACTGACGGTGACGGCGCTACGATAGATCCGCAAGCTCTGAATCGACTTCCGCCTTGTGCTACTTATCCTTCAGGTAAAAAATTTTTCTTCGATTTTGACGAAGAAGATACGGATATGCAATATTTAGAATCTGAAGGTAATCCGTCTGACGATGAAATGCCAACCAGTAAATGTAATTTGAGTCAAGAAATTGCTTCACCTCGTAAACTTAATCGTGATAATTGCTCGCGATTTTTTAAATTACGTGCTCGTTCACTTCAAAATAAAGTAATAGTTCTACAAACGAAAGTACAGCAATTAGAAATATTAAAAATTAAAAAAAATAGGACGACTCGGTTGCGAAAACTTTTACAGAAAACTCGCGCGGATAACGTTCGAAATGTTGATAATTTTTTAGCGGATAAAGATATTCACCCTACAGCCGCCATTATGATTAGATTACAATTACATAAAGAGAAAACGCAATATACTACAGATGAAAAATATTTAGCCAAACAAATGTATTTTCATTCAGCAGCTTGTTTTACTTGTTTAAGAAACGCAGGTTTAAATTTATCCTCAGAATCTACCGTGAGAGGATGGGTTTCTGAATATTATATTGTACCAGATTTATATGAAGTTGTTTTAAATAAAATTGGGGAAAATTTAATAAAAGTACCTCCAGACCAACGAATTTGCGCACTTAAGTTTGTTGAAATGTCGATTAAATGTATGGAAGAATATTCAAAAGAGCAAAACTTAATAGAAGGGCTTTCTGATATGGAGAAAGATCGTAGAAGTCGCGAAGTTGCCAAACACGCTTTGTTATTCATTATAGATTCTTTAAATGTTACATATAAATGGCACCAATTATTATGTTTTGGATTTAATAAAGATGGCGCAAGTGATGACGAACTTTTTGAAATTATACCGTCAGTTTTAACAGCGTTGCGTAAAGTAGGAACAGACGTAAGGCTTATCGTTTGTGATCAAGGTAGCAACAATCAAAAGGTCTTTAAACTTCTCGATGTAACGCCACAGAAACGTTATTTTTATATTGAAGATATTAAGTATTTTGCAATTTTTGATTGGCCGCATCTTATCAAACCATTGCATTATCAGTTGCGACCTTATATTTGTATTTATGTAGGCGATAAAATAATTGTATCTTAAGATGATTTATTGAAAACGTGGGAACTTGATAATTTTCATGGCACATCAAATTTATTAGGCGATTTAACACATAGTCATTCTTATCTAAATACATTTGAAGTCATGAGAGTCAAATTAGCTTTTCAACTTCTTAGTCGTCGAATAGCTGCGTCCATTAAACTTGCGGGCGAAGATCCGGTGGGATTAGCGTCTTCCCCTACGTGGCGAAAATCTGCAGAATTTGTAACAGTGCTTGATAAGGTTATAGATGCTGGTAACTCTTTCTCCGAAACCTGTGTTGATAAGCAAAAGTGACCATTATCAGATAAAAATCCCCAGATTGAAGAGCTTTTAGAACATTTTATTTCGTGGTCAGAGCAGTGGACTGTAAAATCGGAAGCGAATAAGCCGCCTTGTTTGTATGGAATGCTGTTAACTGTTCGAGGTTTGTTAGGCTTGTATAAGAACCTGAAGTCTGACTTTCCTGATTATATTTTTGCAACAGCTCTTGCCAATCAAGATTTTGTAGAGCATGATCATTCTAAACTACGATCTAGAGGGGGTCATAATTCTAATCCTACTTGTCGAATGTACCGTTTAGCTTATAGACATATTTTATCAACAGATTTTATTTATACTAGTAAAAGGGGTCACGTGACGTGTTCAGAAACTCATTCAGTAGTTGAATCATCAAGCTCTACAGTTGCGACAACAGAGAGAAAGTGTCTTGATTCGCTTAATGCTGACTTGCCAGAATATAATTCAGAAGAAGTAAAAGAATTTGAAGAAATTGTACAAGCAGCTGAATTAATGTAAATGTACTTCCAAGTAGATTCAACTGATATGCCAGAAATGAATGAAAGAAAATTGTACGGAGCTAATGCGATTGCTTATTTTTCAGGATATGTTGCGCGTAAATCTTGAAGCAAAAGTATGTGCACCGAATGCGAAAAAGTGTTTTTAAAAAAATCGACGGATGCAAGTAATGCATACGAAAAATATATTAATTATGGAGAATATAGCCATTCAGATCGAAATGCACCTGCCGTAAGTTATTTGACGAGACCAACAGAACTTTTTGCGAATGTTATTAACCGCCAACTTGAAGCTTTCGATGCTTACTACGAAAGTATTTGGCACAAGAGAAAACTTTTAGTTCATTTAACAGAAATAGTAGAGGCTTATACTCGCTAATAGTATTCTGATTGGTTTGATCAAAATAACATTTGTTATGATCATAGAATAAGCACGCTCAAATTTTTGTTGTTAGTTAAAATTTTTGCCAAGATACGCGAGCATAATCATGTTAATAAAACGAAATGTCAATAATTGAAAAATATTAAAAACTTGTAAATGAAATATTTCGATTATTTATAAATTTCTTTATGTTAAGGCGTCAATATACTTTAAGCGCTTGGGGCCTGCGGCGGCTCAGTCGGTAGAGTGTCGGATTCCCACGCCGGTGACCCGGGTTCGAATCCTAGTCTCTGCCGATTGATACAAGCACCTCTGTAAAAATTATATGTGCTTTATTTACAAACACACCACAGCCCCCGTCGTCGATTAGCACCACATTAAAGCACAAACATGGCAACGTTAATTAAAAAAAAAAAAAATACTTTAAGCGCTTGAAATGAAGGTTATTTTTATGAATTTTTTGTTAGAGGTTGCTATTATAATTATATAAAACTTGTTGGGTTTATTGAATATACTCAGAAAGTACATCAATTTTTTTCTGTTTTTTATACACCTTTTCTATATAAAAACAGCAGGTAAACGTGACTCCTCAAAAAGTAGGTATGTCTGCGCTGTTAAATCTTGAAGACGGATGATCTAAAACAAAAAAAATTCTAATGGTTTTATATTAGTATGACACTGGCTATAGCGCAAATCGCAGTTTTGAATATATATGCATAAATAACAAAATGACGCACATTTTTCGAAAAAAACGAAGAAACCATTTTTTCTTTTTTCGAATAATGGCCACCATTTTGTTATTTATGCATATATATACAACATTGCAGTTTGCACTATAGCCAGTCTCATACTGAATAAAAAACCGTTTGAATTTTTTGTTTTAGATGATCCGTCTTCAAGATTTCATCAACAGCGTAGACCTACGTACATTTTCAGAAGTCACGTTTACTGGCTGATTTTTATAGAAAAACTGTATAAAGAAAATAAAAAAAAAATTTTATGTAATTTCTGAGTGTATTCATTAAGCCCGATAAGTTTTATATCATTAATTATAATAGCAAACTCTAACAAAAATTCATAAAAATAGCCTTTTTTTTGAAGAGCCTAAACTAGAATGACCCCTTAATATTACAATTTATAATACTCGTAGTTACCGTATATACTTTTAATTTTGTATGCAGATCATAAAGAATATTAATATATAACAGAAAGGTAAGATATCAAAATTAAATTTAAACTGTTCTCAATGATTATGAAATTATTAATGCAAATTTTATGTACTAATTATACATAAATATTAATTTGTTTTAGATGGGGGGTGGTATTGGTTGCCTTCCCGCTGATGACCCCCGATAACAAATATATTTATTGTGATAAAAAAGTATGTATGTAACAATAAGTGTATTTGGCTAAACAACCAATGACAAACCCTACACGGGTATGATTCGGAATTAACATGTTCCTCAAATATAAAATATCGAGGTAATTTCATGTATTTCAATTTCTGTAAAATGAAAGTAACTATTAATAAATATATATAGTTTTGGTTTCGAGTTGAAGCCTGACCTGCGGTAACTTTGTTAATGCACTTAAAAAAATCGAATGTAAATAGTACTTTTCGACAAGAGTGCGGAAGTAGACGTTTTTCAAAAAGTCACATGAGGTAAATAATCTACTTACACCCTAGTCTCGAATATTATTTTATAATATAACATATAATATATATGTATAAAATATGTATGTATATAATGATAAAGTAGAAAATCGTTTACATATTTCGTAAAATATAACTCACATTTTTCAAATACATATATTTATTATATGATAAAAATGGGTCTAGTTTGATCTCAAGATAGGATGTTGCATAAAAATAAAAAGTTGATCTTTTACATGAAATGGGTAGAATAGCGAAAAATAATTAGGTGATATTTTTTCTTCTGTCATAAAAATGAAAAATGTTAAAGTTACAGACCTTTAAAGTTTCCAAATTTTCGGTATACATAGATATACACTAATGCTACGTAACGTCATGAAAATATACAATCGTGACGTAACGCACAATTGAAATAGCTGTAATTACTTAAATTTTCGTTAAATTGAAAAAATAAAAAATACTACCTAATTATTTTAACATAAACTATTTGAATATGAAATAATAAAAAATCATGCAACAACCGAATTGAACATACGCTTTATATAATACATTATTCTACCTTAAATTAAAATACTTTTCGAAATACTATATTTAAATCGATATTTTCTGCAAACTTAAAAAATGTTCATTTAAATGGATAGAAGGAACTTTGTTGAAATTACAAAAACGCGTTTAAATTTTGTATGTTATATGATATCAAACGTTAATTGTTTCACTTGCTTGACTATAGTTTTGTGAAAACATTTAAATTTGACATGTTCTGAAATGTTCTTAAATTATATGATAAACATTAAAAAAATTTTAAGGAATTTTCGATTTAATGGTCAAGATTAATCGTGGAGTTTCCATTAAAAAAATATATAACAGATGATGATAATATAGTAAAACGTATTTTTAAATACAAGGCTGTTTACCTTTTATGTGATAACAAAAAACAATGAACGTATTTCATAAAAAATAAGTAAATAAGTCGGTTTAAATAACTCGGGGCCAAACATTCAGACGCGAAAGAACACGACCCGCGACCACCAATAGGGAACTTGCATGGAAAAATGTATTACGTCCGTCAGATATATTATTGAAAAATAATTATATTTTATCAAAATAATACGTAAAAAATACTTTTCTGAAATTAAGAGTCATTAGGTCCCTTTGAATGATAATAATGAAAATCTGTATATTTCTTGCGCTATCGCAAGGTTTCAAAAGTCAGGACGGTCGGATTCTGCATATATGTGGGAATTTGAAAATATAAATTATTGACCTAGTTATAGTCTTTAAAAATCATAGTTCATGATAAAATTTAAAACAATACATGAATTATGACTTTGATAGACTCTACCTTTGGTTAATAATTTTTATTTTCAGATTCTACATACATAACATAATTATTTGTATTTTTATCACAATAAAGTCTTCAAAATCTAATCCGATATATTTATCTCTCAAAACCTTGCAGTCGCATAAAAAATGTACAGGTTTCCAGTATTATCTTTCAAAGACACCTAATGACCCTTAATTAAAAAGAAGGATTATTTGAATAATATTTTAATAAAATATATTCAAATTTATTAACAATATATAGTTTTATTTATATAAAGGAGTCGATGTCCCCGTCTTCTACCGATTTATGTATCTTGGTTTTATAACAATATAAAGCCGCTATATGTGTAAATCTCTAGAACCTTTAACCTATGTGTCATAAACTTTAAATAACTTTTTTTACATGTTTAAGTAAATTTGAACTGTTACATGCATGCTTATACTGTTGTTTAAGATTTAAGTTTATTATTTTTCATATTTCTATATTCACTTTCTGTCATAAATTAATTATTCTTATTAATTAAAAACTTGAAATATCATATTTTGTGCACGTCAAATGCCCGATTTCAAATATATTTTCGTTAATCCTCACTATAAATTACTAATTAAAAATATAAAAAAATTACTTTAACATTTAAAAAATATTCAGGAATCAAATGATCTAAATAATAATTATATTTTGATAAAATGTTCAAATTTACCGAAAAAATCAGATAATATATGATAAGTGCCTTAGTGTTACCGTAAAATGTATTATCAATTAATTTAAAATTTATAACTCTATTTATAACTAATAAAATTTCATAATAACAATACTAGACGTGATATGTTAGTATTTTATAGTCATGTAATCTATTTCGAGCGACTTGAAAGTGAAGATAAAGAGAGATAATATGTACACAAGCGAAATAAAGATGTACACGAACAAACAGAAAGGATTAAGCAGAAAAATAAATACAATAAAAATAAAATTTTATTGTCTTCTCAAAGGTACCATTAATAATATTTTGAGCATTTAAATTATTAATAAATACGTTTATAATCATTTTAAATATTTAAACAAGTACAATTTATAGTTTTTAGATCATTAAAATTATAAATTTTGGGCATATTTTCGAAATTAGGCACTTGTTTTCGGCTTGTTCGTGATTATATTTTAGTAGTTTATAGTCTTAAGAAATTGTGTAAAAAAATTAGAACTGCAATCCTAAATTAATTTTATTTAATATTTAATGTGAAAAAGTCAAAGGTTCTAGAGATTTACCCATATGCACGCGAGAGAATTAAGCGAAAGCGCGCTTTCAACCGGCATCCGTTGCTTTCGGTCTATACACACTTCTCCTCTTCTCCTTCAAGCGCGCGCACACACTTCCCCCTCCGCGCTGTGATCAAATTATGTGTATAGTTCGGGCGTTCAGCCGATAGGTTCGCTAGCTCACGACTGACAAGAATCGCCCCGAATCTGCCCATGCTCACTGACAATCTCTCTACTAATCTCTGCTACAATGCACTGTAATTAATTTATTGAAAATATTTTTGAATGAACTTAAGGTGATGTTAAACCCTGTGTTACTGGTGAATACGGGGAACCACTTCTTTTATTCATTATTCAATTTTAAGAAAATATCTCTATGGAAAGTTGTTCTTTTTGATTGAAACAACAACTTTTCATAGAGATATTTACTCAAAATTGAAAATGAAATGAGAAAAGTGGATCCTCGTATTTGTCGGTGTCAGGTAACTTTAGCATCACCTTAAGAGAGTTCTATACCTACTACACTAGTCAAAATGAGTGCACTTTTTATTTCTTGTTTATTCTCCAGATATACTCGATTATAAAGGTTGCATAGATAAACTTATACCAAATAACAATTATACATTTAAATTAAACAATTCTTTTCAACCTAATTATCAATCCATTAATATGCTGATTTGATTCATTTTTTTAGTTAAATGTACCTTCTTTTGTTTTCATTGAATTTTTGTTATCAGTTAGAGGTATACCCAATGATATTTTTCAAGTGCAATAATTCTTCATCAAACATTTGTCTTATACTACAAAAGATTTGAACAACATCTAAGCATCACATGCAAATAATTTAAAAAAACCGACTTCGAAAAGAACATTTTAAAAAGTATGAAATAATCAATAAAAAGTATGAATAATCGATAAAAGCCTTTTCGAAGTCGGCGTCGAATTTCACCGAGCTACGGGTGGTCCGACTTCAAAGGCATTATAAGTATATGTGTTTAGACCAAATCCAGTATAAATTCTGAATTATATCCATAAGAAAGACACTATAAGTCAGTTTCAAATTCGACGACGACTTTTAAAATATTATAAAAGGTTTTTATCGATTATTCATATTTTTTATCGATTATTTCATACTTTAGAGCGTTTTTTTCGAAGTCAGTTTTTATTCTGTTTAATTTCGTACAAGAATATTCAAATTTTGATAAATCTGTATGGAAACTGAAAGACGTGGACGATCCCGTACTAAAGGAAACTCTCCATCATGTGCCCTGCGACGTGCTACGTGCAACCTTTCCGTTGTATAAGGCCTGCGATTGGTAGAGTATAGCAAATTTAACCAATCGCATCTCTGATACAATGAAAACGTCGCACGGCACATGATGCAGAGTCTCCTTAAAATATTAACATTTTCATGAATTTGGGTTGAGTAGAAATGGACTGAATCATAAAGATTGTAATATTTCATTTCGGGTGATTCTGTATAAAAAGCATTAAAATTAAGATGAATCCGTAGGTATAGAAATCGACAAAATCGGAAAGACATTAATATTGAATTTTGGACGAATATGTATATTCGATGTGAAAAAGATATGGTTGAATGCGTTTTAAATTTTTTAAAATCGTCCAATGAGGTTAGCGAAAACGTGAGTTCAACTCAATCAGGGTTGGGTAACTTTCTTAATTTTTAAAAATTTAAGTTAGTAGCCAATCAAGATTCTATTTTCATTAGATTTGAGAAAAAATGAATATTTTTTTGCTATATTCTTCATTATTGCTTAAAAATAAACTTGTTTTAAAATTGTCCTGGCGATGAAAACGTCAAAATTAAGAAAATTCCTTAAATATTTTTATCATAAACTTTAAAATGAAGAAATTTGTGGAGTTTATTTAACTCAAACTTAAAATAAAAATATCACCCTACCCTGGTAGAAATCTTATCCTGGCGCCCACATTCGCTATAACGGCCTTTATAGGCAAACTAGATAGTACTAGACTATACAAAACTGGATAAATCCACACAGATCTACATAGTTTTCTCAACAATAATATGTACGTATAAAATCTGTGAGGTTATATATTATTTATTGAACAGAACTTTTATTGTAATAATTAATGTTAAAAAAAGTTTAACATGCAAGTTTTCAATTATAATAATAAGATCTATAGTTCTATTCATACTATTTACATATAAAAGTAGTCAGAAAGCATATCTAACCTAAGAAATGAAAATTTAGAAATAATGTTCCTTGCATATGAAAAACAGTGATCACAAAATAATGTTATTGATTGATGTAGTTGTTTCTTGAAAAGTAATATATAAATAATAATAATATCATATGTACAAATATGTACTTTATGACATGCTTTGTTTAAAAACTAGAATTTTAATTTCAGAATTGCAA
Source organism: Gastracanthus pulcherrimus (assembly GCA_949152435.1). Classification (NCBI taxonomy): domain Eukaryota; kingdom Metazoa; phylum Arthropoda; class Insecta; order Hymenoptera; family Pteromalidae; genus Gastracanthus; species Gastracanthus pulcherrimus. Next base: position 55,049,716 of record OX424575.1, read on the forward strand.
ATCCGTGACAACATTTTCAAAGACAAACACATTAGTCGAACACGTGTAGACGATAATTCTCTTTATAAGTAACAAATTACTATGTTTTAACTAGCCATAGATGTCAAATGAAAGTGTTTGATTATAAATTATTGACAGTAGGAAATACAAAAATAGAACATACATATAATAACTCAAATACATTATTTTTTTTAAAAATAGAAAATTAATCAGTTGATAATAAATGTGTGTGAAAATAGTTTTCCTTACATAAACCATACAGGTTTTTAAACCAAGCCTGTATTTAGGATGGAACATAATCAAATGTAAGGAAACTAATTTTACATAAACAAAATAAATATATGCACTAATACTTCATATAGTTATTTGGATATTCAGATTATCTTCTTATTTTGATTGTTTAATATATATGTGTAACATAATATTATTATTGAGTTCTTAAATACAAAAACTCGATGCATCTAAAATTTGATAACCTTACACTTTAGAGGTTATTTACATTTATTTACATTGGTAATAGGTGAACAATAACATGTAAATACCTTTAAATCAAAATAATACATAATAATCGTAATAGATTATGCTTGTGTTTCTTAAAACATAACCTTGAAGTGGCTGTTATTGTCATAATTTTGCTTATCTAGTAGTTTGCCTAATAGATCTACACAGCGCGAGATTATTCTACATAGATCTATAAAGTGGACGGGATAAATTTCTACCAGGGTAGTTAAAATAAATTATTATAAAAAACAGTGATTTTTTGGTGTTGTTTTATTAATTACTATATACATAAAATTAAAGATCTTTTTTGGACGTCATTTTAATGTACAATTAACTTATCAAAAAAGTTTAAAAGTTACATATTACTCTGAAATAATTAAAAGATACAAATTGTCATAAGTTTTTGCAACGACATTTAACTTAACTAGTTAATTACGAGTTAAGTTAAATGTTGTTGCAAAAACTTATGACAATAATTTTAGCTAATTCAGCCAAGATTATTGCGCCGCACATGCAGGCTTTAACATAGTTTTATTCGAGGATTTAAATAAATCGTACACGGGAATTTAGGGTAATACTATGAAGATTTGTTGTTTTATTCAATCTAAATACAAGAGTTGAGTGCCAGCTGCGCTAATTCGCAGCACGATTTTACAAGTATTCTGCCAACACATAAAATTACTTATACAATAAACTAACTATGGTGAGCACGCGGTACTGTGGGAAACGGTAAATGGTCGGGAGGGGAAGAAGCTACTTTTCAGGGACGCGAATTCAAGTAATATCCGGCGACGAAATATACGTGGAAAGGCGGCGACGCGATGCTCGACACGCATGCGGCGCAAGCTTTACAAAAAATGACCTATATAAATATATATGTATATATGGGTATGCACTAAGCACAATAGTAATCTGTGCAACTTACTCTTTTATTCGAATCTGGTGTGGCCTCCTTCGAAGATACAAGTTGGTCGGCACACACAGTAAACGGTTTATATATATAGCTATATTCGCGAGCGGAACGAGCGGTTTTGGTATTTGCACAGAGCTGATACAGAAAAACGAAGCGTCTATGTACGTGGCTCAATACGAAGTGGACTCGTTGTCCCTTCGTTCCCGCGGCGCTACCCTCGGGTTTCGGTAGTGTGGACCGAGCCCGCCTGAGGGCGCAGCGCATGCTTTGGCGAGGGAGAAAGAGAAGTGAGAAGGAAGAAAGGGGAGCGTCTGCTCGCGGTGACGTCACGCTATGTGGCATGCAGTCGACGGCTTGCAGACGGTGTTGGAGAGGACGAGGAAGGATGAGTGGCCAGGACGAGGAAGTGCGACGAGGGATGGGCAACGGTGCCAACAAAGGGGCACGAAGACGAGAGCTGCAAGGCCCAGGACGGCGTACTTGCAGCAGGAGCAGTGGGCACGGTTAACCTCGAATAGGTTATGTTTACATACAGCTTCCTACTGCATTCATCTACTGCTAATAGTATCAGGTGAGATTAGTGTTTAGTTTATCACTGTAATCTCCCCTTACTAATGCCGTGTTGTTTCTAGGTGTCTGGCGAGTGCTTCGGAGGCTGTTGATGCTGCTGTTATGGGGGAGCGGGCTACGAGTTGAGCTACATTGCTGTACCTGAGGGACCACCCTGCCTCTGCAAACCCTCCAGACCAGGTAAGAGAGTACCAATTTGATGTGCATGTCTGCTGTAGACTAACTCTTCTTTATATTTTCTAGGGTGTATGCTGCAGGCCTCCTTCATGTCTAGAGAAGCAGCCGCTCCGCCCAAGGTGGATCTATTCATGCCTTTCAAGGCATAAAATCAGGTGGGTATCATTCTAATACCATTTTACTTATATTCTCAGTTTCTAATCTCTTGTGTGTTTCCTTAGGTTGGATCGAAGGGACAGGAGTAAGGAGAGGAGACGTCAAGACATGCTCAGCGTACCCCAGCCGAGACCAGCCAGCTCCAACCTATGCTATGCTTTATGGGATGGCTGCGCGTCCTCTTCAGCTGCTTCAGGGCATGAGAGCTCGCTTGCTCTGTGTCGTCCAGGGGGATAGTGTATGTGTGTGTGTACGTGTATAGTGAGTGAGATGGGTAGGTAATGTGCTGTCGTTCACATTGTGTAACGCACACAAAATGTGGTGTTACAAACTCCCCCCTACTAAACCGAAGCGCGGCTACGCGGTTCGCGGTTTACTAGGGACGTGCTCACTCGATACGCAACTAACTAACTTATATGCTAACCTAACCTATGCTAACCATTTGTTCTTACGCTTCTAGCTAGATAAATACTTAGTCTACGCAAAATGTATAATTTAACTTAAATACTTCATTTAGTCTAATTTCTTCTCGTTCTCTTATTGAACATTATCTGTAAGTATTCCTTAGGCGCTATGATACATTTAAATACCGATAATTACTTACATTATACTGTACACATGGTTAAATCGTGGGTAGTACGGTTGTGTCTAAAAAAACTAATAACATGGATATATACAAAGTTATTCTTATAAACTAAATTCTTAAAGTCTAGATTTCCTAACTTAGTAAGGGACACTTCATAATATTGTGCTTAGTAGAATAATATTCTATATAATCGTTAATACCAAATTTTTGTGCATGTAGCTGACACTAGGTTACATACCGATTTTACTACTAGTTACTTGTATCCAGTGAGTGAATGCTCGGTGCGTTCGCGTAACGAACCCACGCCCTAATATATGATCGAAGTCCTTTAGCGAGGTAGTTATAATCAGTCTTGGCAATTACACATGTCAGTCTTTTTTTTTTTATATACCTTAATTTACTTTATACCACTTTATACCGTGTACTCCATTTTACGTATGCACAATCTCTTACATTTCTAGGTTACGAAATATGCTTGCAATATTTACAAGGAAGGTTCGGTATTACGATAGGTGAAAATTAGTTTGGTAGGGCATTATTGACGATAAAGAAAAAGAAACAGGGTCGGTATTGGCGATAAGAGGCGTTCGGTGTTGACGATAGGAGGGACTCAGTATTGCGGAAGGAAGGAGGTTGGTATTGCGATAAGAGGTGTTCGGTATTGGTGATAGGAGGGATCAGTATTGAGGAAGGGAGGAGGTATTTCGATAAAAGGAGTTCGGTATTGGCGATAGGGGGGATTTTTTTTTTTTTTCTTTAAGTTTCCTTATTTTGAGGGGGAGGTAAAGTAGACAGTCGCTCCCGGCATCACCACCACCACCGGCTGAGAACCGTAGGTCCCTGGAGCTATTGTTGCTGCGGTAGGCACGGACACAGATGTCGGCTCTGGCGCCGGTAGTTGTGTGGGGGCCGGTCCGGGTTCCGTCTGCTTATGAGTTGGTAGCTTACAGGGGAGATCAAGCGACTTCGCCTGCCCCAACGATATTGTTCCCGAGCATCTCGGGCAAGTGTGCACGTCAACCCCATGCTGGCCGCACTGGTAGCAGAATTTGTAACTCCTCCTTTGTTTACATTGTGCATACCGGTGCCCTTCTTCCTTGCACTTCCAGCAAGATCCTTGTGATGACACGGAGGCCGAGTCATCTGACTGATACGAGGCTGGAGGCTGGATCCTCAGGTCCATTAGGCTGGGGATGATCCTCTGTTTAGCGATCGAGGTCGACGCGAGCGGTACTGGGCTGGGCTGAGTTCCCTTCACAAAATTAATTGGTCCCGCCGGCATTATTAAGGGTTCCCGCTTTGCTCCGACCTGCTCCCTGAGGCTCTTCCCTTTCTCAATCAGCAACTCCTTCTCCGATTTGGTTTAGGTTGACACTGCTCTGTTGTATGTGATCTTGTCAGGGTCGTTTACTACTCTAATAATCTCTTTGGCACGTTTGGGTTTGGGTTTACGGTAGGAGGGGGGGTTCGATGGGGATCGCGCGATAGGAGGGTAGGTTTTCCTCGGATGGGGGGGTATCGGCGGGTATTCATCCTCGTCCGGTTCTTGGGGCTGTTCGGCTTTTGGATGGCCCCCTTTGAGCGGTCAATTTGAGCTACCGGTTTCCTTAGTCTGTACGACCCTGAGAAGGGGTCGTATAGTAGCTCTGGTTCCTCCAGGGCTACTATCTTCACCGGTTTCTCAATCACCTCCCGCGGGGATGCCACCTCCCCCGGAACGAAACCTCGACCCGCTGGTCGGGGTGAGGTGGTCAGGACGACTCTTCTTGGACCGACCGCGCCCTCGCCGGCCTGCTCGCGGTTCTGGAGCCAGACTCCCCTGCCGATTCCTGGACGGTCGAGAGTCGTCGCCGGCTTGTCCGGTTTCTCTGCTTTGGTCAATGCTCTTCATCGGCCGGTTGCGGAGATTGTAGCGCGGACGCCTCTCTCCGTCGGTGTTGTCCCGGGCCGAGTCTCGGCCATCCGGGGTAGCTTGCATCCGCGGCCTTTTCCCATGCTCTGCATCCTGGTCACTGAAGCTGTTATCTGTTGGAGGAATAGGAATATGTTGTGAGGGACCTGAGTATATAATTTTAGGTCTGAAATATGCACTTTCGCTCTTTTCTGACTATTAACGTCCTGCAGTTAATACACGACTAGTGACAAGACTTTTTCAATTTTCAATGGACCCACAAACTTTGGAGCGAGCTTCGCTGCAAAGTTATCTGCTGCTGAAGATAGCACATGGTTACGACGGAGTACAAGGTCTCCCACGTTAAGAGTGATATCTCTACAATTTTTATTGTAATACCGTGCTTGTCTTTCACTTGCTTTTCTCAAGTGTTTCCAAACGAAGTCGTGTATTGCTGCAAGACGTTTCACTCTCTCCGCCCATGCTAAGGAATTTGGGGAACTAGGAGTTTGAGGATTTTCTAGGAATTGTTTAAGGGTTTTGAATTGCCGCGGGTTCCTACCAAAGTTTAAAAATGCAGGTGTTAACAGTGTTGATGAGTGCACCGCGGTGTTAACGGCAAATGCGAATTTATTTAGGTGAATGTCCCAATTACGATGCTCTAGTGCGATTACTACGCTCAACAGGGTTTGCTTGAGCGTGGTAAGGATCTATCGTCGTTTGGATGCTATTCATTCAGTTTTGACGTCATAAGCTTATTCGAAAATTCTGTTCCGTTATCGGTTATGAAATATTTAGGACATCCCCAGCGAAAAATTATCAGTTCCTCGAAAGCTTTTACTATGCATTTAGCGTTAGCTTTCCTAAGAGGTCTGATTTCAACGTATTTCGTAAATAGGTCTTGAAATACCACGACATAACGACATTGCCCTTTACTATTTGGCAATAGGCCCATGACATCAACTGCTATAATTTCCCAAGGTCCTTATATTTTCCTTTGAGTCATAAGTCCCATTGGTGCCTGTTGGGGATCTTTATACATTTGGCAATCTGGGGATTCTTTTATATAACGAATAACATCCTTTTTATCTTAGGCCAGAAATATGATCGGTGAAGCCGATGGTAGGCTTTATCGACTCCCATGTGCCCTGATTGTGGTGTGTTATGACATTCGAACAGAGCTCTTTCTCTATCGAACTCTGGTTCGATAACTACAAGTAGGATAACTACAAGTTTCCAATTGTCTAAGTCGGTTACGATCGAATCAATAATGAGGTTGGGACGGTGTTTGTAAAGGCATTTATTTACAATTTTCCAGTCTGGATATTTTCCCGGATTTTTCTTTACCATCTTTATACAATTGGTATGCCAGCTATCCATATCCAATAGTCCCGTTGTTGCTAAGCAACAAACCTTGTCAAACGAACGAGACAGCGCATCAGGTACTTTATGGAGTGCTCCCTTGCGATGTATAATCTCCATGTTGTAACCTTGAAGAGCTGTGGCCCATCTGGCTAACCTGCCAGCTGGGTCTTTTAAATTTTGCAGCCAGGTGAGGCTACTGTGGTCGGTAATGACAGTAAATTTTTTGCCTAGGAGATATCCGCGAAATTTGTCTACTGCCCATATTACAGCCAGTCATTCTTGTTCTGTTACTGTGTAGTTACGTTCTGCTTTTACTAAGATCCTATTGGCGTAGGTGATGGGGTGCTCTTCTCCCTAGATTATTTGGGTGATCACTGCCCCTAAAGCGTAATTGCTGCTATCTGTTTGTAGGCAGAACGGTAGGTTGGGGTCTGGTCGGGCTAAGACTGGGGTTTCGGTCAGAAGTATCAACAGTTTTGCGAAGGTTTGTTGTTGATCTTCTCCCCAGGTCCAAGGGATATTTTTCTTCAACAGTTCGGTAAGGGGGATTTCTATTTCAGCAAGGATTTTAATAAAGCGAGCGTACCATGCTACCATACCGAGGAATCGGCGAAGTTGCTTTAGGTTTCGAGGTGGGGCATAGTTTAGAATGGGGGCAATATTGTCTGGGTCTGTTTGGAGTCCTTCCCTGTTGACGATGTAACCCAGGTATTTAACTTCTGAGCAGAAGAACTCTGACTTTTCTCGGTTGATTTCTAAATTGGCATCTCGCAGTTTTTTCAACACTTTTTCCAGCCAATATAGATGCTCTTCGAACGTGTTTGTGGCTATGATTATATCATCCATGTATACGAAAACATGGGGTCGCCATTCTGGGCCAAACAGAGCGTCCATGGCGGTTTGAAAACTTGCGAGGGCGTTCGAGACGCCATACGGAAGTCTTGTGAACTGGAATAGCCCATTACCAGGTAGTCCAAATGCTGTGTACTGTTTACTATTTGTTGCAAGAGGGATCTGGTGATATGCGTGACTCAAGTCTATTTTCTAGAGGAATTTGGTGTTTCTTAGATTGTCTAGTAACATGTCCATGTGGGGTATGGAGTAAGCGTTTTTTCTTGTAACGCCATTTAGTGCTCGGTAGTCGATACAAAACCTTATTTTACCGTCCGATTTTAGTACAATTACGGGACAACTACTCCAAGCGCTTCCTGAGGGTTCGATAAATCCCTCTGATTGGAAACGATCAACCTCAGCGTGGGCTGCGGCTAAAAGTTTTGGAGAGATTCTACGAATACGTTGTTTTATCGGACCACAACCTTTTACAATTATTTCATGAGGTTTTATCTTAGCTGCTTCAGGGGTTGCATCCGGTGGTGGAATGGTGAGATCGAATATAAGTTTATCTAGTCTTTGTTGTTGTTTTCCCAATAAGTCGGAGGTCACTCCGATTGCTGCCGTTGCCATGATTGCTCCCGGATCCTGATTTTTCGGATGAAATTTTCTTACTACTCCTTTGTCCGTGTGCCAAGTTCGATGTTCGTGGTCTATCGTCATCTTCAGCAGTGACAATAGGTCCATGCCCAGTATGATGTCGTAGGTCATTGTTTTTGATACTCTGATGTCCGCGGATGTTTCTTTACCTTTGAGGTGGAATGTTAATTTTGTAATACCTTCGATTTTTTCTAATTCGCCGTTTGGCATCATCATGTATCCAGTCTGGGGTATTATTGCAGTCCCTATCTGTCTCACCGCTTCTATCCCTATGAAGGAGGCAACTGCTCTATTATCTACGAGTGCAGGGAAGACTTTTCCTGCATATATCGATATTGAGGTACAGACGATTATCATAGCTTCCTACTGGACCAATAGGCATCGGTATGTTCTCTCCAGAACCTGAGTTGACTAGGCCTGAAGCTTTCGATGTTGTTTTTGGCGTGGGTATTTGGGCCTGCCCGAGTTTAGAGGTTAACCTGGCCCTTACTGTTTCCCTCTTTGCTCGTTTGCCGCATTTAGTCTACATCTTGGGCACGTACGTATCGTTACGTCACGAATACCACATTTATAGCAGATGTTCCCTGTCTTTTTCGGACAGTCTGCTGCTCAATGGCCTGTGTCTTTGCAAACCCAACATGGGTATACTTTTCCAGTTGTGGGATTTTCCTTACTTGATTTTAGGGGTTGGGTGGACTTGTTATTGATGGTAGGTTTCGTGTTTTGGGGTTTTCAGGGAGGCGGTAGGGGGGTTTTGTTATTATTGTCATTGTTCCAGTTTTTTTCTTTCGATATGCCTGATGTGAGTTCGACATCTTGTTTCCGTGCGAACTCGACCAATTGGCCTGTTTTTGTTTTTACGATGTTGTCGACAGCTGCAACTTCGTTAGTGTCTTCTTCGTCTGTTGAATCGCTGTATTGTACCGTTTCGATAGCGGCAATGCGGTTTTTCTCGGGGGTGGTCGATAAGCTAATTGAGGGCACAACGAATGTTCAGGTGGCGGTAGGAGTCTATATTTCTTCTTCCGATCCCTTCGCATCTCTTCTTGGTGTCCCAAGACCTGCAATTCTTCAAACGTATTGAATTGAAATCTATTTATCTGGGTGAAATAATCCTCATGTAGGTTGCGATAAGTTCTATCCAATTGAGCTATGAGGGTCATTGGGGGGATGCATTGATTCATCAATGCTCGGATATTTGCGATGAACCTAGCAATTGATTCTTCGGGTTCTTGCGATCTTGACCTAATATCATCTTCTAATTGTAATTGGAAATTCGGTCTGCCGTATTGTTGTCTTATGGCATTTTTTAATTCCTCCAATGTTCGCCAGTTTTGTAGCAATAGGCGTGCCCAATACAAAGCTTGGTCTTTTAAAATAATGGGAATCATTTTCAAGATGTCTCGATCGGACATGTTACAGCTTCTCCGGCAATCCTCTATTCGGGAGAAGAATTCCCCTAGATCTGCTTTTGGTTCTCCATTAAAGCTTACATTATACTTTTGTGTCAGACTGGCTACTCTAGTTTCGCGCTAGAGTAAACGAGGAATCATTATTCGAGTTCTGAGGACGTACTCGCTCAGGATTGTCAAAAAGCATTTGACCGTATTGAAACTGTGCGAAGGGTTAATACCAATATGGATTACTGGATATTGGGACTTGGGTGTTTGGGTTCATTAATGGATAGCCTACGAAGTTAGGTGGTAAATGTGGGGTATTTGTAGAAGTTACTGCATTCGCTGTGTACGACGAATTATCGGGGTATATTGTGCTGCTTGGCAATGTTTGGGACCTGTCCGAGCCATTATTGTGGACATCTTGGCAAGGAAGTGAGGGGTTCCATGTCTGTGGGATAGGTGCAGTACTTGGTTGCGATAAATTTAAATTTTGCGAGTTCGAATTTGATGGAATTTGCGAGTAATAAGGTGGTACGGTTTAATGGGTGGATGTATGGTTCACTGCCTGTTGGTGATGGTTAAATTGGTCGGTAGGGCGTGGTGCTGATTGTAATGTTTGTGTAGATTGCTAGGTATGGTACATTGGTGTTTGTGGTTGCGAGTTTTGTGCTGACTGGTTCGTGGGTGTATACGAATGTTGGTAACTTTGGGCGGCAGTCTGAGTCTGTTTGGTATGGGGTGGGTACATTGGTGCGGGTTGGTGCGTGTGAAAAGTGGGGTATATTGGTGTTTGTGAAAGTGGGAGGGGTTGGGCGGTAGGATAGGTCGGTACTTGTGAAGGTTGGGAGCTTTGGACGGTAGGGTGGTTCGGTATCTGTGTTGGTTGGGAGGTTTGGACGGTAGGGTAGTTCGGTATTTGTGACTGTTGGGAAATCTGGATGGTCGGGTAGGTTGGTATTTGTAGAGGTTGGGGAGTTTGGACGGTAGGGTTGTTCGGTATTTGTGTAGGTTGGAAGGTTTGGACAGTATAGTAGTTCGGTATTTGTGGCTGTTGGGGAATCTGGATGGTCGGGTAGGTTTATGTAGTTTGGTATTTGTGGAGATTGTGGAGTTTGGACGGTAGGATTGTTCGGTATCTGTGTAGGTTGAGAGGTTTGGACGGTAGCGTAGTTCGGTATTTGTGGCTGTTGGGCAATCTGGATGGTCGGGTAGGTCGGTATTTGTGGAGGTTGGGGAGTTTGGATGGTAGGGTATGATGGTATTTGTGGGAGTTGGATTGTTTGGGCGGTGTGGTAGGTAGGTATTTGTGAGGGTTGAGAAGTTTGGATGGTAGAGTATGGTGACATTTGTGGGGGTTGGGGGGTTTGGTAGGTAGGGTAATTAGTTATTTGTGTAGGTTGTGCGGGGTGGACGGTGGGGTTGGTCGGTATTTGTGGATATTGAGAGGTTTGTTCGGTCGGGTAGTTCACTGTTTGTGAAAGTTGGGTGGTTTGTACGGTAGGATATGTATCTTGTGTTAGGTTTATTGGTGGATTGTGGGTATATAGCGTAGAGTTGCTTAATGGTGCAGCTATGAGAGGGGAATTCGGCGAAATGTTTCCTATTGCCCCTCAGGTATGTTCTTGCATGCCAGCTGCCTGTAAAGGTGGAAATTGATTCCCCCATAGATTGAGGTTCGCCTGCGAATATTGTAAGTTGTAGTTTGTCGAAGCCGGATCCACGTTGTTACCGCCTATCGGATGAGCCGGATCTACATTGTTACCGACTGTCGGATAATTTGGGTTTGCCTGCGAATACTGCAGGTTGTGGATTGTCGAGGCCGGATCTACATTGTTACCGACTGTCGGATGCTTTGGGTTTTCTCTTAATGAATCTCTGCCCCCTTGTTGCTGTTCTTGTATAGCCCCGCCCCCCGTTGCTCCTACTGGTTTTGATGGTGTAGTCGGTGTAGTGCCATCATCATCTGTACTATTTTTCGGTTCACCTGATTCGACAATAGTGGACAATTCTTGGAAGTTGAGAGTAGTTTGTTGATGGGCTCCTTGACGCCCTATAGGTTCTACAGATGTTTCTGGTAGTTGAGGTCCCGGCGGGATATGTCCCGTCCCAGTATTCGGGGTACTATGTACGAGGTTCGACCCTTTATTTAATGGTAACCCCTCGTGGCCCTCATTCAAGGCTGTTTCAATGAAGGTCCCCCTACTATTATCTTTCGTCCTATCTGAGGTTTTCTCTGCTTCTTCGAGAATATCTTCCGTATCCAACGACGGCGATTCTTTCCCTCGTTCAATGGCATTATCTATTTATGGGTCCCACGTAGCCCCTTGGTTACCGAATAGCCTTCACAGGTCAAATCGTACTATCGGTTAAGCCGTTGTGCTCGTGTGCCCTCTGTATTGAGCCTTGATCGCCGTAGACTATTTGCAACCAATTCATCCGAGTAAGTATTAAACAGTTCTGTTATACGAGTCCTCTCTAAATTGATTTATTTAATCTTTGACGGGTCCATATCAGGTAATTAAGTTGTATAGGGGGGGGAGGTACGTTTCGTGAAGTTACGAGTTAGCTCACTTTGTTTGCTATCCTACCGAATTTCTCAGATGTTGGTTTTTTCTAATTTCACAGCTTAATGCTGTTTATAAAAGTTAAAAAAAAAACGAATAGAGGAACAAAGCAGAAAAAACCAACAAAAACTCAAGCAAATAGAATAAGAAAAAAAAAATTTTTTTTTTCAAATCAAGCGAAGGTAAGCAACAATAGGAAAATAAATTTTTAATAAACAGTGTGTAAAGCTAACAAAAGTTGAAGCGAAGTATTACGATTGTCTAAGCATAAGCGGGTATGAGGTATGCAAGCAGGAGTATATTGGGTAAAAGGTAGATTGTGGGTTTTGATGGAATACGATATTGGGTGGAAGGGTTCAAAAACTAATACTAAGAAGAAAATTCGAGTTGTTTTCTTAAAAAAAAATTTTTTACGAGGGAAAAATAAAATTTTTACTTTCTTATGATTTCGATATAAATAAAAAACAATAAATATTACTAGGAGTTTTTCTTTAAAAAGACAAAAATAGACCCAGACAAACTTTATTAATTTAAGATATTTAACAACAACCACGATGATAATCTTTTTGTACGTACAAATTCTCAAATTACTATTTAAGAAGACTGGGAAATTTTATTAAGTGGAATTGAAGCTGCGAACAAACAAAACAAAAAAAAATAATATATACAAGCATACAAGTATTTCTGCGTGCATGCGGTAGGGATACACAAGGTAAAACTCAACTACAGGCAATTTGTAGTCGGGTAGGGATCGATAGGGTCTCGTGATATTGTTTAAGTTCGATATGGGCTGAGGGATGTGTGTTCGATAGGTGGAATATTACTAATTCAAAATAATATGGTACACTTATTTTAACGACGGTGGATTATTGTAAGCCAGCTTTGTTTACAAAAAAAAATAAAAATGTATTGCAAAATTAAAGAATATTGCAAATGTAATCAAGGGTTGCTAACTAATTACAAAATAATAAAAAAAAATTTGTAGGTAATAACAGAAAAAAACAAAATTTCAAAATGATCAAAGTTTTAATTTAAATATACAATTAATTACCATGAAAGCAGAAAATTCTACAATTCCTTTAACCAGGTCCAAATAGTAAATTAAACTTTTATACGAAATATTTATTCGACTATAAGATGTAAATAGAAAATATTTATACTAAATATTTATTTCGAATTTTAACACGAATATTTACTACAAATAATATACTATACAAGTTTCAATTTCCAAGATTTTGAACTCAATATTAGAAAAAAGTTTTATACAAAATTTTATACAAAGTGTACGAAACTAGATTAGGTATTATCTATTCGTAAAAAAACGAACAAAATATATCGAATGAGAAAAACTAATCACTTATTTTTGCTAAATCCAGTTTGCAACGATTAAATCACTATAGTGATTATAGGATTCATGGGGAATAGGTGTAAAATGTTATTGATCGGAAGGTGGGAATTTATAGTAGCGATAGGCGGAGAAAATAAATAATATATATTACGAAAGTGTGCATATAATACATAAAATAGAGTAAATGTGCGTAAAATATTAAATTATGAACATATAATAGTAATAAAAATGTTACCTTTTATTTTCGAGTGAGTTAGGTTTCTAAAATTTATGCTTTTATTCAAGTTCCATAAAAATTTTCGTAAAATCGTGGCAAGTTACGAATATACTATTATTATACGAATATACGAGTACTAATATTATGTGAATATACTATTATTATATGAATATACTATTATTATACGAATATACTAGTATTGTGTGAATATACTATTATTATAGTAATGATGATTAGTATTAATTTATTAAATTTATGTTGTGAATATTCTAATTTAAAAGAAAAATAACAATTGAGTCAAAAAGATTTTAAATAAACTGATTTAAAAAAAAAATGTTGAAGTAGATTGTAGAGTGTATACTGTATCTAATGAACACGTGTTGCCAAAACTTATTTTCAACTACCTTCTAAAATTATCGGTTTGATATTACAGAAAAATTTTCGAAATTGTTGATAGTTATCACGAATTTTATTTAAATAATTTTCAAAATTAATACTCGAAGAAAATTTTTCGAACCTTTACCACGCACTCACTCACTGTTTATTCCACTAAATTTTGTATTTATATAATCCTAATTATTTAGGACATACGTATAAATTTGGGGATATATTTTAGTGTATTTATGCCAATGTGCAAAATGCAAAATAATCAGCATAAATTATTCATGCCAAGTAATGCTAGCGTGGCCTACCGCCTGACGCCAACGAAAGAAAAAAAGATGGCTGCCTGCGAGACTATCTCGCGGTGCATATGCAAAAATGGCCAGCTACAAGCCGTCGCGGCGTTGTCAAGCGTCTCGCCGCGGCCGCGTGTATATCACTCGCGAAAATTCCAAGTATATATTACAGGTGCCACTTTATGTTTAAATTCACCTGCGCTGTCGTGTTCTACGAATTATTAATCACGAATTGATTTTATTTAAATTTCAATTTAGTTTAGTAATTTAATGTTAATTTTTAACTTTAATTTTAATTTAATTCAAATTTCACTGGAATTTTTGTCAACCCCACGTTACTGCGTCAATTTTATAACACGTTGGGCATCAATTTTATGACAATAATTTTAGCTAATTTAGCCAAGATTATTGCGCCGCACATGCAGGCTTTAACATAGTTTTATTCGAGGATTGAAATAAATCGTACACGGGAATTCAGGGTAATAGTATGAACACTTGTGGTTTTAAATTTTCAATCTAAATACAAGAGTTGAATACCAGCTGCGCGAATTCGCAGCACGATTTTACAAGTATTCTACCGACACATAGAATTACTTATACAATAAACTAACTATGGTGAGCATGCGGTACGGTGGGAAACGGTAAATGGTTGGGAGGGGAAGAAGCTACTTCTCAGGGACGCGAATTCAAGTAATATCCGGCGACGAAATACACGAGGAAAGGCGGCGACGCGATGCTCGACACGCACGCAGCGCAAGCTTTACAAAAAATTACCTATATAAATATATATGGATATATGGGTATGCACTAAGCACAATAGTAATCTGTGCAACTTACTCTTTTATTCGAATCTGGTGTGGCCTCCTTTGACGATACAAGTTGGTCGGCACACACGGTAAACGGTTTATATATATAACTATATTCGCGAGCGGAACGAGCAGTTTTGGTATTCGCACGGAGCTGATACAGGAAAACGAAGCGTCTATGTACGTGGCTCAATACGAAGTGGACTCGTTGTCCCTTCGTTCCCGCGGCGCTACCCTCGGGTTTCGGTAGTGCGGACTGAGCCCGCCTGAGGGTGTAGCGCATGCTTTAGCGAGGGTGAAAGAGAAGTTAGAAGGAGGAAAGGGAAGCGTCTGCTCGCGGTGACGTCACGCTATGTGGCATGCAGTCGACGGCTTTCAGACGGTGTTGGAGAGGACGAGGAAGGACGAGTGGCCAGGACAAGGAAGTGCGACGAGGGATGCAGCAGGAGGGGTATCTGGGCAACGGTGCCGACGAAGGAGCACGAAGACGAGAGCTGCAAGGCCCAGGACGGCGTACTTGAGCAGGAGCAGTGGGCACGGTTAATCTCGAAGAGGTTATGTTTACATACAGCTTCCTACTACATTCATCCACTGCCACTATTATCAGGTGAGATTAGTGTTTAGTTTATTACTGTAATCTTCCCTTACTAATGCTGTGTTGTTTCTAGGTGTCTGGCGAGTGCTTCGGAGGCTGTTGCTGCTGCTGTTATGGGGCAGCGGGCTACGAGTTGAGCTACATTGCTGCACCTGCGGGACCACCCTGCCTCTGCAAACCCTCCAGACCAGGTAAGAAAGTTCCAATTTGATGTGCATATCTGCTGTAGACAAACTCTTCTTTATATTTTCTAGGGTATATGCTGCAGGCCTACTTCATGTCTAGAGAAGCAGCCTCTCCGCCCAAGGTGGATCTATTCATGCCTTTCAAGGCATAAAATCAGGTGGGCATCATTCTAATACCATTTTACTTATATTCTCGGTTTCTAATCTCTTGTGTGTTTCCTTAGGTTGGTTCGACAGGAGTAAGGAGAGGAGGCGCCAAGACATGCTCAGCGCACCCCAGCCGAGACCAGCCAGCTCCCACCTATGCGAGGCTTTATGGGATGGCAGCTGCGCGTCCTCTTCAGCTTCTTCAGGGCATGAGAGCTCGCTTGCTCTGTGTGTGCAGGGGGATAGTGTATGTGTGTGTGTACGTGTATAGTGAGTGAGATGGGTAGGTAATGTGCTGTCGTTCACATTGTATAACGCACACAAAATGTGGTCTTACAAACTAACTAAGTTAAGTTAAATGCTGTTGCAAAAACTAACTAAGTTAAGTTAAAATTTACTAACTTTTTTGCTATTTAACTTAACTTGTAACTTTTCAACTAGTTACTCCTCAACCCTGGATCCAATAAAATTCAATGAAATTGCAGCATTTAAAATATTTTCAGTATTTCCAAGTATACGTTTGGATGAATCTGCATAGAAACGGACTGAATACGAAAGACAAATAAATTATTCATTAAACAACCAAAAATAACATTTTTTTATGGTTTACAAACAGTTTTTGTTACGTGCATTAAGATGGAGAATATAATTGTGCGTAAGTAACAAAAGTCACATTACTTTAATATGAGTAAAAACTAAATTAGTGCAGTATTGAATTTTGTAAAAATTATTTAATATTGTTCAACTTAAAATTAATATTAGGTTTCCCATTTCAAAAATATTATTTTTAAATGTAAGTTTAATTATATAATCTGATATTTTCTTTAAGTGGTAACACCACTCTAGGTACACCTATTTTTGGCAATTTTTTGTGAGTAAATAATAAGCGAAATGAAAAATTTGTTGAAAGAACTTTAATGTACATTTAATAAAGTGTAAAAAAAATTTCTTTTTTTCAAAATGGTGGCCACGGGAGAACGTAGTAGGCCGTTACTTTTCTTTTGATGCTCAAACGGGAGGATAGTTTTCTCGTACATGATGAACCCTAGAACCAAATAACAAAGTTTTTCTTAAAGTACATATTAGTAGGCGTGGTAGTACATAGGGATTTTAAAAAAAAAAATGGTGCCCAGTTGACACAAATTTTTTGTCAAAATCAAAACTTCTTTTTCAACTGTACATCATTTTTTTAAAATTTGATTTAGATCCCTACGTACTATCACGCCGACTAATATGTACTTTTAAAAAAAACTTTTTTTTTTGGTTCTAGGGTTCATCATGTACCAGAAAACTGTCCTCCCGTTTGAGCGTCAACAGAAAAGTAATGGCCTACAACAAGCTCCCGTGTCCACCATTTTGAAAAAAAAAATTTTTTACTTCATTAATTATTCAATAAAGTTCTTTAAACGTATTTTTCATTTTACTTATTATTTAAGCACAAAAAATCGTCAAAAATAGTTGTACCGAGAGTGATGTTACCCATTAAGGATTTGTGAAATATCGACCCGATTCCTACCTTAACACGCTTTTTACTTTTATATGTAATTTTTCTCGATAATATATAAATATTTTGTAAAAAACGTAATTTTCAGCTCTTTAAATTTAGATTAGGAGACTGGTGTTATAATTTAACATCATACTCTTAAGGTGAATATCGAGTGTACAAAATGACAGTTGTTATGAAATCTATATATATAAAAATTTTAAAATGAATTAAAAACAATTTCAAAAGTTTACCCTAAACCATAAACCCAAACCCCAATAAACTCAACTTGAACGATTGTCAATAAAATTTTGAATAATAAAACCGTAAATCTTAGATTGAAATAAACCAATCTAAGCAATTTTGCTTTCTCAAAGAGATAGCTTTGTAACGATGATCTTTTCAAAAACCAAGATTTTTATGAAATTTGATGCGTTTGAGGTCGCTGAATCAGAATATGTAGATTTATCGAAATATCTGTCTGTATGTATGCAGGTGTGTATGCGTGATGTGTGTGAGGGTGTCACGTATAGGGTCCAATTTTGTGGTCACCATAACTTTTGAAGGCTGTCGTATTTCGGACTGAAATTTTGCAGGTATACAAGATATGATCCAGCATTGAATTGATTAGATTTTGGAGCTACATGGTCCAAAATTACTGCTTATTGTAAAAAGTTTAAAAAGTTTAATAAAAACAATAAAAATATTGTTATTGTTTCGTGCGTTAAATGCGTCAAAAAGATGTATAAATTCGAAAGCAGACGTATTTTAGCGACGAGGTCGCTAATCATGGTTTCGTCATCAGATTTTTCAAATTCATAATGGCGCATCCAATATGGCGGTCAAAAGTTCGAAAAAAGCTTAGATTTTTCTAAATATTGGTATGCAGGGGTTTTCGAGGTCGCTGGTCACGATTTCGCTATCAGTTTTTAAAAATTCAAAATGTATATTTAGCTAACATTCAAGCAAGTAATATTTGAAATTTATTTAAGGAATCGATTCCTTTAACAATTGTATGTTATGATTTACCCTTGTTACTTTCAGCCCCTATCTCCCCTACATAAAATTTTGTATAAGATTGTTTTAAAATATCGAGTAATAAAAGTTTTGCATCTGATTTTAAATTTTGTTTACAAAAGTCTTAAGAAATGGGCTCATATACACATGCAGAATTCATACAGCTCACTGTAAACGCAACTCATTTTCTTGCCGCTAGGCGGCTAGACACACGCGGTGCGCTTCCCTATGACAGAACAGTGAGGCCTCGGGCATATAAGGAAGCTCACTCTATCGCAACACACGACAGTCTAAATTTAATGTAAACTGTCTTCTCGATATTTTCCGTGTTAGAGATCACGTTTGAGTGGCAGGCTAACGGATAAATATATACTGTCATTATTTAGAGGAAAAAAATTGATGGTAATAAAGTGAAATTTCGTCACGATAATTCTGATGATATTGATGATATCTTATTGCAATATTTATACAAGAAAGTTTCAAGCACATACGTTGAAGATCAAACTAAATTAGAGAAAGATCACACCTAATAAATAAAGCATGGCGAGTTCGAAATTTATTGAAGATATTTCGTAAGAATATTCAAAAGTTTGAGTTCTTTGAATCTGCCTTGTCCATTGATGAGATGATGGCCAAATCATATGCCAGAACGAGTTTGAAACAATTCATTCGAGGAAAACCCATACGATTTGGTATAATGTTTTGGGGACTGTTTGGCTGATGGATATTTATTTGATCTCGACATTTACTGTGGGAAGGGGTCTAAAGTAGAAAAGTTGAATAAATGTGCTCTTGGTACTAAAGTAGTGATGAATTTGTTACATTCATTTTTCAAAACGATACCTTCTCTTGAACTTCTAAAGTTTCATCTCTACTTTGACAATTTATTCGCTAACTTAGATCTCGTCTTACATTTGAAAAAATTAGGATTGAAATCTACAGGCACCATAAGAGATAACAGAGTATCAGATAAGAATGTAATTGACAAGAAAGCCCCTAGAGGTACATTCGTTACGAAGTATGATCAGAACAGTGGGATAAATTATGTGACTGAGATGGATTCCAAGCAAGTTTCTATAGCTTCTTCAGCTACAGGAGTGACTCCCTTATTACCATCAAAGAGATACAGTGCAAAAGAAAAGTCGAGAATAGAAATACCTTTTCCACGAGCTTTTCACATTTATAATAGATTTATGGGAGGAGTCGACCTGCACGATGGTCATTGTAACAATGTTCTGCCATGTATACGGGCTAAATAATGGACATGGGTAGTTTTTCTAAGACTAATTCAAACTGCAATCACAAATACACTTGTGATATACAATATATCTAGTTCCAACAAAAAAAAATGGATCGAATGACTTTGTTTTGAGTATCGCAAGGCATTATTGTGATATAGGAAAAAAACGCTATCGAAAATCGCACGTATTTTGTCGTAAAACCTCCCAGAAGAAATGTTCTTCTAAAAAATGTGCGATTCGAACCTATAGGTATTCGAACCTATATGAATGGAAAAGAATAAACAAAATGAATGGAATTAAATGAAAAAAATTAAAATACCCAAATAAGTTTTAAATAAAAAATAACAAACAAAATATAAAAGAGACTCTTTCTCGTCCACCTCCACGTGGGTAGAGTTAGATAACGTTCATAAGTATTGGCTAACGAACGAAAATACTAAGCTTCCTGATAGAAGACCCCTGTACACCGATTTTCAGTAAAATCTAAACTTTTTCTGAACTTTTGACCGCCATATTGGATCCGTCATTTTTAATTTGAAAAAGCTGATGACGAAACGGTGATCAGCGACCTCAAAAACCCCTGCATACCAATTTTCAGAAAAATCTAAGGTTTTTTCGAACTTTTGACCGCCATATTGGATCCACCATTTAGAATTTTGAAAATCTGATGGCGAAGTTTTGATCAGCGATCTCGAAAACTCTCGTATATCACTTTTTGTAAAAATTCAACGGCTAGTAATGTACGTTATATCAATGGTTTACATATTTTTATCATTACATGTTCTTTCCGTGAATATAATGCCATTTTGGAGAGGTTAGGACAATTTGGAACCGAAAAAAAAATTTCGGTCATCAAGTTAAACTATTTTGTGCACTTTTGAAATCCGGAAATCATGCCCCGACCCCCCGCGGCGCGAATTACCCGCGCGTTTGAATTTACGATTTGCACGTAAGGTGCACTCGATACAACCCCCGCCCCCCCCCCCCCCCCCAGAGTCGAAGTAACGGCCCGATTTCGACTCAGATCTATTGACGTGCTGTTATTCGAGTCGAGGGTTATGGGGACAGGTCTTTTGATAAAATAACTTGGACACCGTGAGGTATGGGGGCTCTTCGGCCGTATTTATTTTTCGTGGGCTGTCCCCTCTTCCTTACATAAAAAAAATATAAAATCTTATGCGCCGTATCGTATAGGGCGTCGGTTTTGAGGTGCCAAGCGCTAGTTACGCTTCATAGTGCGTTGCTCCCAGTTTTGGCTCTTGCCGTCGTAATTCCGCACATTCGGGCATCTATCTGAGCGCGTTACCCCCGGATATTGGCAGACTGCGCAGTCCCTCCGGGTGGTGAGCTGTTGCCCCTCGCGGCGCTCTGCCTCTTGTCGAGCTCGTCTGAGCTTCGCTGCGCAGTGCGGGACTGTTCTTGTGCCTCAGCGTATTGTCGGCGCGCCACTTCACGCTCCTGTGCTTCTTTTTGGCGGCGCTCTCGGCGTTCTTCGCGCAATTGGCGCAGGGCCTCGAGTTCCTCCTCGCGGTTGAGGACGCGCTGGTGCCAGTGTTTGGCCTTCTGCTCAAGAAGACACCTGCCTCCCTTCGGGCAGATTGGAGTGAGAGCTCGAATGTCTGCCCCAGGTCACGCTCGAGCTCGGCCCAGAACTCTCTCCCTGACTGTTGCCTTGGAGTTGGGCTCGGGGACTGCAACTCGTCTTGTCGAGGTGCCGTCGCCTAGAGCACTTTGGGCTGCCCTTCTTTAGATGTGCATTGCGGTGGTGAGCTGAGCGCCCTGACTTGGGCGCACTCCTCTTCGGAGTCTTGCTGCGACTCTACGTGTGTCGACGCAGGTGCCTCCTCCGATGGCGGCAGCCGTGGTCGGCGCAGGGTGGCATGGGTAGTTTTCCACTCCTGCCTCCCTCTCTTCCTCGAAGTCTGCTCCGAGCAACGACCAAGCGTCGTCAGAGCTGATTTCAACGATGTGGGCCTCGGAAGTGATGTGACTAGGCGCACGAATTGGCCCACAATGGCGGCAAGCTGGATTGGGCTGGCTGATGGTCCCATCTTGGTCACTGAGGTTCCATTCTGATCCATCCTGAAACGAAGAGAGACGGGGGTTGTTAGGAGAGTTGACCATGCGGGCGGCCCAGCGTTAAGGAACGTTCTTACGCGGGCACCCTCTCCCTCGCTTTGGGACTATTTTGGGTATCGCATCAGTAACCGATTGCGTACCCGAGTCTTCTAGGTAAGGTCGGGACGAGTGAATCGTTGGTCGGATTCGCGGTCGCGGTCGCTAGCCTTACATATGTCGGAGGTTCGTCTTCTGACTCGCTTGCAGAACTCTGCACATGCGCGGAGCTTCACTGCGTTGTCGGCGGATCGCACGTCGCCGCGGTTACGCTCGCATCCCTCGGTGGTCGAGTAACCTCGATGCTATCTTCTTCGTCTTCGTCGGGTAATTTGGGCGAGTTGATCGCCCAAGTAACCCCTTTTCAGCTGGCGAGCGGGAATCTTATCTACTTCCCGCCCAGCTCGTCGACCAGTTGACAGGTATTCGACCCGAGTTTGGCTTTTATCCTATATGGGCCAATACAATTCGGTGCATTTGTGGCCGTGCAGCTTTCGATCGTTGATGATAAAACGTGGTTTTCTCGCCAAACTACGTCACCAATCTCGAAACCTGGATCTCGGCGTTTGGCGTTATAATACCGCGCCTGTCGGTCGTGCGCCTCTTCAGAATGCTCGCTTGCTTGCGCTCTTAGCTCTTCTAGGTCGCGCATTCGTTGGCTCCATGCCTCGAGCCCCTCACTCTGCAGCCCCTCAGCTACAGCCGCGTCTTGTGCTCTCCTTGCTGACGACGGTTGTGCCGGTTGACTGCCGTAGTTAAGCATTGCTGGGCTTACACCAGTCAAGTCGTGTACCGCTGTGTTATAAACGAACACCAGCTCGTTAAGGTGCTGATTCCACGTGCGATGGTTCTCATCAATATATGACGATATCGTATTCACTGAACGGTTGACTTGCTCAACCGGGTTGGCCTGAGGGTGGTCCATTGTACGGTTCTTGAACTCCATGCCATTGTCGAAAAGAAACACTTCTGGAGCGCCGTGTCCCAAAAATATTTTCTCGTAGAGTTCTTTCTGGACTGTTTTCGCATTAGCCTTCTTGATGGGGATAACTTCTATCCAGCGAGTGAACAAATCCTGAAATACGAGTATGTATTCATACCCGCGCGCTGTCCTCGGTTTGCGGCCCATTATATCGCCGGCCACCACTTACCATGGGCGACTGACGACCCGTCGGCCCAGCATGCCTGCTGGTGCGCGCTGCTCCACCTTTACTTGCTGGCACGTCAGGCACCTGCGTACGTACTTTTCGACGTCCAGGTAGATCCTGGGCCAATAGTAGTAAACCCTGACACGCGCGAGAATTTTATCCCGCCCAAGGTGTCCAGAGGTAGGCTCATCGTGACACTCTGCGAGGATCTTGGTTCACTCTTCTAGCGGTACTGGTCAGTGCCTTTTCTTGATTTCATGAATTAGCATCATTAAGTTGGTAGGTACTCTGAAGTTTTCTCCAGATGGCGATTTCCCCTTAATGCGCCTTGCTGTGGCGTCTGTTAGGTAGCAGCTGGTGTGCTAGGTGCGTACCTGTGGTTTGACGCGCTCATGCGCGTGTCACTGTTGGCTTCCGCTCCGTTTGTCGGTGCTAGCTGAGAGCGTCGTGATTACTGTTGCTGTAGCAGTAGTTCTTGTCGTATTTGCGGCAGCCTCCGTTCGAGCTCATCGGCTCTCTGCTGCTGTAGTTCGTAATCTTTCTACTGCTGCTGCTCTAGCGCTTGCTGTTGAGTCAGCTGTTGTTGCTCCGCTTGTTCAATTTGCGGCGCTGTTGGACGGGTCGCTGCCGCCTACTCTGTTGCTGCGTTGTGCTGTGCTATTTCCAGTGTGAGGTTTCTTACTCGTACCATCTGGTCCTCAAATAGTCTTGCAACTGGGTGCTGGCTGTCTTGGTCGATATTATCGTCAAGGATCGTGTTGGAAGTCATCTTCCGAATATTCACCCAGAAGCCATTTCTGTAGTCGAGCGGGTTGCTGCAACCGTAAGCCTCCGCGCTTTAGTTGTAACTCGTGCAGGGTCTCATCGAGCTCCTGTGCCTCGAGTGAGAAGCACCTGTTCTCCAAAACCTCTATGGTTTGGTATGACATTTTTGTTTTGACTATACGTGCGCGCTTTTTTGAATTTTTGCTACACACGCACTAAAAAAACTAATGACAATATCATAGTGTGAATTTGGGATTTCAATGTAAATTCCAATATCACACTATGGATGCCGTGTGACTTTAATTACATTCATGCACACCTTTTTTTACAAGCACGATATATATTTCTTTCACGCTAGCCACCGATTTTCTCTTCTACGCGTAATTTTTCCTTTTCATTAAAAAGTTTGTTGCAGGATGAAAAACTTTTTTCTAGGACAATTTGCCCGATTCTCCCAAAGGGAAAACAAGAAAACGTAAAAAAAGAGGCCCGACCAAAATTTATTGAAAATTAAAAAAAAAAAAATTTGTCTCTCGATTCAGAAATGGTCTCTGTGAAGTTAATTAAAAATATTTTCCAAAAATTTTCCGAAAATTTTTCACTAAAACACTTAAATTTTGGTTTGGGAACAAAAAAGAATTTTCACAAAAATTTTCTAAGTTCCATCCAAAAAGTGCTTAAAATTACAAAAAAAAATTTTAAACCTCATAAAATACCAACACAAATTTTCAAAAATTTACCCAAACTAAAAAAAAAAATTAAATTGGAATATAAAAAAAAAAATATTTTTGGGATTTAAAAATTATCCAAAAAAAAAAAAATTTTCCGAAAATTTCCGGAGTTTTTCCAAGATTTTCCACTGAAAATCTTCTTGAGTTTACGTTCTTCAACCTGCAATACACACTGCACTGTTTGTGCTTCACACACACTCGTGTACAGTTTGTGCTGCACTCCTTTTAAACACTCACACACTGAAATGCACGCATAAAAAAAGAAACCTAAAAGAGTCGTTCGTGTAGTCACCCATACACACTAGTACAGTTTCAGTGCGCTTACTTTATCTGCGCGCGGCTGTGCTTGTAACTGCTTTTCTACCTATGCGGTTACTTGCGCACACGGCAAGCAGCCTATATATCGTTTCACGATATATGTGTGCACTGACACGGCTGTAGTGCTCGCAGTTTTCCTGCAGTTACTTTGCTGCCTCATGCAAGGTGCTGTGCGCACATGTATAGCCGCCGAGCTGTCTGTGCTCATGTTATAGTTACTAGTATATCTATATATATTGCCGTTTGGCACGGGCAACTGCGCGCGGAATTTTTCTCCCGTGTGAATCGAAACGCTTGCCTAATTTGCTGGGCTTTTCCTCAGCTTTCTTTGCGTCATCGATTCGCTCGTTGCGCGCTGTTTGTATTGCTCGCTACTACGAATATTATTTCGTGGTTTCGAAACAATATTCGCGCTCTTTGCCAATGCCAGCAATATCGAGTCTTTCACTCTGGTTTCATCTGCCCGTGCTGAGCGGCTAGCTGTTCGCTCTGCTGTGTATTACTATATTCAGCTTACTGTAAACAAGGGTCACCTTTCCTTGTTTACAGTACCGCGCGCGAGCTCCTTGTGCTGATAATAGCTCTAAATATTCGCGCTGAATATTGAGCTCGGCTACGAGTGATTATATCGCGTGATTTTATTTCCTACGCGAATAAAATTTGCGAGGGGAGAGAATTTATTTTTTCCTTATGCTGCTCGCGGTCCCTATCAAACCCTACACGTTAATGGGCGTCATATAACAGGAGGATTAACTAATTGGTCGAATGTTAATAATAATAATAACAATATAAGCAGCGCCCGTCTCTTTGGCGCGCTGCTCGACAACTAGCTTACCTGCTGTTGGAACGTGAATGAGGGGCGGTATCACGAGATGGCGTGTGTACTGCGGTTTTACGTGCGTCCTGCGGTGTGTTTGTAGGGTTAGACCTGATAAAAACGTCAACGAGGCTGCACGTAAAAAAAACGCTTTTGTTTTAGCTGTTTTGCTCGGCTCAGAGGTTATTTTAGCACACACGCGCTTTTACTTTTTTTCCGCAATTGGGCCTCCACGAAAGTGAAATTAGGAGAAGACGCGCGCACGGATAAAGGAGAGATTCGTTTCCGGGAGCAGCGGAGAGTTGCCTCTGCGCCTTGGTGTTGGTTGAGGTCGCCAGCTGCAAAAGGGTAGGTTTTGAGAGGTAAAAGGGAGTTTCAGCGAGACACCTCGCGTCTACAGCCGCATTCGCAACTCGTGCAACACGAGAAATTCGGCAAGACGCTTCACGTCTCCAGCCATATTCGCAACTCGTGCGACACGAGAAATTTGGCGAGACACCTCGCGTCTCCAGCCGCATTCGCAGCTCGTGCAACACGAGAAAATTGGCGAGAAGCCTCGCGTCTCCAGCCGCATTCGCAGCCCGTGCAATACGAGAAATGTGGCGAGACGCTTCGCGTCTCCAGCCACGTTCGCAGCTCGTGCAACACGAGAAATTTGGCGAGACGCCTCGCGTTTCCAGCCGCATTAATTGCTCGTGCGACACGAGAAATCTGGCAGGACAATTCACATCTCCGGCCGCATACGAGGTCTGTCCCAAAAGTATCCGACCTACCTCGATTTCTCGGCGCTTGATTTATTCTTCGTCATCCGGGGGGTGGCATCCTTCAAAGTGGTCCCCATTTGATTAAACAAGACGCTAATATCGATGTTTCCACTTATTAAAGCACTCTTGAAAGTCAGACTTCGGAATCGCCGTTAGTGCATTCGTCGCATTAGTTTCAACAGTCTATTTATTGTCGAATCGATGTCCTTTAAGTGGCATTTTCCATCGAGGAAACAGCCAAAAGTCGCAGGGAGCTATATCAGGACTGTATGGAGGCTGGCGGAGCTGCGCAACACTGTGTTTCAATAAATACTGCTGCACAAGGTTTGATGCGTGCGCTGGAGCATTGTCGTGATGAAGAAGCCAGTCACCGATTTCCCAAAGTTGCGGTCGTTTTCTCCTGATTGCATTACGTAATCTTTTCAAAACTTCAAGGTAGTACTCTTTGTTGATTGTCTGGCCTGTAGGGGCATATTCGTGGTGCACAACGCCCTCATAATCGAAAAAAACAATCAACATTGACTTGATGAACGAGGATCACTGTCAACAGATGTGCGGCCACTTTTGAACCGCCTATACCACTCTTTTATTTGTGTTTTGTCCATACACTCATCTTTAAAGGCCTTTTGCAACATTTCAATATTTGCCGCACAACTTTTACCGAGATTAAAGCAAATTTTCATGCTAATTCGCTGTTTGGTTCGTTCTGCCATTTTTAGCAATAAGCAAATTGCGACGAACGCAAAAAAGTTGTTGTAATCAAATACACGCTGCGCGGGAACTAAGGCGTTTTATCGGTATCTCAGGCTACTGACGAGAAGGTTAGGAGTTGTTGGTGACGTTCGTACCTTCCAGAGGTCGCCTGAGTCTCTCCACGCGAAGATATGAACGTAGGTCGGATACTTTTGGGACAGACCTCGTATATTGTTTGTGCGACATGAGACATTTGACGAGACGACTTACGTCTCTGGCCACATTTATTGTTCGCGCAACACGAGCGTTTTGGCAAACCGCTACATTTCTCTTGTCGTATTCCTGCTGCAAGGGGGGTTTGACGGAGCGATCGGCATTTTTGGTCGCATTACGTTATCATGCGGTCTTATGATGTCGGTAATAGTTGTTGCATGTGTGGATCGGCATGGGTCTGTAACGATGGCGTGCATTCTCGTGCATTGCGATGGTTTTGCAAAGCGACTTCCGACTCCGTACGCGCTTGTCCGCGCGTTATTGGCGTATTTGGTTATCGGTCGATTTTCGTGAATTGCTTAAACAATGAGGATTCAGTATTTTGGGTTCATGGTTTTATTACACGAGTTCAAATGCATGAGTATTTAATCTGCTCTTTCTCGACTGTGCACAACTTAAATTGAATTTCGCACGCACAAAGTTTAGGTAGGAAATTTGTATATCTTATATACTCATCGATATATAACTACACAGGTTTTGCTGGAAGTTTGTAAGCACGTTTACACCTGTTACTTGCGAATATCTAGCTTCAGCCGTATGTACCTTTCGTACAACGGCAACATGCATCCGGCTAGCCAGGTTCCAGGGTCGTTTCCCGCGAAACCGGAGGATAAGAATGAGGTTCGCGCGATAAGCAGCAAGTGTAAATAACAGAAGGGTAGCACTTAATTCTTAACCAAACACATGTATATTATGTCTTAAATTCCGTACAAGCGAGGGACGCGCGCGAGCCCCCGAGCGCGCTTAGGTGGCGTGCGGAGTTACAAGAACGTGAGCAAAAAAAGTTACAGGGGAAAGGACTTCGTTCCACGGCTTGACCAAGTCTCGTTCCCTACGTCGCGTGTACAATGTAAATTACTTACTTCTATAAGCGCTTTCGCCTGAGCACTGATGATGAGTTCCTCTCTCTCTCTCTCTCTCTCTCTCTCTCTCTCTCTCTATCTTTCTCTCTCTCTCTCTCTCTATCTCTCTCTCTTTCTCTCTCTCTCTCTCTCTCTCTTTCTCTCTCTCTCTCTCTCTCTGGCAAATTTGCCTGTTTTCTCACACTGCGAAATTCTCTCTGAGAGGAGAGACTTTTTGTACGGTTCGACTTCTGCTGGCCATCCTGTTTTTTGGACATTCGCTGGGTGATTCGGATACCTGAGTCGGGAGGTCGACTTTTTGGCTGGTGTTTGCCGACTTTCTTGGCTTCTTCTCACCGGCTGCCATTCTGCCATCGTCTCCGAAACTTCGCCTGACCGTCGCACTGACTGTCATCGTCTTGGCAAGCTTCATAGATCCGTAATTGCTGCGCTCTCAACTACACCATCATCTACTATTTGGTGACGTGTGGGGTGCTGTGTCTGTTACGTGTATAACCGCCGGTACATAGTTGTATTACAAAGTCTCCTTGCTTGTGCGTGCGAGCCTAAGTGTTTTTCAACTTTTCTCTTTAAATTTGTTCCTATGTTTAAATAAATAGTTCATTATATTTTGTAGAGTGTAGCCTTGGTATTCGTTTTACACATGCGCGGCTACCACAGTGAGAGTGCAAATTGTGTATTTGTTAGGTCGTGAAACTTGCCGATGCGTAAACACCTAGTTCACGATTCTAGGAATAGATTGCGTCATTTCTTAGAATAATAGTGACCGATCGAGTCAGTACTTATGTTCACTCGCTCGCCTATAGAGTACTACATGTAAATTTGCAAGCACATTATTCGTGAAATGTTCGAGTATGCAAAGATCCGCGTGCGTAACGTGTAACCAGCCGATCAGCCGTTCCCGTGATTCGTCTGTACAGTGTCTTTTGTATAAACGCTTATATCACATTGAGTGTTGCGATATCGCTTGGTTCACTTCTCCGACTAGTTTCATCTGCTACTCGCCTATTCAATTACAGTCTACTTTTTTGCGCTCGACCCTATTATCTACCAAAGAGTCTATTTACGAGCAACTCGTGAAAACAGTCGCCCCACGCACACCTAACTTGCATGCACGCTCATCAGCTGATTCGGCAGTTGATACGTCTGTTGCTGGCCAGCGCTCATTTAAACGCGCAGCTCTCTCACCACCGTCAACATTTCTCTCGCCTTTTTATAAACAGCACTGTGCTGTGGCCGCAACTCCCGTGATTACACACGATTTATCAAGTTTATCTGCCTGTGACGGCGAAGTTTCTGCTCTTTCAACAAACGCGACTCTCAGCATGGCTGATGATTACCCCGATGCTCCCCAGTGGTTTGTAAAATATATCCATGAGTTTCGTGAGCATAAGCATTCAACTGCAAGCTCGCACGAAAAGTATGAAGCATCATTTTTAGCTGTGTCGGGCCGTCTTACAGCCCTAGAGACTAAACTCGAGCGTATTGAAATTGAGCATCGCGCTGATTATGACGCGTTAAGATCAGAGATAACTTCCCTTTCACATTCCATTACTCTGGAAGATCAGTGTGAAGTTGTTGTCTCCAGTGCCCAGCAGTCTCCGATTTGACATTATCGCAATTAGCTGATCGCGTGCTTGCAGCTATCGGTTTTTCTGGTCAACTATCTCACGTATTAAAAATACGACCCTGGGTACCTAAACGCGCGTCAGCTCCTACCACTGCTCCGAATGGTGCAGAATCTACATCACAGCATGAAATGCAGCATACTCCCCCTACAATATTTGCCTCCAGTGATGAAATGGACACGTCAAATAGCTCAGTGTCGACATGCTCATTTACTATGAAATTCATGTCGACGACAATTCGAGATAATGTTCTTAAAAAGACAGGCCGCTTAGACGCGCTAGATGCGCAAACTATTTTTGGTACAGGGGGTAAAAGGAAAGTATATTTTAATCCCATATGGCCGAAGCCCGTATATCTTCTATGGCGTAAGGCACTTGCTGCCTATAAGAGTCTTAATTACGCAAGCCCGGTTATAAAAAACCTCGTTGTGTGCATGCGAGAATCTCGAGATGCACCCCTTATTCCTATCCACTCAGCGGAGGACCTCACTGGCCTTCAGCCTAGATAGACCACGGATTGACTATCATCGTCTCTGAGTCTCACCTCGAAGGGCGTAGACTCTCTTGTTATTGGTCACATAAACGTAAATAGACTTGCAACGCATCAGCATTTTACTTTGATCGAGGAACGTTGCACAGGTCAATACTTTGACATTTTAGCTGTTACCGAAACTTTTCTTGCACCCAATGAGCCCGATGCGCCGTTAACTATTGAGGGTTACTCGTTTTTGAGAGTTGATAGAGAGGGTAAGGAGTGCGGTGGTGTTGGAATTTATGTTCGCGATGTTTTTGCTGTAAAAATTTTAGAGCAATCAAAGCCGTTATTTGATAATACTCCGGAATTTTTGATAATTGAAGTAATAAATGCATCTATTAAAACTTTATTTGCTGTTGTTTATCGCCGACCCTCTGCAGCATATCCTACTCATTTTTTTAACTGTTTCGCACCTTATCTTCCTCATTACTCGAACGTCATTATAACTGGCGATTTTAACATTAACATGTGTATTTTGAATGCAGCTTCTATTCGCCTACGTGAACTTATTGAATCCCACTCGCTCCATCTGGTGCCTTCCGAGCCTACGCACCATACTCTTTGATGTGATCCGCCTTCTGATACTTGGCTTGACCTCATCATTGTGAAGGACAGTGCATCTGTCCTTACATACAGTAAGTCTGATGCTCCTTTTATTGCGGGGCACGACCTGATTGAAGCTAAACTTCGCTACGCAATATTGCCACCACGGAAGAAAACAATTACCACGCGCAGCTTAAACAAAATTGACCCCGAGCTACTTGCGAACAGCATCAAGAGCAACTTTGCTTATCTCTCACTTCCATCAAATCTCCCTCCTTAAGGCTCGTTCATTGCTACTACACCCAATTCGGGCTAGGTACTTGGCCCCTGTTTATCGAATAACTAAGGCTCTTATCGCTGCATGTGATGCGGCCGCGCCGCTTCGGACTATTAAACTATCGTCTAAAAGAAAACCGTGGATTTCACCTGCGCTACGTGCTCTAATGAAACAACGTGATTCTGCTTATAAGACTGCACGTTTCTCGAATCTCAAGTCGGACTATGTTCGCTTTAAATCCCTTAGATCTCTAGTTAGCAATTCGCTGGATACAGCAAAAAATGAGTTTTTGGCTAACCGACTTAACGAAGCTCCAGATGTGAAGTCTAAATGGCGTCAACTTCGTGGCATGCACATCACGGGTTCCAATCTACCCTCTCCCCTCCTTTATTTCAGCGCTGATACACTCAACGCGCACTATGCAGCAACTGTAAATCGCTCACAGCCGCTCGGTGAAGACGACTTTCAAGTTGCACGTGATCTGCCCTTCGACTCTACACTTCCGACGTCATTTGATTTCCGCCCAGTTTCACAAAGTGAAGTCCTTCAAATGCTGACATCTTCAAATTCGAAAGGCTCTGGCGTCGACGGCCTGTCAGTGACGATGATCAAAGCTGCTCTGCCTGATATTTTGGGCCCTCTTACTGATCTAATGAACTCTTCGCTCTTGAATGCATATTACCCCTCAGCATGGAAAAAAGTTCTGTTAGTTCCTCTTTCTAAAATTAAAGCTCCATCTACACCATCAGACACGCGACCAATAGCCGAACTCTCCGAGTTATCCAAGATACTTGGGCGGCTAGTTCATCATCAACTGCTAGGGTATCTCGAGGTTCATAACCTTCTAAATCCTAGGCAAGCTGGTTTTCGTCGTGGCCATAGCACTCAGACCGCTCTACTAGGTGTACTTGGTGATATCAGGCGGGCTATTAATAATCGAATGATCACAATTTTGATTCTCTTTGACTTTTCAAAGGCATTTGACTCAATCCCACATGCGATACTACTTGCCAAACTTCGCGCAATCAATGTTTCTGATAGGGTCCTGCGATGGTTTTTCTGCTATCTTACAGACCGCATTCAAGCAGTAATAGATGAGGGTGGCTCTATATCGGATTGCTATTTATATAAATGATCTTCCATCAGTCCTGAAGTATGTTAATTTCATGATATTTGCCGATGACACCCAGATCTATCATCACTGCTATCCATCTGATCTTCTTCAAGGTATAGCTGAAATCACGAGAGATGCTCAAGCTGTCACCACTTGGGCAGGTGCAAATGGTCTGGATCTAAACTTAGCTAAAACAAAAATCGACATAGCAAACCTTCCTGAAGTTATAATCGATGGCTATGCGCTTTCATATGTTTCCGAGGTCCGTAACCTTGGTGTGTGGCTCACCCCTACTCTCGAGTGGCAGCTACATACTAAGCATGTAGCACGAAAAACCTATGGCACCTTATTTGTTTTAAAACTCTACAGACATGCCCTAACGTTGAAACTAAGGAAAAACTTGGTGGAAAGTCATATATTTCCACAGCTTGATTATGCTTCAGTCGTATACAGTGATCTTGACTCCACCCGATCCTTGAAAATTCAACGTGCCCAAAATGCGTGCGTTCGATTTGTTTTTGCCAATATTCCCTTTCGTGCTCATGTTACACCTTTTAGGCTGGATTTAGGCTGGTTGTCAGCAGCACGTAGGCGTGAATATTTTACTGCCGCACTAGCCTATGTTGTCATTGCCCACGGACGTCCTTCTTATCTTGCCAGATGTTTTTCAAGACTCAATATTGATGCAACTATGCGTCGGTCAGCTAGTATCTTCTGTATCCTGCCCCTCGTACGGAATCCCCCAATCAGGCATTTCATATAAGAGCATCCGCGTTGCTGAATTCGTTATGTGTTGTAGATTTTTCTTCATCGGCCCTTGGGACTTTCAAAACCTTCCTGCGAGATGCTCTCTTTACGCGTGATCGTATAGACTGAGAAACAAGGATTCAAAATGAGGGCTTATCCGTTTAGTTAGTTATTATATTATATTATATTTTATTACATATGTTGCGTTAGCTGTACAACTTAGAACTTAGAATTTAGTTAGAATCTATTCATTCGATACTATTGAATCTTGAATTGTAATTAATATTAGAATTTACGCTTGCAATTAAAATTAAACTTACATGTTAATTTCTTTGTACATTTATGCTAAATAATTAAATTATAACTTTGTATTTTCTTTGCGTCAGACGGGGTTCTACCCCAAGGCGGAATAAAGATCTCTCTCTCTCTCTCTCTCTCTCTCTCTCTCTTTGGGTGGACGTCGATCTCTTACATCTTTATCACAAACGTGACGCTGTACGTCGACGGTGTAAAAGAACGAGAGATAATAAACTCTGGCAAGGATATCTACAACTTGCTAAAGAAGCGGAGGATAGAGCGGAGCAGGCACACAGCTCCTACATTCAAAAGAGAATTTTCGAAGCCTTAAATGACAATAGAGATATTTGGAAGGAGCTGCGTGATCTTGGACTACTGCCCACGTCTAAGAATGGTCTGCACGGTTTTACGCCGGAAGAGCTTAATGCTCAATTTGCTGGGGTGTCAGTCTCTCCGGGCGAATGCGATGATGAGATGGATGACATCCTAGCTTCGGCCTCGGAGGAGGGTTTCGTTTTTAAGAAAATCACTCCTGAGGACGTTGTTCTAGCTGTCTCGCATTTCTCCTCGCAGGCTGTCAGGGAAGACGGTATCCCGCAAACAGTAGTTGCTAAAGCTCTTCCGGCTATTGGCTCTCATTTTGCCAAAATATTTAATACATCACTATCAAATAGTATCTTCCCGGGGCATTGGAAGAAAGCTCATTTGGTGCCTCTAAAAAAGACTTCTATACCATCTTCAGTCACGGACTTCCGTCCTTTAGCCCTCTTAAGCTTTCTCTCCAAGATCCTTGAGAAGATCGTGCATACATAGATTACTGAGTATATTACATCTAAAAATATCCTCGATCTTCTCCAGACTGGATTTAGACAGAACAACAGCACTCAGACCGCCTTATTGAAGTTAACAGAGTACATAAGAGGTGGTATCGATGGTATTGATAAAGATAATACTGCAAACTAAATTACAGAGACTACAGAACTCCTGTATAAGATACACTTGCGGCGTCAAGAGGGATGAACACATCACCCCTTACAGGATGAAACTGGAATGGCTAAATATTGAACAACGAAGAACTTCTTTTACTTCCTTTCTACTATACAAAATAATAAGGATCGATCAACCATCCTACCTAACTAAGCTATTTAAGCCATGCCAAGCCATGCTTTGAAACTCTATCCCCCGCAGTATTAAGTGCCTGCCTACGCTGTGCAAATTCAAGACAGCGATGCGCAGTTCAATCCATCCATCCATCCATCCATCCATCCATCCATCCATCCATCCATCCATCCATCCATCCATCCATCCATCCATCCATCCATCCATCCATCCATCCATCCATCCATCCATCCATCCATCCATCCATCCATCCATCCATCCATCCATCCATCCATCCATCCATCCATCCATCCATCCATCCATCCATCCATCCATCCATCCATCCATCCATCCATCCATCCATCCATCCATCCATCCATCCATCCATCCATCCATCCATCCATCCATCCATCCATCCATCCATCCATCCATCCATCCATCCATCCATCCATCCATCCATCCATCCATCCATCCATCCATCCATCCATCCATCCATCCATCCATCCATCCATCCATCCATCCATCCATCCATCCATCCATCCATCCATCCATCCATCCATCCATCCATCCATCCATCCATCCATCCAAAACCCACCCACCCACCCACCCACCCACCCACCCCCACCCCACCCACCCACCCACCCACCCTACAATAACTATTTATAAATATATGTATGTACAATCATAAAACCTCTCTCTCAATTCCAATCCTCAAATTATAGTTGAAGATTTCCATCAAAAACACTAAGTGATAGGATGGATAACATGTAACAGAAAACGTAAATATCCTATCGATCTTTGCTATAAGTGAGAAATTCTTGGTAATCTTGGTTGTGCA
The DNA here is from genome assembly GCA_949152435.1 of Gastracanthus pulcherrimus. Taxonomy (NCBI): domain Eukaryota; kingdom Metazoa; phylum Arthropoda; class Insecta; order Hymenoptera; family Pteromalidae; genus Gastracanthus; species Gastracanthus pulcherrimus. The sequence goes on from OX424575.1 coordinate 55,084,607, forward strand.
CGAAAGAGAAGCCCCATCTAATGCACTAAGAGCTAAGGTGGATACATCAGGTCGTGCCCCGCAATAAAAGGAGCATCAGACTTACTGTATGTAAGGACAGATGCACTATCCTTCACAATGATGAGGTCAAGCCAAGTATCAGAAGGCGGATCACATCAAAGAGTATGGTGCGTAGGCTCGGAAGGCACCAGATGGAGCGAGTAGGATTCAATAAGTTCACGTAGTATGTGCTTGAGTATTGCCAATATTTGAGACCTTGGATGTAAGTTTAACTAGCAGGATTTTCTAAAAACTCCAGTACATATGGCGCCTTATATACATCTATTATTATAATTATTAAAGAGACACATGTAAGATTAACACTTAAATTACGTTAAAACACCTTATTAATACTGTTGCTATTATTATTATTAACATTATTTTATTATCTGTAAAGCAATAATGCAACTTTAGTAAAAAGAAGCTCTCTTATTGGTAAATATTTTAGCACGATCGATTCGCTTGTAATTTTATATTTTTTTTTGGAAGCTTATATTTTCCCACAGCTTGCATCGATAGCGCAAGAACAAGCGGCTGTTTTGTAGATCTCAAAATTTTTTTAATTTTATTTTTGTGACTGTTGTCACTGCTTACATCGATTTACAATCAGTACATTCTGATTGTCCTGCTAATAATTTTGCGCAAGACCCAGCGGCTATTCACTATTATTGCAATATAAGAGCTTAAATAAATGCCAATTCCAAAAGTCTCTAAAGAAATTATATATATATATATATATATATATATATATATATATTTTTTTTTTTTTTAATATATTATGCTTTGTAACGACGAATTGTTTTTTCAAACAAATACATTTTTAAATCAAATTTCAACGAACATTTATGTTTTATGAATAATTTACACATACGAGGTCTGTTCCAAAAGTATCCGACCTACGTTCATATCTTCGCGCGGAGAGACTCAGGCGACCTCTGGAGGGTACGAACGTTACCAGCAACTCCTAACCTTTTCGTCAGTAGCCTGAGATACCGATGAAATGCCTTAGTTCCCGCGCAGCGTGTATTTGTTTACAACGACTTTTTTGCGTTCGTCGCAATTTGCTTATTGCTAAAAATGGCAGAACGAACCAAACAGCGAATTTGCATAAAATGTTGCTTTAATCTCGGTAAAAGTTGTGCGGAAAATATTGAAATGTTGCAAAAGGCCTTTAAAGATGAGTGTATGGGCAAAACACAAATAAAAGAGTGGTATAGGCGGTTCAAAAGTGGCCGCACATCTGTTGACAGTGATCCTCGTTCTGGTCGACCTTCGACGGGAACATCGTCGGATAATGTCGAGCGTGTGCGTGTCGCAGTTGAACAAGTTCGTCGTTTGACTGTGAGAGAACTGGAAGATGAACTTGGAATACCAAAAAGTACTGTTTGGCGAATTTTAACCGAGAATTTGGGAATGACTCGTGTGTGTGCAAAATTCATCCCGAAACTGCTCTCAGACCAGCAAAAAAACCTTCGATTAGAAATCGCTCAGGACAATTTGGAAAAGATTAATAGTGATGAAAACTTTCTTAAAAAGGTTATTACTGGTGATGAGTCATGGGTTTATGGTTATGATCCTGAAAATGCCGCTTAAAGGACATCGATTCGACATTAAACAGACTGTTGAAACTAATGCGACGAATGCACTAAAGGCGATTCCGAAGTCTGACTTTCAAGAGTGCTTTAATAAGTGGAAACATCGATATGAGCGTCTTGTTTAATCAAATGGGGACCACTTTGAAGGATGCCACCCCCCGGATGACGAAGAATAAATCAAGCGCCGTGAAATCGAGGTAGGTCGGATACTTTTGGGACAGACCTCGTATATGATAATAGACACTGAAATAAAACGTTTTCGTAAAAGGAAAATTAAATCCTTAGATGTACTATTGCTATTATTGTTATCTCTTGCGCAATAAGATAGTAAGTGTTCTTTACATTTGGAAGTATGTAGTACAATTTTAACAACTAATAATCAACCAACGCTAAATAATAAAAAAAAATTCTTTCTGTTAAAATTAGAATACTAAACTTTATCATTTAATAAAAATATTTTTTTATAATAATATATTACCAAATCTCTGTTTCCAACAATTTTAAAAATTTCTTGTTTATTTCACTACTCAGTTTATTGCATAATACGAGGGTAGTTCAATAAGTCTTTAGAATAAAGTATAAAAACAATTTTTTTTGGGTAAATTTTTTTTTATTTTTCAACATAATCTCCTTGGAGCTCTATACACTTGGTCAATCGCTTTTTAAGTTTTTTTAATCCTTCAGAAAAGTGCGTTTTCGGAAGTTCCTCAAAATAAGCACTTACAGAGGCAATGACGTCTTCGTTGTCCGTAAATCTCTGTCGACCGAGCAATTTTTTCAAGTTTGGAAATAAGAAAAAGTCACTGGGGGCTAAATCTGGCGAATACGGTGGGTGTTCGACCAATTCGAATTTTAGTTCTTCAATTTTAGCCATTGAAACGAAGCATGTGTGAACTCGGGCGTTGTCGTGATGAAAGAGAATTTTTTTTCTCGCCAAATGTGGTCGTTTTTTTTTAATTTCTTCTTTCAGCTGCTCTAATAATGATGCATAATACTCACCAGTAATTGTTTTACCCTTTTCCAAGTAGTCAATAAGTATAATTCCACGTGCATCCCAAAAAACTGTAGCCATAACCTTACCAGCTGACTTTACGGTCTTTGCCTTCTTTGGAGCTGGTTCGCCTGTGGAAATCCACTGTTTGGATTGTTCCTTTGTCTCAGGAGTGTAGTGGTGTATCAATGTTTCATCCACAGTCACAAATCGACGAAAAAATTCCTCAGGATTCCGACTTATGCGCGCCAAAAGAGCCTCAGAGGCGACCACTCTATTGCGTTTATTCTCAGCTGAGAGCAAACGCGGCACCCATCTTGCCGATAGCTTTTTCATGCCTAATTTTTCATGTAGAATTGAAACAACTGCACCTATAGATATCCTTGTGGCCTCAGCTAACTCACGCACTTTTAATCTTCTATCCTTCAACACCATATCGTGGATTTTATTGATGATTTCGGGAGTAGTTGCTTCTACGGGCCTTCCTGAACGGGGTTCGTCACTTATTGATGTACGACCACGCTTAAATTCATTTACCCAGTTATAAACCGTTGCTAAGGCAGGGGCAGATGTGCCATGAACTGATTCCAATTCATTTTTTATCTCATATGGAGTTAAACCCTTTAAATGAAAATGTTTAATTACCGCTCTGAACTCGTTTTTTTCCATTTTTCTTAACAAGCAATTTTTTTTTTCAATTGGTTATAAAAACACGTAAACTCAGAAGATGTGGACTGTGACTGCACCATATATCTAGTCGGGAGTGATGCTGACTGAAAACAGATGATTTGGAGCGATTCGCGCGCCATCTGTTGGTCATTCTAAAGACTTATTGAACTACCCTCGTAATTACATTATAGTAAACCATATATAGTCAGAATAAACACGTTTCAAAATTCGTTCAATATATTGTTAAGGTCTATAAATGAACTAACATGGTAAACAAATGTGACTATTTAATCTGTCATTCTCTTGTTTATCAATCTTTCTCAAAGATCTCTTTATCCTCCTCATAGCTTATTCTTTTCTCATTTTCTGTATAATACATTTTGCTGTACAAATGTTATTTTAATATCTATCTAAAATATCCTCACTTTTCTCTTCCAACCCTCATTACTAGATGACTGAAAAACCTTTTTCTTTCTCCCTGCACCTAATCATCACCTTTCCTTATTGTTATATCTATCTTTTCACTTAAAGTTTAATATATAATCTTTATAATTAACTTCTTAAATACAAAATAAATAAAATTTCCTTTACACGAACCTATCAACTTATAAAGTTTTGGTAGTGCTTACGCCGTGAAAAAAACTTCCTCTCGTGCTCAATCATCATCCTCGCTCAGAGAAAGATCATTTTCCCCCCTAGTTGCACAATGTACTATTCCTTGGGGCATGAGTTTTTTAAGATTATAATTCTCAATTTTCTTATTTACCAAATGAAATAAGGCGCAAATTAAATCTTAAAAGTATCGATTAATCGAACTGTTTCTTTGAAATAAGGTATAGGATAAACAACACTTTTTGCAAAATATAATCCTGAACAGTATTTAATAATTTAATTAGGGTGATTATCTCATTTAGGCATTTAACAATTTTTTGAATTATAAAAATCAAAGTGTTGATGTCAATGTTTACTTGCCACGTTCCTTTGAATCCATTTTTTAACGAGTCGATCTCAGATTTCCAGAAATGTTTATTGTGCATATGGCGCAAATATGAAAAATATTTTAAAATATTAATCTTAAGATCCAAATAAGAACCTGAATAATACATGTTAATACCATTTTCTGGATAAATACAGAAACAGATTTTCGCGTAATATGATCACTTACAAAGTCGGCATCACTAAATGCAATTATTTTCGAACATTGGTTATTTCTCTTATAAACTAAGCCATAATAATATATTTGCCCTTAACATGTTTCAATATTCGTTTTATAAAATTTACATAGATTTTCTTAAAATTCTCGCTGAATCGACTAAGCACTCCCACTGTATAAGCGATGTCTGGACACGTTACCAATGCGAGGAAATTTAAACTTCCAATCGCCTCTTTGTATGGGAAGTTACTTATCTTGCTTTCTCCCCCATTTTCAAAAATAGTAGACATGCTATTTGGATCAGTCGGTATGCGTACGTTATTTGCATTTAACATATTAAATATATTTACAACTTTTTCTGCATAAGATTTTTGATTTAAAAGCGTTGGTTCTACATTCGCGAAATTTTGGTGTGCTAATCTTTCGTGTCATAACTCCAAATTAATATTTTTCTTTATCTCGTCGGAAACTGCACCTTGCTCTGTAAATAACATTCTTTCTGCGGGTTCGACTTTAATTTTCATAGCAAAAATTGTTTCGTTAGGACTTTTATAGCCGGTTACCATAATCTCGTTATCTTTATAAAAGGTACATTCTGTGTTGTTAGATTCGAAAGTCATATTTTTCTGAAGAGCTGCACCCATAGATAAGAGGTTATATTTAAGCTCTGATACGTGAAAAACAGTCGATAAAAATTTATTTTCCCATTTACGCTCATTATATGCTAATACATTAATATCGCCTTTAGCTATAGCTTGTAAAATTCGACCGTCACCGATACGAATAGGCTTATTCTCTATAGTTTCATACTTTACAAACTACTCTCGCTTGTCGCACATATGTCCTGAAACGCTTGAGTCGAGCAGCCATGAAGTTGAGCGATCTACACGGTCGTTCGGCAAGCTGGAGCACTGCGGGTTTGATCCGCCACGCGGCTCGTTTCCGGGAAGATGCCAGCAGTCTAGACGTTTATGTCCAACTTTGCCACAATTCCAGCAACCATCTTGTTTTGTTAGATTTCCAGGATAATTATTTTTTGATCGACTATTTTGCACATATCTTTGACTATTATTTTCACTTCTCTTATTAGTAAATTTTCGAGCATTCTAATTTTTTGATACGGGAGCACTACATTCGATATTTTCTTAACTTTTCATTCGTGTTTCTTCCATGATCAAGTGAGAATTCCAGCTTGGAGTCGCAGCCGAATTCCAAGCTGATCTGAAGTGATTATAATTTGACAGAAGAGTCGTCAAAATTTTGGTGATCATCGTATTGTCTGATATTTCTTCTCTTAATGCTCGTAACGTATAGCATAAATCACCAATCTTCGAAATGTGCGTCGCGATGTCATCTTCCGGATCTTTTTGAAAACTGAACCATTTCTGTTGAAGCACATGTACACTTGTGTCCGTTTTATTCTTGTATAACGCATGGAGTTTATCCCACATAGCCTTTGCCGTTTCACAATTCAAGATATGGGTCATTGGCTGTCTTTCCGTAGAGGTGACGATGTACTTTTGAGCGATGCCATCCGTTTTTGTGAATTCTTTTAAGTCCTTTTCGTAATGCATTTTAATAGCGGCTTCTGCATCTTCGACAGAAGGTGCCGGTTTACTTTTAGTTTCATTCACTAAAGTATACACCAAACATTTCATGGGATATTAAAGGTACACATATTTGAAATTTTCAGACACCCCAATTTTCGATATTTCTAAGCATTGCAATTTTAATGAAATCACCTTCAATTTTGTCCTTTTTATCTTGTTTCGCACCATCGCACTAAGACTGGTTGAGACCGTTAAAAACTTTTTTTTTTTTTTTTTTTTTTTATTATTACACACTTTATACCTTTACACTTTATACTTTTAAGGGGTAACACCACTCTAGGTACACCTATTTTTGATGATTTTTTGTAGTTAACCCTTTCGTGCACATAAGAGTTACAGCTATGGTGCGGGGAAACTGTTTACATTTCATAGGGTCCCGAGCCGCGCTGAATCCGAATCCGAGGTCAGATTTTGAAAATTCAAGATGGCGGATCCAATATGGCGGACGGGAAAGTAAAAAAATCGAGATTTTGAAAAACAAAAAAAATTTTCGTATTCTACGTGAAAACGCAAATAGATACTGTTTTTGGTGTTTTTTCGATATCTCTCTTAGTTTTTGGGTAAAAAATTCATAAACTTCGAGCCGCGCTGAACCCGAATCCGAGGTCAGATTTTGAAAATGAATTTTTTACTCAAGAACTAAGAGAGATATCGAAAAAACAACAAGAACAGTTTCTATTTGCGTTTTCACGTAGAATACGAAAATTTTTTTTGTTTTTCAAAATCTCGATTTTTTTACTTTCCCGTCCGCCATATTGGATCCGCCATCTTGAATTTTCAAAATCTGACCTCGGATTCGGATTCAGCGCCGCTCGGGACCCTATGAAATGTAAACAGTTTCCCCGCACCATAGCTGTAACTCTTATGTGCACGAAAGGGTTAACTACAAAAAATCATCAAAAATAGGTGTACTTAGAGTGGTATTACCCCTTAAAAGTATAAAGTGTGTAATAATAAAAAAAAAAAAAAAAAAGTTTTTAATGTTTATAAAAATAAACGTGCCGAGGCTAAACGCCAAAGCATTCTGAGCATAAAAAATATATTTCCATTTTGAGTATTATATCTATTACCCAGTATCCCGGACCTTTATTAGTAATATTATTTTTTTTCTATACATTTTTGATTGAAGTCATTTAAATTTGAATTTGTATTTTTTCAAATAAGTTCTTACAAACATCTTACTTATTTTATTTTAATGCATTTTGTAAAACAAAAATAAAATTTATGCTTTTCTATTTATTATTATTATTCTTATTATTATTACTATTATTATTATACGTATATTTGAACTAGAAAATGACCAACGAAACTACAAAAAGTAAGTAGAGGTAAGCAACCATTAGAATCTTTATCAAAAATCGTGAAAATTAGCCGTGGTTGGTCAAACATTACCGCGTAAGACGTAAGAAGTTTACGATAAAAAAATTTTTAACAAGGAAAATATCATAAATAATGATAAAACGTTATAAAACAAAAACAATTCGATAAATCTTAAATTTATTTTTTGATTTAAAATCTTCATTAAAAGACAAAAAAAGAAGTGTTCATTAGTAAAAAAAATTACCATGTAATACCCAAGAAATAAGCAATCGAAAATTTTTTGAATAAAATTTAACCTTGAGTATTTCGACGAATAAAAGTCCTTATGATCTGGACAAAGGACTTAGGCGAGAGACAGCAAAAGACTACCTTTTTGAAAATTTTCAGATGGAATAATGCCGTTTTACTCAAGTTATCGTTTGCCATAGAAAATTGATTTTTTTTACAAAACGATTTTTTTCTGTAGCATACAAAAATAAACTGACTAAAAAATTTTACAGAATAATCTTCTTCATTGTCCTAAACTGCAAGAAATAAAAAGCAATGTCAGCTTTGTAAATCCAAGCGGTATCTTCTTTTGTAGGTGCCAAGCTACTTTTGTTAAAGAGTTCGGTAGCTTCTACTTGACTCCAAGTAGATTCTGATTAATATAGTACGACGCGCTCAAGAAGATGTTGCTTCGCACTTAAGTAACTGCAACTTGATTACCTCTAGTTGACTACTAAGGCAGTTATTGATTGACAGTTGAGTTCAAATAACGTGTTATTTTTTTCAGTGTACTCACCTCAATTTTTTTCAAAACTTTTCCATTATATATTTCAGAGAAATCACTGTTCAAACGTAAAATTACGTTTCCATGTATAAGAAATGATAAAATTCCATGTATAAGAATGTATAAAGAAAGGAATCACCTTATTCAAAATTATGGATGGTGAAAGATAGGAAACTTTATGCTCTTTCGTATGCATTTTCACTGGGTCGATGATATTATTTCTAACGAACGAAGAAACACGAAAAACTAAAACCAAAAAATCGAAAAACCGCTAAAGAATAAAAACTAATTCGAAAAATTAAAAAAATTATTATTATGCCCTATCCGGGTAAAAAGAACAATAAAATGTACCCTGGAACATTACATTTATACGCACACATGCATACACACGCACGCACACAAAACTTCCTCCTCTGTGTGTGTGTGTGTGTGTGTGTGTGTGTGTCTGTCTGTGCGCGCGCGTGCGTGCGCACGTGTGTGTGTGTATATGAAGTTTACTCTGAACATTCTCGGTCAAAATTAATATTTCAACGCTCAAAAATTTTATTTTTTGAAAGGAACGGGGCTGTAAAAATATTTCTGTTATTTTTCAATGATTTACGTTTTTACAGGTTTTTCAATTTCTGAGTTTTAGTTTTTCGGGGTTTTTGGTATGTTCGAAATAATATAATCGATTCTTTTTGTTGCATTTGAAATACTATAAAATTACCTATCTTTTCCGACACGAGAAAAAATTCCGGCATACACGTGCTCTTGTGGCAAAGCTGGCACGCGGGGGTCGACCATCAGGGTACACGCGCCATACTACTGGGCGGGAGTGCTTGCTGGAATTTCCCTTGCGATCGCATAGACAGCCTCGTATTTTCGACCAACTCGGAAGGTCGCTCCAGCACACCATTGAACACGAGGGTACCGCGGGGACGCGAGCGACCTAGCCTGTGCTAAACCTATGCCCGAACATGACCCGCGTGCTTTTGTGTAACTCCTTCAGCGCGGGGGCTACGCAAGGGCACGAGGCGTGAGACGCGCGTGTGGGCGCAGCCTCGACAGATGCTGAGACGGCAGATGGAATCGCCGTCTTCTTAAATGGCACCAGATTAGCTCCCTTCCAAGCCTCAGAAAAGACTTCACTAGATAGGGAAGTGTTAAAGATATCAGCCAAATGTTAGCTAATTACTGGAAGGGACTTTGCAATGATGTTTTGGGGTATTCCATCCTCCTCCTTTGCCTGTGATGAGAAATGGGTAACTGCCAGGACTACGTCCGAAAAAGTGAAGCCATAATCACTGGCCTTTGATAAAATGTCGTCCAAATCTGCATCTCGCTTAGTCTGGGAGATGGATACCTCTGCAAAATGATTGTTTAACTCGTCTGGATTGAAACCATGCAGTTCTTCTTTAGCTTTTGCCAGTAACCCAATCCAACGTAATTCTTTCCAGATATTTTGATTATTATGGAGAGCATCAGTAATTCTACTCTGAATAAAAGCCTCTCGCGCTTCCATTGCGCGCTGTTCCACTTGAGCAGCTAGAGTCTAAAATTCTTGCCATAACCAATTTTCTCCAGTCCGCTTATACCGCCGCCGAACGGCGTCACGCTGATTATATAGATGCATCAGCTCAGTGTCCACCCATGGAGGTTAATCTTTCTTACTAGGCCTAAACTCTTTCAAAGGGGCAAGTTCGTCGATGGTTGCCATGATGTTACGGCTGAGATGTTCTAGCCTACTATCGACGTCCTTGCCTGGGCAACTGATAGGCGACCAATCACAAGAATTTAGAAAGGATATAAGGTCCTCCTGTCGAATCGATTCAAGATCCCTACATGAAAAACTGTTAAGTGCAGAGGGCTTTGTTGTTTCGATGTCAATTATGACATAAATGATGTTGTGTTTACTTGGAAAAGTCGCCATCATTTTGTTTGCATCCAGCACTACGTCATTGTCGTCAGTAAAGATCATGTCGATCCAAGTGTGAGACTTTCCAACGTGGTGAGTCGCGCCATGATCAACTAATTTTAAGTTTAATTCACATGATAATTCTCTAATGAATTCCGCATCCTAGGAAGACGACAGCATGTTCGCGTCCAGATCTCCCATTACAATCCTATGATCTACAAAGATTGGCGTATGGTTGCGCTGCTGCATTTTGCACATTAAATATTCATGAATACCCGATTTGTCTTTGTCCCGTGTTGTGCTTGAAGAGCACAGCAACGTGGCTTTGTATGTATTGTAGACGTAGAGGACCACGCCACCCCCTTGACTATCCCTGTCCTGCTTAATTACCGAATACCCATCGATCTGAACGCTAACATCGTCATCATTCCCGAAACGCGTCTCAGCCACGCCGAAAAGATGGTAGAAGGGTCGAGCAGTCGTAAGGAACTCACGGAACATTACCAGGTGTTCGCTCTCTCGCTATGCCTCCGCTTAGTCAAGTTGCATTGTCAGAATTAGAGTTCGAGACGGATGTTGTTGCTGACTTTGGTGTGGGTCTAGGCAAGTTACAATTCACTTGTTTTTCCACCGCGCTAGAACTATTGCCATCGCCATTGTTATAAGTCGCAGATAATGCATGTAGGTATGGAGCTGATGTTATCTCATGCGATAATGCACCATCTCGCTTCTTAAAGAGAAAACGACCGCCTCTATGCCAGATATAGCTGAAACCTAAGCCACGAGTAATAGATTTTAAAGTGTTGAATTGTAAAAATGATTCCTTACTCAAAAGTTCACTGATGAAAATTTTGCTTTGGAAGCGATACGTTAATCTCCTTAGTACTAAACGCAGTAAGCCTACTTTTGGCTCGCATGATCTCGGGCATCGAACCGCGGCGAGAGAGACTGACAATCCAGGGAGATCGACGATATCGAATATTACCCACCATTTGATTGTCAACGGTACGCCAATCTGCTCGAAGCAGGCGTATAGACATAATGTCTTTTCTCGTGATGAAAGGTAGGGCAGTGGCAAGGATAGCATAGACTACGCTCTCACGCTGCGACTCAGAACCATCAAGAACGTTCGAAACAATTATTTTCACCATGCTCTAACCACTGGTCCGTCTGTCCACCGCAGAGACACGCCCGTCCCCGCTTTGGTTTGGAGAACCATGGATTTTAACATGGTTCCTAGTTTGTCGTCGACGGCTTTGCACTTTACCCGACGAGGGAGATCATACGTTATTACGGGCTACGCACTTAATCCTAAGACTATCACTAATACTACTATTATTATTATTGTCATTACTACTATTGTTATTTACATTCTCATTAACATCCGAGGTGCACGCGGAAAAATCTAAGTCCCTGAGCGATACCAACACGCGAGATTGATCCAGTACTGAGTTATTTGAATAATCAGTACCATCGACGTTAGCAGGATGCCCAGTGCTTTTCTCCATCGTCGATATCTTTTGCTTTAACTCGTAAATCTGGTCTTTGAGAGTTTTATTTTCCTGTGACAGCAGCAAGCGATCACCGTGCCACTCCTCTAGCTTAGCAGATTGCTCTGCTATTTTCTCTTCAAATGACGAAATCTTAACAATCAGCCTCTCTATCGACCTGTCCGTTGCTGGTACGGGGGATAAGACGTGGCTAATAGCGTTAATTTTCCCCTCAAGAATAGTTTGGAGTTTCCCAACTGCAGTGTCCAGAATATTAAACTGAATGCTAAATAAATCAAGCATCGATGTTGGTAGCGTACAGTAGCGAATCGCAATAAGATCGACAGAACAATCGACGGAACAATCATGTGCAGTATGTTCTCTAGCGGCGCTCTTTGCAGACAAAACCGAAGGTGTTGAAGCGCTTATGGTACCAACAATGTCTTTAGTTTAACGTGCAACACTTCCCCAAAGGGCTATTTGCACGGCCTCCTAGGAGCTTTTCAACCCCCCGACCGTTTCGGGTAGGATCTCTACATTGCGTTGTCCCGAAGGACCTCCACAATCAGTCATCCTTACCCAATTAAAGTAATTCACATTCACGCTCACCCACCCTACTAAGCTCGGGTAAGGTTTATTCAGCTCCAGAGACAAGGAATCGAGATACGCTCGATTCAAACGCGACAAGGAGGTGTAACCGCAGCCACACCCCCCTGCCTACCAAAGGCCATCCGTAGTCATCCCCGGCAGCCGAAGCCACCGTTCGCTTTCCGCAATGACCGACTTGGTGGATCCGAGCTTTATCTAGTAGCTCAACTGGTTTAGTACTGTCCGTACGCAAGTTGAGAATCTAACTTACCCATCGAGAATCAGGACCGGGGGTCTCAGGGGTATTACTCCCTCGCCCTTTACATCCATCACCTCTCCCCACGTAAACATTGGGTATCAACCACTGTCACCACGAATCCAACCCAGTACCGGCGGGGATTTAAAACCCCGGGCATGCGCCAGCCGATGATACTAATTTTGACGGTTAACACGTCGCTAGATTAGTCTCAGTTCGAGCACGCTCTCCTATTTTTCCTCGCCCTCCGACAAGGACTTGACTGGTAACAGCTCGATGCCGTTTTCGCTCCGCATCTACTATTTTTGCCAGGGTTTCACCTAGTCACTAGAATAGTCACAGCTCGGGCTAAAAACCCTACCACCTCTCTCGCCGGTGTTATGTCGGGTTCTCGGCACTGGGGGCTGAACCGCTTACCCTCAAGCAACCCCTGATGGAACTTCGATCCGAGGACACCCGTCCCAACGGGGGAAACGCCCTGCCGCCAGGGGCGCTTATGGTACCGTGCAATAATATTTTACTGTCCTTAAGGGACTCATCAGTGGTTGCAAGACCAATGTTTGAAATATCAGTATTACTGTCACCCGTAATAGTAACAGCAGTGTTTATGTCCGTATTTTTAGTAGAATTTAAAATTAAATTTGTATTGCTTTTGTCAGTCTTACTTATCTCATTAATAGTAGTAGCGCTTTTACTAAGTTTTTTGGCATGGCTGTCTTGACAACTAAATTTACCGCTTATCAATGTCGTCCATACGTGACAAACATTATGATATGGCTTATCACATACTTTACATCTACGAATAATGGCATTCGGATGAGTTGTATGGCTACACTTTAAGCACGATGCCCGAGCCATAATTATTTGATGTTGAAAATTACTCGTGTATATAAAATAAATATCAATATACATGTAGATATAAATGTAAATGTAGATATAAATATAAATATAAATGTAAATAAAAATATAAAAGTAAAAATAAATATAAATATAGAGATATGAACAGTAATAAAACAATAGAACAATAAAAACAATTTCAAAGAGATTTGAAAATTCCTGCGGAAGTGTGCTGCCACCTGTTGCTTATGGTCAGTAGTCATCAGTGCTCTGCTCAGTCGATAACGGTGATGATGAATGCTGTCATCTAGTGGCGAGGGCAGGAAAAATTTGCGCGGCGGCGTTGCCAGATTATGTTTGCACGGTAAAAGAGAGAGATAGATAGATATAATACTCTGACCTCAAACTTTCCTGCCCTTTTTCCCTTCCAGTAAGTTTATTCCAGTAGAACCTCCTTCCAGTAGAACTAGTAGAACACTGGTGTTATATACTCACTTGCGTAGACGGATGCTGGAGTGATGCGCACAATCATAAAACAGCACTCACCTACTCCTCAAATAAGGTGGTGTTTTGAGGTTATGTAGGCACTGAATTTGCGGAATTTCCCTCCTGACTTATAAAAAGCACAAAATTGATGTGATTTTTTGGCGTACGCGTAAGAGCCAATTGGAGGGTCCTTTCCGCTGCAAAAACCACTCCTCAGAGTGAGAAAAATTATCAGTATTTTGGATAAAATATCGGAGCAAGTGAAAGGCGCTGTTGCTACAAGAACTTACCGGTGTATCCCCGGTATATATAAGATCTTATCCACCCCAAGACATGTCTGGAGTACCCCAGGGCTCGCAGCTTTGCTAAAAGCTTTGCTGGCAAAATCGTGTCGAAAGCCTTGCTGAAGTCAAACAGTAGTAAAAGAGTAACCAGTCTTTTGTCAATTTCTGTTCGTATGTCTTCAGTTAGTCTTAGTAGAGCAGTTTGCGTTTAGTTATTCTGTTTGTATCCGGACTGCATAGGGTCAAGTTTATTTGTCTTTTCATACGTTCTACTATCTGATCATATACGATTTTTTTCCAGAACCTTAGAAAGAAAGCACAAAAGTGCAATCGATTGTCCGACGCTGACGCTAGCGTAGTACACTTGTCAAGTGGCACTACTCGTGCCCCCTTCCATAAGTTCGGAAATAGTCCTTTTACCAGAAAAGCGTTGAATAGGTTCACAACGTGTTGTCTAATTACCGGCAATGCCTTTGCAACTACACTCTGCGGGATGTCATCCTCGCCCCTCGCTTGCGAGGAGAAATGCGAGATCGCAAGTACGACATCTTTCTACTAAAAATAATTTGAATATTCGCGCTGCTAAGTTCAATGTCCAGCGATCTATTGATTGATCGAAGATCTAGCTGCCGATATTGTCGATCAAACAGAAAACAAGATGCTGCTGTCCTATGGTGTAGTGAAATGATCAGGCAGTGCTGCGATATGGTGGATGTCACCGAAAATTTTTGCTAAGTGACGTTGCCAGGTCAATTCAGCGCCAATACAGAGAGAAAGCAGAGAGAGATAGAGAGATGTAGGAATTCTAACCTCCAAAAAATTATTTTTCTTAACTCTTCCCATCGTCCTCCGGTAAAGTTGTTAGCTTGATGTGTAAAAATAGAGTCGGAGAGTCTCTCGTGCTGGCAAGACATCCGATTTGTGCGACAAGGTATGACGACGCTCTCCAGATCCTCACTCATTGTTGATGTTTGGTAGTTTTGAGGTTATGTGAATAGCGATTCAGCGGAATTCCCCTCCAGACTCATATAAAGCACAAAGTCATGTGATTTTTTGGCGTGAGTGTAAGAGAGTCTTGGAGGATCATTTCCGTTATAAAATAATCACTCCTCAGAGTGAAAAACAATCAGAATTTTCTGTATTTACGTGAGAGGCGAAGTTGTTCTCAACTTACCGGAAAGAGGGCGAGGTGGCAGAGAGAAGGGGCCCGAGCATCCCTCAAACGCGAGGTGGAGTTCCAGCACGAGCCGTGCTCAAGAGCGGTCTGCTTTACACGCGAGCGGTTCGCTTCGGTCACCGGGCGGACGATGGTGCGCAATCAAACTCGCATCTATCGAGGCTGCGCCCACACGCGCGTCTCACGCCTTGTGCCCTCATGGTAGCCCCCGTGCTGAAGGGGTTACGCAAAAGCACGCGGGTCGTGCTCGGGTATAGGTTTGGCAGAGGCGAGGTCGCTCGCGTCCCCGCGGAACCTCGTGTTCAAGGGTGTGCTAAAGCGACCTTCTCAGTTGGTCGAAAATACGAGGCTGTCTATGCGATCGCCAGGGAAATTCCAGCAGGTACCCCCACCCATGGGTATGGTGAGTGTACCCTAATAGTCGACCCCCATGCGCCAGCTTTGCTACAGGAGCATGTGTATTCCGGAATTTTTTCTCGTTTCCGCGAGTTAGCATACGCGCGGGCGGATGTTTCTATATCAGGGCTAGCGCACGCGGATGCCTTCTCGGATGCGAGAAAATTTACCGGAATACGAGTGCTCCTCTGGCAAGGTTGGCGCACGAGGCCACTTTCCAGAGTTCACTCGCGTTACTCGTACGCTGGGATACATGGGAGAATTTCACTCGGGCACACGCTACTCTGATTGCACTGAACAGTCGTATCGTTCGCGTCAATCCCGCGTATTCGCATGTGTTCTGTAATGTGAGTTGTGCACAGCAATAGAACGGATGAATAATCTTCAATCTTTTGACGATGAATAGGCAGTAACAATCTTAATTGTGTCAACCTAACCTCTAAATATCATAAGAACGCTTTTTTTTGCAAATTTCGTAATTACAATATAATTTTTATGTATTTTCTATGTTATGATGATTTTTTTTTTTATTAAAGTATAGGTTACTAGCTAAGTGCTCATTGTAATAGTGTCAACCTAATCTCAAAATATAGCCAAATAATGTCTTTTTTTACAAATTTCGAGGTCAAAATATGCATTTTTGGTATTTTCTGGGTTGAAAATATTGTTTCTACATCAAAGAATGTTACTAGATGAGAACCAACTGCAATTGTGTGAACGTAACCTCAAAATATCTCAAAATAACTGTATTTTGTTTCAATATTCATGATCAAAATATGATTTTTTATTATTTTTCGTGTTGTAGTTATTATTTATGCATCAAAGAATGGTACTAGATGAGAACCAATCGTAATACTTTCAACCTAACCTTAAAATATCGCAACATAATTATTCTTCAAATGTTTAGTGTGTGTAATATCCGTGTACGTGTAGATGTGTATACGTGTTCGTCTGTATAGGTGCGTAGCCATAAACAGCCAATCCGTGTAGCCAAAAGCAACGCCCGACACTACAAATTTATGGTATATATAGATATACTTTTACACGGCTCGGGCGTCGGTTTTGGCTGCGCTGCAGCCAATAAATCAATAATTATAACACATAAAACACAAAAGAGTTATATTGTTACTACTAAATTAGTAACAAAAATCGTGATTTTGCAATATTTTGAGATTACATGCATACTATTACTATTAGAACTCATCTAGTGACATTCATTCATGCAAAAACAATAGTTACAACCCGAAAAGTACCAAAAGACTAATATTTTGATCATGAAATTTGAAACAAATTAAGTGTTTTAGCTATATTTTGAGGTTAGATTGACACTACAACCATTTAGTATTTATTTAGTAACATTCTCTGATGTAAATACAAAAATTAAAATACAGTAAATACCAAAAAAACATATTTTAACCTGGAAATTTCCAAAGAAATGTTTCGCAATATTATTAGGTTAGGTTGATACTGTTACAATACGCAGTTGTCTAGTAGCATTCTATAATGCAAAAACCATTATTACAACTCAGAATACAAGAAAATATATATTGTAACCACAAAATTTGTAAAGAAAACAGTGTTGTTACGATATTTTGAGGTTAGGTTGATACCATTATGATTTTCATCCTGACACTGTAATCCTAGTCAGTTTTTAACCACTATTCCTCAGTCATATACTGAAAAAACTATAAAAAAATAGCGAAAAATGAAAATTTTTCAAAAAAAAAAAAATAAATAATGCTCTAAAGTGTGTTTCAATTGTATTAATTAATTTGAAGATACTTTATGTTTCTATTATTATAACTTAGAATTCTTTGGAAGTTCCTGTTGGAACTTAAAAACAGTTTGAAATATTTATATAATGAAGCATGCAGAAAAATTAATTTTATTTATATAAACTACTACGACTTTATTTTGTGATTTGGGTAAACCTATTGATACTGGAGAAGTGTATCTAATATGACACTTGCAATATTATAAATTTAAAAAGTAAAAAATAGGTTTGTTTTTCGTCGATGTCCATCGGGTAAGTATTCACTCTAATAGAGTGAGATTTCAT
Organism: Gastracanthus pulcherrimus; assembly: GCA_949152435.1. Classification (NCBI taxonomy): domain Eukaryota; kingdom Metazoa; phylum Arthropoda; class Insecta; order Hymenoptera; family Pteromalidae; genus Gastracanthus; species Gastracanthus pulcherrimus. The sequence continues at coordinate 55,102,226 of OX424575.1, forward strand.
TCTACTTAAGAGTGTAACATTCCCCTCTACTTTTAGAGTGAAAAATCACTCTAAATAGAGTGATTTATTTCCCTCAAACGGGTTTAGCGTGTATAATGATTTCTTTACTTTACGACATTCCTTTTTGTTGTATTTTAGAAATAGTATTAAAGATAGTATATAATAGATAGTTTAATTCTTTTTTATTTGTATTTAATGGCCATATGTCCTTTTTGGGACTCCGATAAAGGAGAGTGGGGCAAAGTAGTCAGTTTGCGGGGAAAATAGACATTTTGGATTTAAAAAAATATTAATCCTATTTCAAGCAAATCTAATACTTCTAAAGTATATTTTAATATCTCATTTATAATTACCAATGGATAAAAGCCATCATATTAAGTGTAAATATCCGAAATTCTTAATATCAAAAAAGTCTTTTTAAAACCATGCAAGTGTCTATTTTGCCTCATACAGGGGCAAAATAGACATTGATGAAATAACAATTAATATAAAAAAATTGAGTCAATTTTATCAGTTTGCTGGGTGACATTATTACTTTGCGGGCGAGAATGAGCACTTTAGTACTAAGGTGGGGCAAAATAGTAACTTTATTTTTTATTCGATGCTGGTTCATTTTAATCTTATTTTCACTTTATTAATATTAACTTTATACATCTGTGAGTTAATAAAATATTGTTGGACTTTCAACAAAGCCTGATTTTATTCAACAAGTCAAGTGTCAGTTTTGCCCTGTATCTATCTTACCCCTCTCTCCCCTGTTTCACAATGCGCGTCAGAATATTTGTTTTTGTATTTTACTTTTGTATTTTATACACTTGTTTCTCCATTAACCAGGCTTGCCATGGCAAGATCGCGGCAATAGTTGCTGTGCAATGTTTGTTAGCAATTTGCTTCCAACTTGCGTTCAAACAATGACAAATATCAAGGATTGACGTCAATGTACCGTAAAATTGACTGCAAATGCTTGCCACCAAATTGCTGCCGTATACGGACGCAGATTTACTTACATTTGATGTGTAACTGTTGCTGCAAGTTTTGTACATCAATTTGCTTTCAATTTGTTTTCAATATTATTAATATATTATATTATTTTATTTTAAATATTATTCACATAATATGCAATAAAATTACTCATATATGCGACATTGCGAGAGGGAGGAAATTATTAACAGCATATTGATGGAAATTTGTGTAACATAAAAATCAAGAAATGTGACGACAATATAATGGCAATTTATACCTATGATACGCCTGCACATCATGAGCAATAGTTCCTGTAAATTTGCCTTCACTTTGCCCTCATAATTTACTTCAATACTTGATACAAAATTTCCAGCATATACGGACGCAGTTTTACGTCAAACTTAAGGAAATCGATAGCAAAACGTGTATGTCAAATTGCTAACAATTTGCAATACATCAAATTTCATTTGAAATTCATCACCTGCTTACTAACGCCTCAGACATTTTTGATGGGGCTATATGGGCGCATACGTTTTGCGGCAAAGCACAATGCGTAGTCGGAGATCTTTTCCCGTCAAAAAACTCGAAGAAAAAATTTTCGAGAATTTTTATCGGGAACCAAATCCTCAACAGCTTGACCGTCTTGTATCGGTAGGCAAGCGTCTTACCCACTGAGCCAAGGGGGGCCACATGATCGCTTCATTTTGTATTTGTAAGAGTATAATACTACATTATGTAACCAGGGAATACTCGACTTTATTCCCGACTTAACTAGAATTTATTGAAAATGTATATTCATATAGAAATATATAAATAATATCATTTGTCAATAACAAATTTTAATAATTGCAATTGTATACCTTCAGTACAAACCAATACCTTCTTAAAAGTCTTACATCAGTGATAAAGAATTCATTTAATTTCAAGATATTTAAGTTTATATAATTTTATTTAATTTTCGTAATTTATGAAAAATTGAATATAAAATTAATTTTAAAAATTATAAGAAAAAGTAAATTTAAATCATAATGAAAAGAAGAACAGAAAGCTTCTTCTTTATGGTAGAAATGTATCCCGTCCACTTTACAAATCTATGTAGAATAATCTCGCGCATTGTAGATCTATGTAAGGTGAATGTCCCGATTTCTGCTCATATAAGCATTTTGCATCAAACAGAAAGGTTTAAAAAGTTATTCTAACATTAATTTATAAAGCAGATATGATTATTATCTTAATTGTGAATCGAACAATACAATGTAAATGCGTAAAACCCATTTTAAATACTTAAATATTAATAATAGTCAATTAAAAAGCGTACGCAAAATGCAACTACTTCTGCTCACAGCAAAAAGCGACGATTTCGATGTGTACCTATTTCTGATTACCGTTGATTTTATAGACTTCATTCATATGATTTGTATCTTTTTATTGTATTAGTATGTTAATTCGCGTAAATACTTCACGTTGCATAAGTAGAAGACAGTGTACATATTGTATAAATACAACTTAAACGTTATTTTTTTTATTAGAAATAGGGACATGCAGAATGCATATGGGTCTAACCTCAAACTATCACTATTTTTAATTCAACACTACAGTTTTTAGTTGAAATACTATAAAGGTACAGGTAGCTTGGATATAATATATATTAAAACAACCTTCATATCTATAATAACAGAAAAACTTCGATCGACTAGAAATAGGGACGTGAGCAGAAATTGGGACATTTACCTTATAAGGCATACTAGGTAGTTACTATAAAGTCGTGTAACGGTCGTCTCTTCTAGTTTTCCATATTATTTTCCCCTATAAAACTAGATAAGTAAAATTATGACAATAACAACCGCTTAAAGGTTATGCTTTAAGAAACAGAAGCATAATCTATTATACTTATTATGTATTATTTTGATTTAAAGGTATTTACATGTTATTGTTCACCTACTATCAATTTAAGTAAATATAAATAACCTCAAAAGTGTAAGGTTATCAAGTTTTAGATGCACCGAGTTTTTTTCTTATTTAAGAACTCAAAAACAATATTATTTTGCACATATATATTAAACAATTAAAATAAGATTATATTTTAAATATCCAAATAACTATATGAAGTATTAGTGCATATATTTATTTTGTTTATGTAAAATTAGTTTCCTTACATTTGATTATGTTGCATCCTAAATACAGGCTTGGATTCAAAACCTGTATAGTATATGTAAGGAAAACTATTTTCACACATTTTTATTATCAACTGATTAATTTTGTATTTTTAAAAAGAAATAATGTATTTGAGTTAGATTTATTTAGACTATTTATTATATATGTTCTATTTTTGTATTTCCTACTTTATAATTAATTTATATCAAGATTAATTTATAATCAAGCACTTTCATTTGACATATATGGTCAGTTAAAACATAATAATTTGTTACTTATAAAGAAAATTATCGTATACATGTGTTCGACTAACGTGATTGTAAGTACATTTGTTTGAAAATGTTGTCACGGATGAGCAGTTTATGCATTATAAGAACTCACATATGGATAAAAAATTATTTGCAGCTCTGAAATTAAAATTCTAGTTTTTAAATAAAGCATGTCATAAAGTACATATTTGTACATATGATATTATCCCCATTAGCCAGATGTATTGCAAATTGTTAGCAATTTGACATACACGTTTTGCTATCGATTTCTGTAAAACTGCGTCTGTATATGCTGGAAATTTTGTATCAAGTATTGAAGTAAATTATGAGGGCAAAGTGAAGGCAAAATTACAGCAACTATTGCTCATGACGTGCAGACGTATTATAGGCATACATTGACATCATATTGTCGTCACATTTCTCGATTTTTGTGTTACACAAATTTCCATCAATATGCTGTTATTAATTTCTTCCCTTTCTCTCTTGCACTATCGCATATATGAGTAATTTTATTGAATATTACGTGAATAATATTGAAAATAAAATAATATAATATATTAATAATATTGAAAACAAGTTGAAAGCAAATTGATGTACAAAACTTGCAGCAACAGTTACACATCAAATGTAAGTAAATCTGCGTCCGTATATGACAGCAATTTGGTGGCTAGAATGTGCAGTCAATTTTACGGCACATTGACATCAATCCTTGATATTCGTCATTTCTTGAGTGTAAGTTGGAAGCAAATTGCTAACAAACATTGCACAGCAACTATTGCCGCGATTTTGCCGCGGCAAGCCTGGCTAATGGGGATTATTATTTATATATTACTTTTCAAGAAACAACTAAATCAAACAATAACATTATTTTGTGATCACTGTTTATCATATACAAGGAACATTATTTCTAAATTTTCATTTTATAGGTTAGATATGCTTTATGACAATTCTTATATGTAAATAGTATGAATAGAACTGTATAAGATTTTATTATTGTAATTGAAAAATTACATGTTAAACTTTTTTAACATTTATTTTTACAATAAAAGTTCTGTATAATAAATAATATAACCTAATAGATTTTATATGTACATATTATTATTAAGAAAACTATGTAGATCTGCATGGATTTATCGATTTTTGTATAGTCTAGTACTATCTAGTTTGTCTATAAAGGCCGTTATAGTGAATGTGGGCGCCACGATAAGATTTCTACGAGGGAAAGAAGGAAATTTTTAATAATTATAAATCCAACGCGCCTACATCAGTATCTCTAAGGAGAGGTGGAAGAATGTAATTTAGACTAAATGTTTACTTTTAATAAAAAAAATATCTGTTAATAAGTAAACCATCAATCATAAATCAGCACACAATTTTGAGATTATAATCAAAGAGAGATGTAGTAAATAAAAAATTAATTTATTAGACCAAAAAAATTTATATTAGAACAATTAATTTAGTTTGAGGAATCTAAGTGCCAATGAATTGGCAGCGGTTTTAATTCTACGGTGACTCGGTAAACGTGCCTAGATCCTTTGTTATGTTGTCATCCAGTACTCTTCCCGTAATGTAAACAATTTTTCGACTGGATAAAATTTAAGGATTTTCCATCGACTTTCCAACCATCTATTCAGATTACCGCAAACTACTTTTCTCAAAAAACTACAAGTGATTGAACGAAAATTAAAAAAATACACAAAAAGGCCTGTCTTCTAGACGATGTTCCGACTCGAGAAAAATTCATAAAAATAAGCCACATGCATAAAAAAGCTGTTTCCGTGTACTTTAAGATGCTCGTTTTATTATCTCTCTAGCCCTCTTAGATGCTAGAGATATCGTTACTTAAAACTTTCAGTTTTTTTCATAAAAGTATTCAAGAACTTTTGCACGGTACTGTAAGCAATCATTATACTTTCTTACTTTTGAGTGCGTTTTAAAATTTATATTATAAAAATGTGAATGGTGATATCTGTAACCGTAATTCCAATTCATTCTTTCTCTATATCAAAGGGTGTCGAAATTCTATCTGGGAGTAGAGTTACTGCATTCTATTGGAATGCATCACGTACTAGACTGCTTCTATAAGTTGCTTCGTATATTGTGTGTTAAAAAATGACGTTCGTCTTGATAATAATTTAAAAAATCAATTAATAATTTACTATAAAACTTACTTATTACTTAAATAGGATAGAGCGGGGCAATCCCGGTCAGTGAGTAATCCCGCTCACCATTATTTTAAAGAAAAGAAAAGTTTTTCGACACTTTTTTCGGTGCAGAATTAATTGATAATTAAATTATAATATGATAAGTAACTAATTTTAAGATTCAAACATAATGTATTTTCCAATTTTGATGGTTTAATGAACAGTTAAATTTGTAAGCACTTTTGATTTAAGAAATCTCACCTATTAAATAAGGTGCTCATATTTTGTCAATTTACTAGATTTTCTTTCCGGTCTGACAATTTAATAGATATTACTTCTGAAATAAAATATAAAAAATATTGTTAAAGTTTCCGCAATATTTTTAATTTTAATTTGGAAGAATCGTCCAGATATGGGGAAATGTTGGTCACAATCCCGGGGTAATAGCAGTCACAGCGTCCGCTTTATTTACATCGATGATTACAGCAACCGTCAGAGCATTGTGCTTCGTTTTTAATTCAGACATTTGGTTTATGCATTGTCATTTTTGGAGTAAGTATATCGTACAATTCGGTTCTATTATAACTAAAAGTTGTTTTTTGGCATTTATACGAATCTCATAGTACTTTAAATATAACGTAAATTGCGGAATAACAATAAGTAAGGGTTATCTAGATACTGATTTTCTGCTATAGTAATCATTTTTAATATAATATAACTATATGTATATAAAATAACATGCTTTATGACGGGGTGTCTTGCCGTCTGCGGGGAATACGCAAAAATCGCGCATATAAGGCGCAATATAACGAATGGAAAAAGTTAAGCCATAAGAATTGCTTGGAATGATACCTGGGAGAAAATGACTTATATATAACCATATATAGTTATATATAAAATTGATTATATGATCATATAAATGTCATATAACTATATAAGGTCAAAATGTGTATATAATCTTATACAATCATATAAAATCATATATTATTATATATGATTATATATAGCCATATATCAATTTTATATATAATTATATATGGTTATTATATGAACGCATGGACAGACGGCGCAACCCACGGAGATCCAATCTCGAGTTATTTAATATGACTAATTATATTCCAATTAATTATTACTATATATGCGGGTTCTAACTACGTAAATGATTTTTCTCTTCAGTTATATATAGATATTTCCGAACGTTTATTTCTCGATCCAATATATATATATATATATATATATATATATATATATATATATAGAGTCGAGAAATAATTATTGTCGAGGTGGTTAATTAACTTATATATATATATATATGTATACCAAAATTCCACATATAAATAGTAATTGTAATTGATTCTATGCTGACTCTTTAATAGTTAATATACAAACCAAAATTTATTCAATTCAACAATTATTCGTACTAATCTTGATAAATATATATATATATCTATACCGGGGATCTTTATTTCAATTTAAAAACCCCGAAATTTAGCTAAATTAAGTTAATTAACCACCTCGACAATAATTATTTCTCGACTCTACCGATTTAAATTCCGTATTTACGGTCGCACACTGGCGGTCCAATGGCCGCTCCCTGCCTCTACTCGTACGCACCATGTGCCGACCGCGTTGCCGGTATTACCAGTAACCTGTAATACAAATTCACGACCTCTGAACCCCTCGATCTTAAACAATAATCGACGGTGAACACACAGCAGCTCCAAGTCTTCACCAAGCCTCGAACCTCGACTGCACTGAAACAAATTTAACACAAAAAGGAAAGCTCTCACCAAGTAATTTTTATAGTAAAAATTACAAAACTCTCTTGAATAACTCCTAGGCCGGGCGCTTTGTGGGCAAAGACTCGCCGACCGAAATATATTCACTCACATTGAATATATTCCAAATTATCAATTATCTCTCTCGGCTAAACGATGACTCCTTTGCAAAAATTTCCACGTGGTGCGGTTAACCTTTAAATACGTAATGCTACGGCTACTCTGATACTCGACTGTACTCGGCGAGGGCTCCGGACGGAATGGGGCAGGGCGGAAGGACTCTAGCCCTCTCCACGTGGCGTCCCTGCACCCTAGTTCCCTCTATTTTACCTTACTCGATCTTCTCTCCTTTTCTAACACCTGTTGGCATAGGCCCTCAACTCGATTTCCACTAGAGTAGTAACCGGAGGTTAGTTACTGCTGTAGTTTTACGCATCATGTATTTCGCCCCTATGATGCGCGTAATTTAAAATATTAAACAGCGCCCTCTATACTGCAGCGCTTCTCCGATAAACGTATCACGACGCGCTCGTTGTAAACGCGCCTTGCTCCCTTCTCCTGCCGCGCGCCTATCTTTCCATCTTTTTAGATGCCTATCTCGTCATCTTCCGTTTACTCTCCATATCGGTTAAAGCCGCATGGCCCGCGCCCGCCTAGTTATCGGCTGCTCTCGTCGTTGTCCTTATGGATGATGCCGCTGAAACTCCTCGGAAACTGCTCAGCTTTCCTGGGCTATGCCTGCTGAGTCGGCTAATGCTGCTATAGTGTGTTTGTGCTGGTGGTGTGTGTACGGGTGTCGCGCCGTCGATCTCCTCCGTGAAACATAACACAATAACGAGCGCAATTAATAATACGCTTTATTAATAATAATAATTCTAATAGCGTGCGTTCGGTGGTTTGGTGCGTGCGTGACTCCGGCCGTTTATTTGTTTATCCCCCAAGTGATAATAATAATTAGTGCTCAATATCCGTAGTACCTAACCCTATTTACCTACTCTAACCTAACCTAATTTCTCTCTCTGTCTCTTTTCTTGTGTCATTTTATATGTCACAAATACCCCCCTCCTAAACCGGAGATGACTCCAACGGAGTGGATCGCTGGTTTAAATTCGTTTAAACGTCTAGTTGGCATCTACCCCGAGGGATTCACGCCCATAAAGCCTCTGACACCGAACGCTCGCTTATTCATTGTAACAATTTTCATTAATTCCGCCACCAACATTACATAACGATAGGTAATATAAAATAAAACAAACAACAAAAATATGTGGTTTCATGAGGTATATTCTTTACTCCTCCCGTTTCCTTCCCTAGACTCATAACTTGATGGCCCCTTCTGCTCGATCCTCTAGTTGCGAGGTTTGCCCATCCACTCCCGGAGGAGTAAATCTTGGGTGTCCACCGGTAGGTGGGCAATACTTTTCACGAACTCCATCAGCTCCTCCGTTGAGGACATGACGGGTTCTGGCCTGGCATCCGGAACAAGCCCCGGGGGTCGGTTGGTGGGTGGTACGTTCCATCTGGATGGTGGTCGTACCGGCGCGATGCTTGGCCTCCCAGTTGAGGATAGATCCCACCGGGATACCCTGGGGTTGACGGCGGTCTCGTCGCTGATGGTGTCGGACCTCACCATCACCCGCAGTGTTCCCTCCTCTGTAGCGACATCCCATCTTGACCAACATGGTGCTGGCACAGGCGTTCCTACCTCGGAATAGGGTGGGGGTCCCTCATCTTCTCGGTTCAACGATCCTTGAGCCCCTGAAAACAAAAAAGGAACGTCCACGACTCGATCTTCCGCCCCTTCTCCTCTGGGCCCACTTCGTCCTGGTCCTTCCCCTCTCTCTAATTCTCGATTTAGATACGCTAGATACACCTGCTGGTAGCGAGGGCAATCTGATTGCGTACTGCCCCTTCTGCCGCAATTGTAGCAGAATTTATTTTCCTGGGGTCGCAGTCAGTGCTTGCGGAGGTGGCCCTCCTGCCAGCAGTTGAAACAGGAGTCCAACGGGGGATCGAGGTGGGGCAGGGTGGTGATTTCTTTTAGTTCCCCAAATTGAATACCTCGCTTCCGCACTTCCCGTCCCCGCTGGTCTCTCCTGTCCCTCAAGCTGATTCACTCCTAGCCAACTGAGTAGGTCCCCGCAGCTTCGTGAACTATACGATTGACTTTTACGAATCGATATAAAAAAAATACCAGAATTGCGGAATCGTTTGCAAAGTTTGCAAAAGCAAGTCCGAAAATTGCGGGTGCTTTTATTTTTTTGTAAAAAATAAAAAACGTTTCGAGCCCCGATAAATCCAAATTCATTGTTTACCACTGGATACGCATATAGTATAGAGATGAAACTAATGCCAATCGTTTGCAAATTAATTGCGGGTTATATAAATAATGTAGTGAATTCGAAATTAGCGATAATTACTTAGTATTTAATTAATTAATTTTTTTAGCATGTAAGGCGAATTTCAGACGTTCCACATTCCTCGTTCCGGTTGTCTGACGGCGCGAATCGCGGACCGTTCGCGTCATGACGGTCATAATACGCATATATGACGAAGATTTGAAATTCCATAACCTAAAATGTATTGTTTACGCAAATATAATGCGTTAAATATCGAATGTAAAAAAAAATTGTTTATTGCCTTCAAGCAAGATTGCAGAATCTGTCAACATAAAAAAGTTTTTCAACATATTTTTAATTATCACGTAAGTACAAATTTTTCACAAGATTATATATGCTACAATAATTTAACAAATTGATTCTTTGTGTATTTTTGCAGATTTTACAGAGACTAGAAAGTGTATTATTTGTTACATATGAAAACTTGGATGAACATACCAGAGCGACCCATCATTTTCTCTACTTTTATTAACAAAGTAATAGAAAAATTGAAAACTTTGTGTAAAATTTCCATTCATAACAAAACTTGCAGATTATTACTTATCTTTGTAAACAGCTAATGAATGTAGTTATAGTATAAAACTATTCCCTATAAGAGAGAAGTATTATTTTTAAGAAAGTTTATGTGTTTTTGTAGACAATTCAAACCTCATTGAGACATTTCCATAATTGTTTGAAGTACAAAAATTGTTATCTCTGAGCTCTTGAGCTGTTTCTTGTACATTATATACAATTGGTATATAAATGCCCAGGGTGTTTTTGTTTTGTCTTTTCGTTTCACTATCATTGTTGACCAGTAGTCTGGGTTTTATTTTTAAGTGAGTGACATAAGGGTTCCCTAACCCTGGATAATGTGTGTAATATCTTCATAAGGTTTGCTGATGTATTGAGTTAATTTATTATACATGGTACACCCTAATTCATAAATCTTCTATTTTATGATCCTCCTCATAAGCCGAGTAGAGCAAAATCATGTTTTAATCACCGAGATATCTAGCATTTTCGACATTTTTTCTGGTCTGCACTTTGTTTTTTGTATGTTTGATTATTTTATTACATTAACTTTTCAATGTAAAAAAATTTTGGAAAATATTTATAGATTATCTGTTGCTTTAAAACAAACAGCCTTTTGATTTTAAATTATACATTGTTTCTCTTCGCATACAACCTTACATGTTATCATAATTAATGCAAAAATATTGTTTACCAATTGTTACCTCGAACAAGACAGTAATAATGACAAAGGAGATAGATTGGAAAGGGAAGATTAACAGCAGGGACAAGGTGGTGAACCCAATACCAATTCTGTAAACACACCAGCTGACAAAGCTACCTAGCTACTAGGCCACATATCAGAAGTATTTATTTGTGCTTGGAACCCCACAACAGACCTGTTCTCCGATAACTTACAATTACCCAATCAACTAATCTTGAGACATTGTATACAAAGAGATGGCACAGAAGTTCCAAGCGGCAAGGATATTACTTCACTTGACTGAAATGTATGTTTAAAGTTGCATTTTCTAATGAATATTGTATCTTAATGATGATTTCATTTTTACACATTTTCAAACAATTATTTACAGCTTAAATTTAAGGAAAAAGCAATTCTTGACAGATAAAACTGAACGAAAATCCTGTAAGGAAAAATAATTACAGAAATCCATTAAAATATTTCGTACAGTCAAATATAAATACAAAACATCAAATATCTGTTTTCTATTTCTATACTCTCCCACTGGACCAGTTAATACACAAAATTCAAACATGAATTTGACTCTTTCCAGTACATCCATTGATTCTGATGTAACAGTTTGGGACATAGTCCAAGGTGCCTAGCTTTTAGTCCCGATGGCAAATTCTTGGCTAGTTGAAATTTTCATAAATATGTTCACATATGGTCAACACAGGTAAATCTAAGAATATTATAGCTATTCTTAAATTAAACTTATTGTATTAAGTGTAACATTCAAGTGTAAACGTTTTTTCTGTACATTCAAGGTCGTTATTTGATTTCCGCATAGTGATCAACCAGTACATAGCTACAAAGGAACCTGGGTAATTTTCTAGGTGTGCTGGAACAGTAGGGGAGACAAAATTGGAGCTTCAGTTTTGAGGGATGTGTATTCGTCCTTGATCTTCACAAACTATGATTAATGACAAAAATTTGATTTTTTAATTACCTGCGTTAAAACGTCTAATTTACCTTTTCGAGGTATATCCCTACAACTTCATTGTCGCGATAATTTCAAATATAGCCTACATTTTTATATTAATTTGACATCTACCTTTTATTGTTTTATTCGAATTACATTCCGTATGCCTAGCCTGAAACACAAGAAAACACAAGGAACAAGAACTATCTATAGATATATAAATCAATGTTAATCTTGCGTGTTATGGTCTGTGCTTTTTTACGTGTAAGGGCTCTATATATGCTATAATAATTTAACAATCGCATTGATTCTTTTTGTATTTTTGCAGATTTTACAGTAACTGGAAAATGTATTATTTATTACAAATGAAAATTTACGATGAACATACTACAGAGGTTTTTTCTACTTTTATTAACAAGGGCCAGTTTTATCACCAATCCCTTGCCTTCTGAAATTTCTTTATACAAATTATAGCAATCTCACTACTGCAAGAACATTCAACCAAAGTAATGTAAATCTTTCATTGTTACTTTTTTTTGGATTTTCATGGATTTTGAAGCTGACAGAAATGTCAATTGTACTAACCGTCGAAAGTAAAGGAAATTATTTTAAACAATAATTTTTATACTTTCCAATAATTTTATAATTGATTTTTACAGTAATCATAGTTACTTCCTATTTGTTCATCGCAGCTTTAACTGCACGTTATGATTTTAAAACTAGAATCAGAGTTGCTACAGGTCTGGAAAACCTGGAAAACCTGGAAATGTCAGGGTATTTTAAACGGGTAAGGAAAACCTGGAAATGTTAGGGAAAAATATCATAAAATCTGGAATTTTTTGTAAGGATCAGATTAGTGGATAGCGAGTACCCTGGTGGAAATGTAACTGTCAGAAAATGTCAATTTCTATCAAGAAGTATACAGGAATTTCTAACAGTTTCTAGCAATAGAAGTACCTATAGGTACACAAAAAAGAAATTGCCCCACGTTTCCCTTAATGTGGCTCTCTGGTGTTATTTCATGATTTTAACAAAATTTTCTATTTATTTTCTTGTTATTAATACTATTCACTTTTTCATCTGCCTAACATTGGAAATAGCTTAGTTATTCGATACTACTATTATATGTATATAAAAAACGCTGCAAACTGATTTGGCTCTGCTTTCTCAAAGAGATCTGTTTAATTTCTACAAAAATTTCATTAGATTTCATAATTTAATTTGCGAGGTATAAATGACTAAAAAATTTTTAAAAAACCTCAATTTTTAAATTTTGAAAAATGGTTATAAAAACAAAATAAGCTTATCATTTTTGTTGAAATTTTAAAAAAGCCTAATAAAATATAATTTTTCTGAAAATACCATTTCGTTCCTCATGTAATATAATCTAGTTTAAAGTGAAAAATATGTCAAAAAATTTTGTCGAACAATGTTAGTGGGCGTATATATCTGTATACTCAATACATTATGACTGGAATTGTAAAAGAAAAAAAAGTATTTTAAAATGTCGTTGCACAACAAACTGCACTTTTTTAACATTTTATTTTTTTATGAATAAGCAATGATTCTTGCGATTGAAAATTATCAGAATTATAGTTCTACCTAAAACTAACATTCAGTAAAAATTTCATTATATAATTTGCGAGTTATAGAGGTTAAAAGAAATGACTAAACACGCGGTATAACTAATGAAAAATGGTATATTTCAAATCTTTATGCAACTCAATTTAAATTTTCGCTGAAATTTTAAAGCCATTCTTAGACATAGATAACAAACATGCATGCAAAGTTTGTTAAGGTTTTACCGCAGAATATTCGATCGTGGATGAGTGACATGTATACACACACAAATGTCAATGACTCCCAAAAAAGTTTTTTTTTGTCTAAACAATGCTTTCTCTTTGAGAAAGCAAAAGATTTTGTAAATTAAAAACTTTTTTGGGAGTCATAGGCACTTTTTGATTAATGGTCTTATCAAAGTCCTGATTTTGGACATAAATTGATCCTCGTGCATACAAAATTTATTGAAAAAAAGAAAGTTTGAAAATATATTTATTAAGGAAGTTTCAACAAAAATTTGCTGTTTTCTTATTAATTGATACTTTAAAATGTATTTATAATATAATTTTTTTTTATAAAATAACGGTATTTATATAGCAATTTTGAAACAACATCACATATATATTTTTCAGATCTATGTAATAAATAATCAACTCAAATTAAAAGCAAATATTAGTTATTTCTAGCTATAAAAATGTGATAGAATTTTCTTAGGTGTGTATGCCAATGTTGTGTGTGCGAGGGTTATTTTGAATACAACCCATTTTTACTAAAAAATAGCACATTATGCCGAATAACTTTGAATATAAAGGCTAAAAGAAATCTTAAAATTGCTAAACAAATTCATATATTTGTAACAAATATTCCATGTAAGCCCCAGATTTTTAAAATTTAACTCGGAGATTTTAGAAATTTCACCAGGAGCCACCTTAAGGGGAGGTCGGAGCTGATTACAGATTTCAGCATTGAATTTTACATTATTCTAATTTAATTGTTCATAAAAGTTAAAAACTTAAGTGAAAATGAGTAGACTGCCTTGTCATGAAGAATTTGGGTGTTATCTTGAGTTGATAAACTTAATTTTTGCTAAAAATTTAATTATTTAATTATAATATTATATCTTCATGAAGGGTCTGCAGAGTGGTCTGCTTGGAGCTTGCACACAAAATTTTTCCATGTTACACCATAAATTTGTCCAGTTACTTAATCTAAAATATGTGATTTCTTACAGATAAATGAATGTTTAAGAGATAAAACTGTTTGTAATGTTGAATAATTAAATTGTTTATAATTTTATCACGTAAACATTCATTTTTCTACAAAAATTGCAGTTTTTACTCGGCATAGTATAGTTAAAATTTAAAAAGAATTTAGAAAGTGAGCTCATGACGACGACTTTGTTTGCGATCATCTTTTACAGTTTTAATGAATAAGAAGCTAATATACTGGTCAAAAGCTAAATAATCAGTTGTAGCAGTTAAAATGTGACCTGCCCATCCCAACTGGGTCACATTTTAACTGCTACAACTGATTATTTAGCTTTTGACCAGTTGCAGGGGTGGGTGGGTTGTGGCACCCTCGGAGTTGCCGCCACGACAAGTGCGCACGCTCCTGCCGACAGGCGAGCGGCAGCACAATCGGCGCAAGCAGCGACTGGAGCCGAGAGCGTTCTTCTAGCCTCGGCCCCTATCGCTGTCTCTCTCTACACTCGGCTACAGAGCCCCGAGAGTTGCACGCACAGGACTGCACGCAACAGCTCGATACAACGCCACAGCTCTGGCGCATCGCCTTCAAATTTAAATATCTTTTTACGGCTAACTTAGCATTTCTGTATATTTGTAAATATTGTACATAGTTGAATATAGTGCTACAAAAATCAAGGAGTGTGAAAAACCCCTTTTCTCTCTCCTGCCATCGTCCGCCTCGCTCCTGTCCTCGGCGCAAGCAGCGCTGCACCTGCTGGGGCGATTCCCTATGCGCCCTGGCAACCCGCGGCATAGCCCGCACATTGGTGACCCCGACGTGATCTACGGGTGCAGCACGCCGAGCAGCAGAGTCAAGTAGGACCGTTTTTCGCAAGGAAAGACAAAAATACGAGGTGAGCGAAAAACTTTTCCCGCGCTTTTCTCGGGAAAAGCGAACATGGCCGCCGCTGCCGATGAAAAAGCGCGCGCTCGCGCACGCGCATGCTGAGCATGCCGCGCGGTGCCTCGACACCACGTCGCAACACACGCTCCAGCACTGCCGACGACTCGTACGACGAGGACCTCGAGGACACCGCTGACCTCAACTCGACGATCGTCCTGCGTCAGCAGCAGTCGCAGTCCGAGCTCGCCGCGCCGCTTTCGACGCCGCCGCAGCCGGGGGCCAGCACGCCGCCGCCGCAGCAGCCTCAGCCTCAACAGCAAGTTTTGTCTGGCGCGCCGCCGACGCCGCCGCCGCCCGCCCGGCCGAGCCGCCATCGTCACCACGAGAGTGACACTGCGATAGCCGCCGGCACGCCGCCGCCGCTGTCGCAACCGACACCGCAGCAGCCCTCGCTCCCAGACGGAGGCCCGCCAGCGCCGAGCCGCCATCGTCACCGCGAGAGTGACACTGCGATAGCCGCCGGCACGCCGCCGCCGCTGTCGCAGCCGACACCGCAGCAGCCCTCGCTCCCAGACGGAGGCCCGCCAGCGCCGCTAGCCTCGTCAGACCAGCAGCAGCTCGCCGCTCTCCACGGAGCCATGCTTGACGGCAACATGCAGCTCGCCGATCCCGCCGCCGCCGCAGCAGCCGCCGCAGCCGCCGCCGCCGCTGCCAACGCCAACATTGCGCCTCCGGTCCAAAGCGTCACCGCTTGCCGGCTGCCTCCCTTCTGGCGCAAACAACCGGAGCTCTGGTTCCTGCAGATCGAGTCGGTCATGCAGGTAAATCAGGTTCGCACAGACGCCACGAGATATCACCTCGCAGTCGGCGCGCTTGACCCTGAGACTCTCATGGAGGTCTCGGACATTTTGAGGAACCCTCCAGAGGGGAACAAGTACGCGACACTAAAAGCACGCATCCTCGAGCGCCTGACCGACTCAGCGGACAGGCAGCTCGATCGCAGATCAGGCCTGAAGTTCCTGGTCGACTCGGGCTCTTCAGTTTCGCTGCTGCCGCATGTGCCAAAGAAGGGCAGCACGGCCAGCTCCACGCTGAAGCTCGCCGCCGCCAACGGGACGCCCATCGCCACGTACGGGCACAAGATACTGCCCCTGGACCTAGGCATCCGCCGCAGCATCCCCTGGGACTTCGTCCTGGCGGATGTTAAAATGGCCATCATCGGCGCCGACCTCCTGGAGCACTACGGGCTCCTCGTGGACCTGAAGCGCCGCCATCTGTGGGACTCCACCACACACCGCAGCGCACCAGGCTCCACTCATCGGGCATCTGTCTACGGCGTCAACATCGAGAGCCGTGACAGTCCAACCGAGGACCCCGCCATCAAGGCACTCATCGATGAGTACGATAAGGTTATCCAGGCCACGTCATCACCTACCGGAGGCCCCTCGGCCCCGGTGCAGCACCATATCGTGACAACGGGACCTCCAGTCTACGCACGAGCACGACGGCTAGCAGGCGAGAAGCTCGAGGCAGCCAAGGAAGCCTTCGACTCGCTTCTCTTCCACGGCGTCATCCGGCCATCCAGCAGCAAGTGGGCCAGCCCGCTGCACATGGTGGACAAACCGGGTGGAGGGTAGCGCACCACGGGAGATTACCGTCGATTGAACTCCATCACCGTCCCGGATCGCTATCCGCTCCCGCGGATAGAGGACCTGCTCCGCAGCCTGCACGGTTGTGAGGTCTTTACGACGCTGGACCTCAATCGGGCATACTTTCAGGTCCCAGTTGCTCCAGGAGACGTCCCAAAGACTGCCGTCGTCACGCCGTTCGGACTCTTCGAGTTTCTGGGCCTACCTCTGGGTCTCAGGAATGCGACCCAGACGTTCCAGCGGTTCCTGGACACTCTGTTCAGAGGGATGCCCTTCGTGCGGGTCTACGTAGACGATCTCCTCATCGCCTCCCGCAACCGAGAGGAGCATCTGCGGCACATTAAGGCCGTACTCGAGGTCTTGGCAAAGGCCAGGCTCACCCTCAACCGTGGCAAGTGCCACTTTGCCTGCCCCGAGGTCAACTTCCTGGGCTACCACCTCAGCGCCAACGGGTTCGAGCCTCCAGCGGCCAAAGCCACGGCCATAGCCAACTATGCACGCCCGGTGACTGTCATGGACCTACGGCGCTTCATCGGTATGCTCAATTATTACAGGGCTCTCATACCGCGTGCAGCAGCTGTACAAGCGCCACTCACGGACCTTCTTCGCGGCGCCAAAAAGAAGGACAAGCGGGTAATAGAGTGGACTGAGGAGCGCGCGGATGCATTCAACAAATGCAAGGAGAGCTTGGCTGCAGTGGCGCAGTCGAGCTTCTTCGTACCCGGCGCCCCTCTCGTCCTCTCCACAGACGCCTCGTCGACAGCCCTTGGGGCCTCGTTGGAGCAGCTCGACGGCGACACCTGGCGCCCGCTAGGCTTCTTCTCGCGGAAGCTCGCCCCACCGGAGGCGAAGTACAGCCCGTACGACCGGGAGCTCCTCGGGGTCTATGCAGCGTTCAAGCATTTTGAGCATCTCCTCGAGGGGCGACAGTTCGTCATCCGGACGGACCACCTTCCGCTCACGAAGGCTCTTGACCAACGACCGGACAAAGCATCTCCTCGTCAGGTGAGGCAGCTGGATTTTATCAGCCAATTCAGCGTCACCATCGAGCACATCTCCGGAGAAGACAATGTCGTGGCAGACGCTCTCTCACGAGTGGAAGCCATCGACATGCCGACAACGCTGAGCCCCGCAGCCATCCACGAGGCCCAGCAGCGCGAGGACATCGACGCCGATCACGAGCTATCAAACTCTTCGCTGAATCTCCAGCCCCTGATGATCGACGGCCATAGGCTCCTGTGTGAGACGTCCACAGGAGTCGTTCGGCCCTACATCCCCCAGGAGCTGCGAAGGACGGCGTTTGACATTGTACACTCGCCGGCGCATCCCAGCGGTCGCACCACCTCCCGTATGCTGAAGGAGAAGTTCGTGTGGCCCGGGATCAGGAAGCATGCACTCAAATGGGCGCGCGAGTGCCTTCTCTGTCAGCGTGCCAAGATACACCGGTACGCCAGAGTGCCGCCCACCAACATCGATGTGCCTGACCAGCGCTTCAGTCATGTTCACCTGGACATCATCATCATGCCGCATCTCGACGGGTTCAGGTACTGCCTGACGATGATCGATCGGTTCTCCAGGTGGCCTCATGCGATCCCGCTCAAGGATATACAGGCCGAGACGATTGCAGCCGCTTTCTACAGTGGCTGGATCGCCACCTTCGGCACACCGCTCACCATCACGACGGACCAGGGAGCTCAATTCGAGTCTGCGCTTTTCGCTGCCCTCTCCCGGCTGATTGGAGCGAGTAAGATCCGGACAACGCCCTACCACCCGCAATCCAACGGCATTTTGGAGAGGTGGCATAGGACGCTAAAGGCCGCGCTCATGTGCCATCCCGACGTGCCTTGGCTCGAGCGGCTACCAACCGTCCTCCTTGGACTCAGGACGGCCTACAAGGAGGACCTCAAGGCTTCACCGGCACAGCTGATGTTCGGCACCTCTCTGCGCATACCAGGTGATTTTTTCACCACGCAGGAGTGCACTGCAGATGTTTTTTCTTTTGTAGGGAAGTTGCAGCACCACTTCCGTACTCTGAAGCCACTGCAGACCGACCACCACGTCACTACCAAGCCCTTTTTCCACAAGGACTTGGCCACCAGCACGCATGTGTTCCGGAAAATCAACGCTGTCAAGCCGCCCTTGACACCGCCCTACACAGGGCCGCACCGTGTCATGCGCCGCCTTGACCAGAAGCGTTTCGTTATCGACGTCGACGGAGAGCCCAAGACGGTCTCCACCGGCGACCTCAAGCCAGCGTACATCGCTGGGGACGAGACCTCGGTCCCAATGGACCAACGCCCTCAGCGACAGCCTCGCCGCACCGTCACGTTCCAGGTGCTACTCAGCGCTACACCTCCACAAGCGCCACCAGCACCATCATCGTGCCCTCCACAGGTGCCACCATCATCATCTTCATCGTGCCCTCCTCAATCGTCAGCCACTAGGGGGGGAGTGGCTGTGGCACCCTCGGAGTTGCCGCCACGACAAGTGCGCACGCTCCTGCCGACAGGCGAGCGGCAGCACAATCGGCGCAAGCAGCGACTGGAGCCGAGAGCGTTCTTCTAGCCTCGGCCCCTATCGCTGTCTCTCTCTACACTCGGCTACAGAGCCCCGAGAGTTGCACGCACAGGACTGCACGCAACAGCTCGATACAACGCCACAGCTCTGGCGCATCGCCTTCAAATTTAAATATCTTTTTACGGCTAACTTAGCATTTCTGTATATTTGTAAATATTGTACATAGTTGAATATAGTGCTACAAAAATCAAGGAGTGTGAAAAACCCCTTTTCTCTCTCCTGCCATCGTCCGCCTCGCTCCTGTCCTCGGCGCAAGCAGCGCTGCACCTGCTGGGGCGATTCCCTATGCGCCCTGGCAACCCGCGGCATAGCCCGCACAGGGTCACGTAGCACCCACATATCATGGAAGCTTGCGGGAAGCTTCCATGGCGTGTCGGACATAGCATGGAAGCTTACGCGTAGCTTCCATGCTATGTGGGCAAGAATGGGAAACGAACGTACGGCAGCGCGGATCATGAAGGGCAAGCCAAATGTAGCACGATCTCTAGGTAGACCTAGACGCAGATGTGAAGACAACGTGAAAACGGATTTAATAGAAATCGAACGGGAGGGTGTTTCATGGGTGGGCTTAGCACAAGATAGGAATGCGTGGAGGGCCTGCGTAGATGAGGCGATGAACTTACGAGTTCTAAGGGCCACTTGGAGAAGAAGAAGAAGCAGTTAAAATGTGTACACTGTAATTTCCCAGAATAAAGTCTGTAGTCCAACTATAAATACATATTTGCAGGTTATACATTATGCATGTTATTATCATACAAACAAATAGCAGACGTATCTTATTATTGTACTATCAGTGAGCAGTTGTTATGCTGGTGTTCTGGTGTTCAGTCGAATCTTCGACTGAACACCAGAACACCAGCATAACATCTGCTCACTGATAGTACAATAATATTTAGGTAAGTTTATTAATTTCCATTAATAAATATCTCTATTTAATTTATTTTGTAGATTTAACACCCTTTTTGAAAAATTCAAATTTACCAACTTTTTATTTTCTAGATTTATTGTATTGAAGATACAAATAATATATATGTTCAAGGAAGTTCAAAATATGTGTTTAAAAGCAAGCATGAGTTCATGCAAATATTTTTAACAAACATTTATAAAATTGTTCAAACATTTAGTTCTAGTATGTGAAAAAGCATGTTACAGGTAATACCAATATTATTTCAAATTTTATTTCAAATAAATTAATGTTATTTTTACTATAAAAGTTTGTTTTCCATTTTATAATAGAACTACTTTAGAACTCTGCAAGTCATTGTTATCGTTGAATCCTGAGGGCGATCATTGGCAGTAGTTTTCATGATAGATTTTTATACAATATAGTCAAAGGAGTATGAAAAGTTTCATAAATTATGGGAAAGTTCAAGAAATCTCCATCAACTTCCTAATATCACTTACAGTTTGGAACTTGCCTATTCTCTCTTCGGTAAGACAAACAATAAAATGCAGTTATGTTTCTTGGTGTTTTGATGCCATAATTAGATAAATTTAGTGTAAATACAGATTCTAAGATGAGAATTTAAAATTCTGATTAAAACTAAAACTTTTGTTTAGGTATGAAAGCAATTATATCTAATAATTGAATTTCAAGTGATAAGTAATGAATCCTTCATGCTTCGAGCCAAAACAAAGTCTTTTGTAGTCACTGTTGCTGCTACTTTAGTCTATGAACCTTACACGAGTCTGGCAAAAAGTGCATCATGCTCCTTCATAGCTCTTTGTCTCTCTTCGGGCAAAGAGAACTCCCATAAGAATCAAGAATCCTTGCTCCCTAGACTGCTATCTCGAAATACAGACTTACTTCCAAGAGATAATGACAGATCTCACTGACTCATAAGATGAGGGACAAAAAGAGATGAGGAGGTTCTATAGGTTTGGATCTGATGTGATTCGAGCATTATCCTGGCTAGTTTTATTATTAAACAGGAAAAATATGTATATAAAAATATAAATAAATGAATACCAAATTAGAATTAGATTTAGTTGTAAACATTTTTGCCTTACCTTTAAATCATAACTTTTGGTATATCAAATTCTATATAAAATAGTAAAGCTACATTTAATTTTAAATTATGTTTCACTTTTGGCGTTCCATTTCTAGTATTTGAATCATTATATTCGTACCGAGAGCCTTCAATGCTTCTACAATAAGCAATGTAATGCCTCGAATCAGTATGCCTAATAGGTTCTTCAAAAACAACAATTCCTATCAGTATCAATGTTTTCTCATCTATTGTTATTGTAGAGATGAGTTTATTTAATTCTAAGGAATTGATATTAGTATTTTGGAAGTCTTCTATGTCTACACAAAGTATATTATGTATTTCTATTTTTTTTAAATGTAATTTATCTCCGCACTTTTCACATTTGTTTTTCTCTTGAAGACTATTATACATGATACTGGATAAATTTTCATTTATGATTTCTTCTCTCGACAAATGTATACGATTATAATGTTCATATGTTACTATGTTACATAATTCACATGTCATCTGTGTATACACATTAGAATCCATGAGTTCTCCAAAAAATTCTCCGATGCTTTTAGTCCAGGTATAACAAGAACTACTCCCATTACAAATTTTTGCTATGATTGCAACTCTGGTACTGTATAATGCTCTTCTATTAAAAGTAGTCGCATAATTGTAAAGGACTGCTAAAATTTCATGTTTTTTTCTCTGATTCATCATAGCTTTAGAGTTGTTCATAAAATTCTGAAACTTTTGTATTGTATAATACGCTGTTGTCAAAATTTCTATTATACTATCAAAATAGCTAGATGTTTTTATAACTTGTTTCACTCCATTGACTTTTTTAGGTGCAAACTCATTATAATTTTGTATGACTTTTCTTTTTTCAGGTTTCTGTAATGGTTTTTGATTTAATAGATCAATTTGTGTACAAGGTTGAAGATATTTCCCTCTTTTATTTTCACGTTTTAGAGCACTTTGGATTTCCACTCCAGGTGATGATGTAGATATCTTATTATTAGTATTGCGTTCAAAATTTACATACGAAATATCCATTTCTTCGTGCACTTGCACTGGTGATATAGGTGCGATAATAGTATCTCTAGATTCCATTATAGCTGTGTTGAGATTTGTACATGTTTTTTTATTTGCATGTAAAATTTTAGTTTGTACGCTATCATTTATAAATGTTTCACAAATTGAATTAATTAGCGTACTGACATTTTCTTCCACAAATTTTATTTCATTATCATCATCATCACTAACTTCATCTTTGTACTTAACTTCATCTTGATCACTACTATTTGAGTCTTCACAGTCTTCCCTAGAACTACTGCATTGTAATTCTTCCTGTTTGTTTAAGCCTCTCCAATTTTCTTCGTGATACATATGACTAATTTCTCGATTAAACTTTACCTTGTTTTGTGCGCTTTTTGTTGTTTTTTTTTGTTATTGAATTAATAGCAGTTTCCAATATATTATCAACATATTCTATATTTTCTAGCAAGTATTTATCTACTGTGATATCTGAGTCAGGTATCTTTTTTAAAAGATGACATTTAAATCATTCTTTATAAGAGTCTACAATTGCTTTTTCATTTTCTTCATTGTGTGAAGAGTCTTTCAGCATTACTTTAGACCAAACAATGAACTCCATAGACAGTCGTATCAATGATTTACAAAAGTTTGGGTTATAATAGGCATTTCTTTATCACTTCCGTCATCTTGTGATACATAGTGTTTTGCCTTTACAAAACTATTCGTTAAAAAATTATATATGGTTGTACATTTAGAATAATTTATATATTTCGTTTTAGTATTTTCAAATTCTAACATATATTCGAATGCATTTTCTATTTCTTCTATATTTTTTTTGCTATATGTAATATAAATTTTTAGGTTTTTAATTTCACTCATAATCTCTTTGATACATTTTTGTGTATGTTCGCTTTGGAATTGACTTTAGGTCATGACAAATATCTTTTGCAAAATTTCTTGGAATTTATTTACATCATCTTGTTTGATAAGCATAATAATGCAGTATAAATAAAAAAGTCGAATAGATTCTAAGCTTTTCTTTTGAACACAATCCCATTTTTTCACTTTTAATATCAGAAGTCTTATATCCGTGTTGATCAAACATCTTGGTGACAAATCACTATTCTGTGTCAAATTTTTAAAACTTACATTCAAATAATCTTCATAAGTTACATTCACGTTAAATGATGAATTCGCAGATGTATAGTAGATCCAACAATGATGCACTGTAATTTGATGTGGTATAGGTAAGCCATCCATTAAAGATTTATTATAAAAACTGTTAAGCAATGAAACTGAAACTCTTTCTGTTGATACTTGACATATTGGTATAAACTGATTAAAAAATACAGAACCAAAGGAATACAAGAATATGGTATCTGATTTATGTCCATCTGCTGAAATAAAACTTTTACAAAATGATCCAATTGAAGAAAAATGAAACGTGAATTTTCAGATAAATCTGAGGCAAAATTCATCACTATTGATGAACTATGAAAAATACTAAATGGATAAAAGGATAACTCTTTCACAATAGGCTTGTATAGCACATTATTGGAAATTGCAATCAAAGACTTTTCCACTTCGACGGCATTATCACATGTATTCTCTTTTAATTCCTTGGTACATTTTAGTTCGCTTGCATACAACTCCAACTTTATTCTATCACTGTTTCGCAAAACGTAACTTTGTAGATTTTTTGGTTGTATATGTGTATCGCTGGTTGGCTGCTTTTTGTTGAGATTATCACAGATAACTGTCCAAACAGGATCACTTGATTTTTTAATTTTTCCTTGTTCATCAAAAATATTGTGTTTTTTTATCTCCTGTAATCGATTATCATGACTAATCAATGGCTTCTTCCCTCTTTTACCCATTTTATTACTCACTCGCCAGTATAACTTTTTGCTAAATCATGGATTTATCTTGATTTTGTATCGAAATCTACCGAGTATAATCACGGAATTATATTGAGGTTATGACTATTTAATAATGTTCTTTTAATTACAAAATATCCTGTAAAAATGTATTGTATTATATGTCAAGTCTTGGAGTATAAAAATTAAGATTAATTGAATAATATAAATAAGTAAATAGGAATATTAATCATTACACGAAAAATGAAAATTGAAACAAACTCTTTCAGTAGATGATTTTTGCACTGTTATATATTTTTTATTCATATACTGTCATAAACGTACAAAAGAATACTTAATAAATATAACTTAAAGAGAAAACTGCAAGTATGTACATAAAATAGAGTAATTTCATTTGAAAATTTTTCAAGTCAAGTTTCCAAGAAGCGACCCAGATAACAGCGTGCTCTGAAAATGCTGAAAACGTGCCGGCATTAAATGGGCACGCATGACGGTCCACTTGCATCCGCACGTGAAAGTCATATGACGAGCATATGACCGAGCATTTTGCTTGCTTCCGTGGTGGATCTGTCCAGCACGGGTGCCGATAAAATGCGAGCATAATGCCGTTCGTATGCAGGCATTTTGCGCGCATGTTCCCGATTTCGTGGACGCGTATTTTTCGCACGGCACGGCATGCTCCTCGTATGCAGGCATATGCGGGGGTTCGTGCGGGCATAATGCGAGCACTTTTCCGGAAAATCCGGAAATGCGTGCTCGCATTTACTGGAGGCCGAGCCTCGCAAATAAATGATCGAGACAGATGAGGATTGTAGGTAATTAATATGTATGATTTATTAAAACATTAATATAAATAAATAAATACAATTGAAACAATAAAACTATAGCGCAGTACAAATATAAAAATATAACAATGATATCGAATAAAATATACATAACAATTTTTGAGCTTTGATCAATCTAATATAATGATAACAAGAATAATAATAATATTAATAAACGAACAATATTAAATAATAATAAAGCAGTTGAAAATTGGATGACTCCTGGAGGCGAGGAGAACAATCGGCACACTTCCTTGTTATTATTGTTGACTTTGCTGCTGCCGCTGCAAATAAATATAAAACAGATTTAAATTTGTAATTGAATAAATTATAAACACTAGATAATATACTTATCTATAAAGATAATCCTAATTTTGACGCATATTCCTGGCTGCGCTTCTGATGGTGCTTAAATTTAAAAATAAAAATAATGATTAATATTTTTGGGTGAGAGGGGCCCCGACCACCGCCCCTCTCCGTGAAGCTCGACCACAGCATCAGCTCCTCCGACGCTCCCTCATCTTTTTTGATTTAAAAATATACAAAAATAATAAAGCACTAAATAAATAAATAAATAAATAAATAAATAGAGATATAGAAATATTAACAATATCTATACATCTTTGAAAAGTAAAAGATCAGAGAGCGTTCAAAAATTCACATGTGCACTAATACAATAATTAATAATTAGAATAATATGAAAGGCAACCATGTGTATTTTTATAGACCTGAAAACAAATTAATTAATAGAACAAAAACATAGTAAAGCGAAAGAAGAAGAAATGAGCAACAGTATTTATGAAAGTAATTAGAAACCGGAAGACCTCCACCACGCGAAAACCCCACTGATGCTCCCTGACATTTCCATTAGAAAATAAACTCAAATAATGAACAACTGAAAAAACTAAAACATCAGAGAGCATAATAGTGAAATAATAAAGAGAAAGAAGAAGAAGCACAAGAAAAGAAACAAGTAAAATTTGAAAAGAAATTAGAAATTATTAAAAATTTCCGAGGCATCGGAGGCGTAGTCACGCTTTCTGTGGTCATCATCGTTGTCGTCGCCTTGGTCGCTGATCTCGCCGTCGGTGATCCCAGCATCATCATCGTCCACCTCGCTCTCTGTGCCGCTCTTGCTCTCGGTATCCTGCTCCTCGTCGTTGTCGTCCTCGCTGCCGGCGCTTTGCTCTCCGTCTGGCTCCTCATCTAGGTCCGATGCCAAAAAAACGCGCGGACGATGTATCGGCGGCGGTGGTTCAATAGGATTATCCGCAGGTCGCTTCATTTTGCGCCGAAAAGCTTCCTTGGCACTTTTCAAGGCTTTCATCATAGCCACTTTGAAATCAGTAGGCTCGGGTGCTCGCAAGGTCGTCTTGTCCGCTGGCATCGAATCTGCAAAACATTTGAAAAATGAAACATTTTTAAGATAATGCAAAGAATGAAATTTATGAAATACAGATATGTTGCGTACCTTTACAAGCATTTGCAAAGCGTGTGTTCTTTAAGGCCATTGTACCTTCAGCTTTGGAAGTACTCCAGGTGACGTTGCGGAAAATATCTTGGTCGATGACGATGCATTCCCTGAAGTATATGGCCGCTGAATCAGTGAAATTCGCGCCACCTTGGCTACTTAGATACTCCACCTTAATATATTCAATGACTTGATTAAAATTATTATATTATTAATGTGTGTTAAGGTTAATAAATAATTTTGATACTTACGAGAGTGTTGTAGTCCTCCTCACTGGCATAGTTAAACGCCAGAATATCCGCTGACGTTTTAAAGGGCAGGAAGGAAGGACGAGGTACGGCCTTTCTGTTCTGCTTTTTGGCGATGCCCTTCAGCGTTCTGTCTATGGATCTGGAAAACGAATGGTTATATAATATTTGTATTATTTTTCAACTAAAATACATATCAAAAATAAAAAATATTTTACATACTTGTCTAATTGTTCCACTCGACCTAGACTTTCTTTCACCAATCTGAAAATTAAAAATTGAAATAAGATATAACTTTAAATGTCAATAACAATATTCATTTGGTAATACGTACTTCATATCCTTCTCCAAAGTGACCATTCTCGCGTTCGTGGCTCTATAAATGAAGTACACAATAAATAAATATACACAATAAAAAAATGATGAATAAAGAATACGTACGTTATGTTGCCGTCGATTTTAACCATTCTTTGTAAGTTTGAGGTATTCAATATTGTCTCATTGTAAAAAAAAAGAAAATAAATAATTGAATTATTACTCACTCTAATCTATCCAAAATTGTCGACAGATCGACTGTTATCGGCGCTGACGGGGTTACGTTTCTACGTGGTTCAGTTGAAGTGCATGCTATTAAATTTATAAAAGTTAAAGTATAATTAAAATTAATATTAACAATTAAAGAATATTATTATTATAACATTGAAAATGTTCTTACGTTGAAACTGTGTCGATTGCTGCACGTTTGTTTCTTTTCTTGGCTTTTTTTGCGTTGAATGCTGCGGTTGCTGAAAGGATGATTGTGATGCGTGTAATTGTGAGTTTATGTGTGAGTTTGATCGTTCTTTGCCTGATTGTGGTAAGGATGGTTGTGATGCGTGTAATTGTGAGTTTCGTTGTGAGTTTGAGTGTTGCTTGTTCTGTTCTTGTGAGGATAATTGTGATGCGTGTACTTGTGAGTTTACGTGTGAGTTTGAGTGTTGCTTGTACGGTTCTTGTAAGGGTGATTGCGATGCGTGTAATTGTGCGTTTCGTTGTGAGTTTGAGTGTTGCTTGTTCTGTTCTTGTGAGGATAATTGTGATGCGTGTACTTGTGAGTTTACGTGTGAGTTTGAGTGTTGCTTGTACGGTTCTTGTAAGGGTGATTGCGATGCGTGTAATTGTGAGTTTTGTTGTGAGTTTGAGTGTTGCTTGTTCTGTTCTTGTGAGGATAATTGTGATGCGTGTACTTGTGAGTTTACGTGTGAGTTTGAGTGTTGCTTGTACGGTTCTTGTAAGGGTGATTGCGATGCGTGTAATTGTGAGTTTAGCTGTGAGTTCGAGTGTTTCTCGTATGGATCTTGTGAGGATGACTGTGATGCGTGTAATTGTGAGTTTTGCTGTGAGTTTGAGTCTTGTTTGTGTAATTGTTGTGAGGCTGAACGTCGTGGGTATAACTGTGGCGAGTTTGAGTGGGGTCTGTCCGATGGCTGTGACTTTGAAGGTTGCTTCTTTGATGGTCCTTTCGGCCGCTCTTTGTCCACCTCCTTACTCTTCTTCTTCTTCTTTTTGTCATGCGCGGATGACGTGGATGGCTGAGCGAGTGCGGGTGCCGAGAAACTGTGCGTATCGGAAAGCATCATACCGCACATTTTATTTAATGCCGAGTCTACAGACGACGCTCCGGGATTTTTCTTCATTTTGCTTTTGGAAATAATAAAAATTATCACAATAATGATAATAGTAGTATAGTAATAATAATAATAATAAGAATAATCGGAACAGCAACAACGATTATTACAAGAACGAATTAATCGACTGAACAATGAGTGGACATAATTTTAACGACTACAAAAAAGTCAGAATACCGATCCATCCTTCGAGCGTCTACAGGCCAATATGGCATTCTAAAACATTTGTCCGAGACTTGATCGAGTGTGATAACTTTTGCCTCTGTACTCATCATAGAGCAAAGAAAAACACCCAGTAAGGAAGAATCGCAGGGTCGATTACAAAAATTTTCGACTTTGGCAAAACTTTTGACGACAAGATAGCAGCATCCATCGTGTTTAATAATATTTTGAATAACACAGATGGATGCGTCTCTAAGACAAATGGTACTATCCGGGTGAAGAATCGACAAGTGAATTTCCCCGGTGACAACTTTTCTGTATTGAATGTAATTCGTAAAGCCGTCGATTGGCGGTGTAGGACCTCTCGCATGCTGACCAACGAATTTCAAAGCATTTGGATCAATGTATTTGGAAGATGCTGTCTTGCAGTTTTCGGCCCTTCTGTTTGCAATCTGTTGCAAATGCTGGTTCGGCTTTCTACATGATTTTCGGCAATAGCTCATATTGCTTTCGTAAGGAAAAGCTGAAAATGAATCTAAAGGTCCGAAATCCCTGACATCATCAGCAAGGTGCAAAAGAGCGTGACAATTGAACGATAGAAATTCAACGCCGTATACATCGGGAGCTGTTTCGACGAAGATCTTTATGCATTTTTCAGCGAAAGCGACAGACTCTAAATGAACGTCAGGATTAGTCAAAATTCTCATAGACGCGTGAAGTAAAAGCAAGTGCTGGTAAACAGCGGGGTTAACCAAACCATTCAAAATAACAGGAGCAGTATAAAGAAGCAACTGCCGTTGTTCGGTGGCCTTAAATTTCCCATGCTTCTCAATATTCGTCGGCTTACGAGCAAAATCTTGCGGGCAGTATTTTTTCACTTGCTCCAGACGATCATTGAGGACTCGTATAGCAGCTGGGTCGGAGATTTTGACTGACTCGACGAACCTGCCATCTATCACACCGGCAAAAATTTTGTCCATTACACCCAGACATACAAGGTGCATGTAATCAAACACCGTAGACTTGACCAAGTCGACAAAAGGATTCAAGTCAGCTAGAGGACAATCTATTCCTACACTATGATGATCCACGTCCAATTTCGACATATATTCCTCTTTCGTACGAGGCGTATGATTACTCCCAAAATAAGCCATAACGCCTGGGCGTATGTTTTTGCCTCGAACCCAACACCTAGAGCAAGGAGCCTTGGAACCGTGACTACGATGGCCCAACGAAAATGAACGAGCTGGAGCATCACCGACAAAGCATCTCAAGGCAACATGATAACTCTCGTCCATGAAGTCGAAACCGTTTCGAAGAACCTCCAGTAAATCTAGAATAAACGGCCGAAAAAAATCTAACGCGCTCGATGGCTTTGCTGTACCTTTGAATATTCCAACTATTTCTGGAAAGCTATTTGGAAAATTCGCTATTCTAATTTGAATTGGCCATAAGACAATTTTACCTACTTTATCGAGGGAAGCTCCGTCTGTGTTAAAATCTACTTCGATGTGATTACTTCGCATATGCGGTGGAGTCGAAGAAACGATTTTCAGTAAAGCCTGCTTTACACCTAGATGAAGATACTCTCCTCCAGCAACTTGGTCCGGAGACACACTCACGTTCGGAGTGTTCAAAACAGTTCTCGGATCTATATGCATGCTGGAGAAACACCCGTGACTTTTTAACAATCGCAAAACAGCTTTTATCTGAGTGTGCGTCAGATTCTCCTCGGCAAAAAGGATACCCAACTTTTCTTCGAAATCCTCAACGCTCTCGAAACGATCTGATTCAACTGAATCGCACTCACTCGCAGCGTTCTCGCAAGCACTTGCATTAAGGTAAAAGTACCCTTTATGAAACAGTCCTAAATTCATGACCCCGTAATGGAACAGTTTGAAATATAATAAAATAGAATATGATAACGATACGTATAAGAATTATAAAAATTGTATCGATATCTTAAAGTATTATTATTTAAAACACACAACAATATATATTGATACACAGTAATTACAATTAATAAAAAATATATAATTGTGTGTGTCTCGAGATTTACCGAAATCTCCGCTTGTTTGTACGGTAGGAGCTGATTTTTTACGATTTGATTTGTTTACTATACTTATATATCTAAATTCTCTTATAATACAATAATTGAATAATATATTGCTTTTGATTCATAATATAAAGTTACACAGTGTCTGTTTTGCAATAATAAAGTTTTTTATGAAATATATTGGTGTTTCATAATTGGTGCGCAAAAATCGCCATAGTCCGGATTTATGAAACACTCCAAATCAGTGTTCCAAATCCGCAGACCTCCTTCTACTTTCTGCACCGGTTTATGGAGCACGTTTTGACCAAAAATTTAACATGTAATTTTAAAAGTTTTTATTTACTTCTATAACGCCAAAACGTTTGCAGCAATTAATTTGTGTTTTTTAACCTATTGTGTAAGTTATGTATATATAATATGTATATATAAATACAATTTTGAAGCAAAAATAAAAACCTAACCTACAAATTAAGCAAACATAAGCAAAGTACGTTAATCTTTAAGAATTTATTTTCATATTTATTACAGATACTTATTACGATTTTGAAGAATGTCAGCAAAAGGAAGGATAAAGAAGGAAATCAAGAAGAATAAAAAGAGCGGTGAAAAAGTCTGTGATACTGTGAAAAAAAGTGCAAGACGCAAGAAAGTTGTTGTAAAAAAGGAAGTGAAAGTGGTAAAAAAAAGGAAAAAATAAAAAGAAAACTATATACTTTTGTAGATATACAGAAAGTTATCAATGCACAGAGCTGTGAAGAATCCGGATAAGACACATTCGAAGACTGGCCCTCCCGCTGTTTTGTCAACTGATGTTGAAAATGATATTGTACATTGGATTATGTATCGGGCTGAAAGAGGATATCCAGTCAGTAAAATGCAATTGCTAGACAGTGTACAAAATTATGTACGTGGCCTTGGAGATAGAATATGATCAAGTACAAGAGTTTACCAGTCCTCGAGTTATAAACAAAAAAAATTCAAGTCTTCAAGTGACCGTCCAAAGAACAGATAACTCTGACAAGATGATCGATGATCAGTTTGAGAGAATTTTTAGTCCTCAAAATGAAAATGTTTTGCCTGTGTTACAAGAAAATGTACAAAAGATTTGTAAACAAATAAATAACGAATCAAGTGACCTTCAAGATAATCAAGAGAATATTAGTATCCCTTCTCTAGATTCAGGTGAGTCGTACAAATTGATTTGATGCATAGCTCAATACGTTCTGTACAAACATACATTTCATCAATCATGCAATATAATCTCTGTGCATTTATTTAGGTAGTATCAGTGATCAAAGAAAGAGTTTTGCCTATGCTTTTACCTTACCTCCTGAATACTTACCTAAAAAAAAACGTGCTAAATTAGGTACTACTGGAAAATCCAAACTACCTTCTGTAGGTACCTCAGATGAGTGGTGGAAGGCTCATATGGAGAAAGAACAAGCCCAAAAAATAAAGGATGAACAAAAAGCAAAGAGAAAGAGTTTACAGGAAGAGAAAAAGAAATTGGCAGAGGCGAAAAAGAAGTACATGCGCGAAATGCAAGAAAAGATGAACGAGATTCAGAAGAAAATTAAACGTGAAAAAGAATAAATTATTTAAAATCGTAGACTATGTAAAATCAGTATTACTAAATGTATACATGCGTGTTATGCTCAGAATATATGTATTTGTGTTAATTATTTATTAAATAATAAACTAAAAAATTAATAAATTATTAAGTATATAATATAACTTACTTACTTGGGCTAAAATTATATATTATCATTTTTGATTAATGTCTAAACTTTTTCTTATTCTTTAAAATCAACAAATACTTTGTATAATTAATTACACATTTAATTATAACAAATTTTTAATCTGTTCCAAAATAGGGACATGAATTATGGAACAGGGGGACAAGCCTTAAAATCTGCGTTCCATAACACGTACCGGTTCTTGGTTTACTTTATTGACTATTATAATTTTAATTTACGTTTAATTTACATTTACCAGGTCGCATTTTCATCTTTAATCATTAGCCTATCGAAAAATATCAAAAGTTTAACATTATTAGACCTTACAACAGCTTAAATCGGACCGCAATCTTTAACCTCCAGAAAATCGTTCCATAAGGGGTACTTTTACCTTAACTGTAACGGATGAAGAAGCAGCAGCTAACATTTGTTCCTCATTCGCACCAGATTCGCTCGAATCGGAGACATAAGAAATGTCAGGAGATGGGCAATCGATAGGAAGACGTGCGATTGCTTCAACATTCAAAGAATTACTCGAAAAACTTGGAAGAGAACGTTCTTCGGAAGCTCTTTTCAGAATTCTTTCAACGCGAGCCCTATGTTGAGGCACGCAATCCCTTAAAGCTTTCCTCGAACGAAATGTTCGAACCCTATACATCGCGATATTCAAATAACGTCCGATACAATACTAATACTTATTACAATTACTACTATTACTAATAGAAACTAATAATAAATTCGTACGTCCCAGTGAAGGTACCGTGAAAACTTGATTTTCCAGCAGAACGTAGTCGTGTAGAGAAGACGTGAAGAATGTAGTTGGCAGATAAGATTCTGGAACCGCTGCATAAACATACGTAAACATGCATTAAAATATGTACATGGCAGAAAAGGATAGCATTACGTTATATGTGATTAGAAGAAAAAAAAATCGTTATGTAAAAAGAATAATAAATTAATATCTGCAAGAAAATTTAGAATGTCAGTGAGTATCATTCATCTGATTCTACCAGAAAATTGAAAGAGCCCTTTCTTGCTTGAAATAACAAATATTACCTATTGCTACCTTCAAAATAATATTTGTAAATAGATTATTAAAATCATTTAGAACAAAAAGTCCCTGTAGCATTTTTGTTCCCAAGTCACTGGATTTTGAAAAAAATTACTCTTTATACCAATCACATGTTTATACCATCATCTTTCTCTATCTCAAGATCTATTGACTTTAGAAGAAAAATACTTGAGGGACTTTTTATTCTAAATCATTGAAATAATCTATTCGAAAATTTAAAATGATTCTAGACCTCAAATTAAAAAAGTTCAAAATGGCTGCCAATTGCCGATGAATGAAGTTTTTCAAAAAATGACATTTTCAATAATTCTAAGAGTACTTATAGGTTGATATTGTTATTCTAAACAAAAAAGACCTCTTTCAATTTTGCTCTACATTGAATAGGTTTAGAGATAAGTTCACTTTTTGTATCTCAGTTATAGTCATTAGCGTAGAGTCACTTTTATCTAAATACGAGTATGGATCTCTAGGCAAAGACTAAAAAATAACAGAGTTAATCGAATATATATGATTTATCTTGTTGTACATGATTTATCTAATATATGTTCAGAATTGAAACACAATGGTTTATCAAAATCAAGAAACCCGGGTGCTGCCTTTCTGGTAAACATGTATTCAAGATGCATTGAAATAAAATGTGGCACGGTAATAAGTTGTGTAATTACATTTGAAAACTGTGTACAAAATTTGATATCTCTATTTCAAAAATTAATGACATTTTACTGACATCATGTCTGCCCAGAGATCATTATTGTCAATAAAAAGTCAATGATTACTAAAATAGAGATGTGTAAATTTGCATACATGTTTTAAAAGCAATTTTACAACTAATTACCATGATACATTTTATTTTAATGCAATCTACATATATGCTTACCTGAAAAGCCACACCCGGCTTTTTTCTTTTTGACAATAAATTGAAACATGATATATCATATGAAGTCTTATATCAACTTTTGAACTGTACAATGTAATAAAATGTTATAAAGAAAGTCTCAGATGTTAAGATATCTTGTATAACACTATATCTTACAATTCCTTGTCGAAAAGGCAAAAGCCGGGTGTGGCTATTCAGGTAAGAATATACATAGAATGCATAGAAATAAAATGTGGCACGGTAATAAGTTGTGTAATGACATTTAAAAACTGTGTACAAAATTTGACATCTCTATTTAAAAAATCAATGACTTTGTATTGGCAATATGTCTCTCCAGAGATCATTATTGTCAATAAAAAATCAAGGATTACTAAAATAGAGATGTGTAAATTTGCATACATGTTTTGAAAGCAGTTTTGCAACTAATTACCATGGTACATTTTATTTTAATCCAATCTACATATATGCTTACCTGGAAAGCCACACCCGGCTTTTTTCTTTTTGACAATAAATTGTAACATGCTGTATCATAGGCAGTCTTATATCAACTTTTGCAATTAACAATGTAATAAAAACTATGAAACAAAGTCTCAGCTGTTAATATACCTTGTATAACAATATATGTTACAATTCCTTGTCGCAAAGGCAAAATCTGAGGGAGGCTATTCAGGTAAGAATATACATAGAATGCATTGAAATAAAATGTGGCACGGTAATAAGTTGTGTAATTACATTTGAAAACTGTGTATAAAATTTGCCATCTCTATTTAAAAAATCAATCACTTTGTATTGGCAATATGTCTCTCCAGAGATCATTATTGTCCAAAAACCATCTATTATTATTAAAATAAATATTTATAATTTTCTACTGATACTTTAACAGTACTTTGAAAAGTAATTACTGTGACACATTTTATTTAAATGCATTCAGAGCAGATGTTTATCTGACAAGCTACACCCGGGTTCGACCTATCAGACTTAGACTTTGGAAATGTTTTATCACTAAAAATCTCTTACTAGCTGGGACTTTGATAAAGAGAAGTTACTTGATTTTAGTAAATAAATAAACATCCTAGCTTACTTTTTGCTATTCCAACTATATTGGTGAGTACGGTGAGCTGAACCTGTCGAAGTACCTCAGAAGCAAGCTGCAATTCTTATCTTCCGCTGAGTGGCTGTTGTTGTCTGTGGTTTTTTTTGAGCTAACTATAAACACAATTTTATATTAGAAAAAGTATTTGGAAGACGGTTGAGAAGAATAAATAGGAAATGTTTATAGGAAATCATTGAGTGAATTAGGAAATGTTGCAGGGACAGGTTTAAAACAAATAAAGAATTATACAATTAAATATTAAATTAATAATTAAACAGAAATTAGGATTTATCCTGCTTACCTTTATATAATATTCTAGGAACCGCAGGTGCTGTGGTGTGGTAGATGGTCCAGACGATGGTGTGGTTGACAATATTAGGCTCGAAAATAGAAAGTATAAGAAAGAATGAGTAAAGTCTATATGAACTATTGTTGTAATGAGAAATAATGAAAGAAAAGTAATCAAGTTGCAGGATGGAGTGTATGAAACAGAAAATATATGTATGTGTAAGCTGCCTGACAAACTCAATGTCCAGGTGCAGTCGAAGAAGACGAGGCTTCCAGGACCTGTTGAGCAGCCCCTCTCTAGCTGGAGATGGACGCAAGCGAGGGTCGACGATCAACAGCTTCCTCAGGAAATGCGGCAAGATTCTTCGACTATCCGGGTCTCATAAAAAAAAGCAAATGAATGTACCAAAATTTTGTTGCTGAACTAATAATTATTGAAAGAATGGTACATGTAGCCATAATGACTGTAAAATATTTGCACAAAAGTTGCATTAATAAGGCAATGACAAAGAAATCGTCTCCGCGAACGATTTTTCTAACCTCACTTTTACCGCACGACAATTACTTGATTAATAAATAACAAAATTATAGCACTAACTTACCTAATTGAGTTGATTAAGCAATAACACAAGTGATTATCCAAGTTTGCAGTAAACAATTGTTGATATTCAACGATTATTCAGCGAACGAAGTTTTTTGCTGTTAACGAGGGAAATCATCAAAGCAAAAAGTAATATACTTTGTTGCGTTTCCCGCTTAATTAACTATAGTACAATGACAGAGAGAACGGAAAATCACATATATAGTGCACGTATCGCGCGGCGCGAATTCAAACGTACTATTCAAACTTTTGAAAACGATTACAATTAAATTATTTAATTATTAGGTAGTTGTATTGACACATGCAAAGAAAACAATAGCATTGTGCATAATAAATAATAACGTTGATATAAATAAATAAATAAAAATCGAAATGTATGCAGTGCATTAATGCGATATATAATAATGAATATACGTATTCACATACGTGGTAAACAATTAATGCATAAGCAAATAAATTTGCATTAAGTTTTAGATAAACAAATAATAATGTGAATCGTTTACTTTCATAATAACTATTATGCGTATATAATGCAATGGGTAGATCGCATATATATATATATATATATATATATATATATATATATATATATATATAATAATTTATCGAGTTGCATTATTGTTAGGAGTGTATATATATGTACAAAAATACATATAAACACAGATATTTGTAGTTGCATTGCAAACAATGTTTTTTTATACTATTTTAATGGCCCAAATTAACCCGTAAAATCATTGAAAATGGAACATTTAAAAATTTGGCACATGTGCCGAGGATGTGTTACATTAATCAAATTTTAATTGTGAAAATAGTAATTTTTAAACTGATGTACGTTTGAGCAATCATCTATCATCATATATAGGGTACAACTCGTAATTAAATCATTTTGATAGTACACAGCGCCCTGAAGCTGTTTTTTCCATAGACAATTATCGGTCTCGGGACTTAGCCGAATTTTAAAAGATGCGCACGCGTGTCGTCCAAATGCCCCGTATATGATGCACCTGTGCCGCACGCATGCAGCACGCATGTCAGCACCTAGCTTCTTCAAGTGTCTGCACGCGTGCTCCTGGAATGCCATCGAAAAGCGGGCACGAGTGCCGAAATCATGCAGGACGCACGTGCCGCCAACGTGCTGTCTCGCGTGTTGGTTCAAATTTTCGCGCGGAGCACGGTAATCCATCAAAATGACAGCACTGTGCGAGCACGCGTGTCGAGGCACGCATGCTCACGAATTGCTCAACTCATGCAGCACGCGGTGCTGTCATAATGCTGACACATTGCCGGCATGCAAACGTTCGAAAAATCGGCCATGGATCGGCATTTTGTGTCGCCAATGTGCCAACATTTCGTGTCGTCATATTGACAGCACGCGTGACGAGCACGCATGCCCCAAAAATGCCCAGCACGTGATGTTATTGGGGCGACTAACCCAGATAACAGCACGTGCCGGGCACGGTGTGCTCATGGCGTGCTGGCACGCGTGGCGGCTTTCTGCCGTCAGCATGCGGTCATCATGCGTGCTTGCAAATTGACGGCAACATGCTGACACGCTGTGGCGCAGAAATTAAAATTATCGTGGCAGCATTTTGATGTCATACGGACAGCACGGCGTGAGATGGGGACATATCGAACAGCAATAAGTTCGATTATCGGGATTGGAGAAAAATAATGATATAAGCATATAATATAATATTACGGCGTGCGCTAACCTAAATTGAAATTTTCGACAATAATATATATATTAAACAAAGTTTATTATAAGGAACTATAAAAACCATTTAGAGGGATCTAATTCTTGACAAATGTAAGTTGTAAAAGTTTGCATCAAATTAGATTGTGTCAAAATATTTTTGCCGTCTTAAATGGACAATGATTATTAACAGAATTTAACTCAGGTTTGACTCCTTTGTGCTTTGATTTTTCTCTTTCAATAGACTATTATTAATTAATTTTAACTGTTTAATTTTGTGTTTTTAATAATTTTCAGATTCTAAAGATGTACCTACAGTAAGCAATGATAATATATAATATAAGACAGCATGTGTACTTTTTTCTGAAAATAAAGTAATAAATTAATTAAATAATGAGTGTGTGAGTGAGTGAGCGACTGAGTGAGTGAATGAGTGAATGAGTGAGCGAATAAACAAATGATAAAATGAATATAATAAATAAATAAAAAAACTTAGATTAGAAAAATTCCAGGTCGCTGTTGTTGTCATCTTTGAGGTCGGCCTTCTGCTGGTGAATCTCGTCGTCGTTGTTATCGTTCTCTTCGCTCTCGGTGCCGGTATCGTCTCTTTCTTCGTTGCTCACACTGTCGTTGTCGTCGGTTTTATCGTCGTCGTCGTTGTGAGTCTTGACGGCGCTGAGTGCGTTTCTGGGGCTGATGATCCGGTTGATTTTGTGCAGACCGCTTCATCTTCCTACGAAAAGCTTCCTTGCTACTTTTCAAATCTTTCGTCATCGCCCACGAAAAATCATCTTCCTGTGGTGCCATCAGGGTCTTCTTATCCACTGGCATTGCCTCTACAAAAAATTGTAATTATTATCATTTAAAGATAATATTAATCATATTAAATGAAGCGAGATTCAACGTACCTCGACAAGCCTTGGAAAAGCGTGTTGGTTTTAATGGCACCGTACCCTGTTCATTAGAAGTGGTCCACGTGATGTGACGAAAGATGTCTACGTCCATCTCGATGCACTCCTTGAAATATTTGCCCGCTGAATCGGTAAAATTACTACCGCCTAGGCTGTCCAGATAGATGACCTTAAAAATAGTTGTTATGTAATTAAAACAAAATAATAAAAGAATTTATACCAACAAAAAGAAAAGTCGATACTTACGAGTTCGTCGAATACTTCTTTAGAAGCAAAATCGAACGCCATGATGTCGGCTACTGTTTTAAACGGCAGATAGGCAGGGCGAATTGCCGCCTCCGGGTTCTGCCTATCCGTTATCTTCTTCAGCATTTGGAATATGGAACTGAAAATGTAATAATTATTTTTATTATTATTTAATAATTATGAATGTACGTTTATAACAAAAACAAAGACGTTCAGCATACCGTGTTAACTCTTCCAGTTTTCCGAGCATTTCGTTCACTGACCTAAAAATAACAGATTTAAAGTAACAATAAATACATAATTACGAATACTGATTAAGTAAATTAGTTGGACAATACATACTTTGAATTAGCATCCAACTCGTTCACTTTTTCATTCGTTTTGCTACAAAAAAAGTATAATTATTAAATATTTTATAAAAATAGTTGCGATTGAAAAAAAATGAACGAAAAATATTTACGCGATGGTGCCAGTGATTTTGACGAGTCGTTGATTCATCCAACTGTAAATAGTCATACGTATTATTATAGATTTCGTCAAGAAGTATGTATCGATATGAAGAATTAGTATATATTAACGCGCACTCTAGTCTCTCCAGCAATGTCGCACCGATTCCTGATGCAGTTCCAGCAGTGGGGGGAGTTGCTGCTGATGACGTTGAAGGCAAATCACTCTGCGGCTGTTGGAAAGGAACGTGTGGTTTCGGTGCTGGCGGTACTCCTTGTTCATGTTTCTGCGACTGCGATTTTTGTGACTGCTTTTTTGTTGTCGACGCTCGCGGTTGCAATTTCTCTTTCAGAGATTCTTCTTGCGATGAGGATGGTGGTCGTTTGTCTTTTATTGACGCCTTCGACTCGTGGTGTTTTTTTGGTTTCACAGTCAGTGGAGGATATGTTCGGTTGAGGGACGGATTAAAGCCACTCGTTGATGGTAGGGAAGACATCAACTTGGACAGTTTAGCAGCTGCCGCGTCTACTGGAAGCGCTCCCGTATTCTTCGCCATTTTGCTATCGAAATAAATTTTTTTTAGTTAATTACCAAGGCAATAATCGTAATAATAATACGCTATTCTGTATCAAAATGCGTGGATATTATCTTAACAACGACAAAAGAATCCGAGTCAGATTCGCTTGTTGGAACATTTACTGGCCAATACGGCATCCGAAAGCATTTATCCCTGACTTCATCAAGACCCAAAACTATTGTATCGGTGCTCAGCATAGAGCATAAAATAACACCAATTAATGAAGAGTCACAAGGATGATTAAAAAAAATTTCTGTTTTCGCAAATGTCTTTAAAACGAGATAACAGTATTTGTCGTATTCGATGACATTTTGAATAACGCCGATAGATTCGTTTTTAAGGCAAACGGTACTATCCGGTGGAAGAATAGAGAAATGAACGTTGCCTGTTACAACTTTCCTATATTGCTTACAATTGGTAGAATCATGGATCAAGGGTGCAGGACATCTCGCATGAGCGCCAATGAATTTGACGACATTCGGATCAATGTGCTTCGAAGAAGCTGTGCGGCAGTTTTCCGCTCTTCTGTTGGCAATTTGTTGTAAATCCTGGTTTGGCTTTCTACACAATTTTCGACATCAGGTCATATTGCTTTCGTAAGGGAAAGCTGAAAAGGAATCTAACACTCCGAAAGCCCTGACATCATCGGCAAGGTGCAAGAGAGTGTGAGTATTATACGATAAAAATTCTATACCGTACACATCAGAGGCTGTTTCGACAAATAACTTGATGCATTTTTCAGCGAAAGCTACAGACTCTGTTGTAAAACGAGGATTCGTCAAAATTCTCAGAGCTGCGTGAAGAAGAAGCAAGTGCAAGTAAACAGCAGGATTAACCAGACCTTTGAACACAACAGGAGCAGTGTAAAGAAGCAACTGCCTTTGCTCGGTGGCTTTAAATTTGCCATGCTTTTCAATATTGACTGGCTTCCGAACAAAATCTTGCGGGCATAATTTTTTGACTTGTTCCAGTCGATCATCGACAATTTGTACAAGACTCGCATCAAAGAATTTAGCTGACTTGACGAACCTACCATCTATGATGCCTAGCAAAATCCTTTCCATTACACCCAGACATACGAGGTGCATTTAATCGAAGACTGTACCCGTGACCAAATTAAAATGAGCACTGAGATCGGCTAGAAGACAATCTATACCTATGCTGTGATGATTTGCGTCTAACTTTTCAAGATACTCCTCTTGTGTATGAGGTCTATGATCGACCCCCGTATACACCATCACTCCTGGACGTATATATTGACCGCGAACTCAACATCTCGAACACGGAGCCTTGGAACTATGCGAACGGTGATCTAACGAAAACGAACGAGCAGGAGCATCAGCGACAAAGCACCTCAAAGCAACGGGAAAATTTTCACCCATAAAATCTACACCGCTCTGAAGAACCTGGCGCACATCTCGATTAAACGGTTGAAAAAAATCTAAAGCGCTCGTTGGCTTTTTTTTACCTTTGAATACTCCAACAATCTCTGGAAAGCTATTGCTAAAGTTTGCGACTCTGACCTGAATCGGCCACAAGACAATCTTGCCTACTTTATCGAGAGAATCTCCGTCTGTGCTAAAATCTAAATGGATACGATTTTTCCACAAGTGTGGGGGAGTCGCAGCCAATATCTTTAATAAGACCTGTTCTATGCCAAAATGCATGTACTCGCCTCCAGCTACTTGGGTCGTAGGGGCAGAGTAGACCGGAGTTTTTAAAATTGTTCTCGGGTCTACATGAATAGTGGAGAAACAGCCGTGGGTTTTTAAAACTTGCATGACTGCCCTTATCTGCGTGTGTGTGAGGTTCTGCTCGGCGAAAACAATACCCAGTCTATCTTCGAAATCTTCTACGCTCTCTACACTGTCGCATAAAACTGAATCACGGTCACTCGCATCACTCTCGTTGCCATCACTCCTATTCGATCTAATCGATGAAGAAGACGAACCTGAAGAAAAATCTAAACATCTCTCATTCGCACCATTCATACTCGCAAAGGATTCATCGACATTCATCTCATTCCGGAAATCGACAGGGGAGTCTACGCGTGCTTCAGCAGCAACAGAAGAAATATTCTCAGTGAGAGGTTCTCTGCAGAAATCATCTCGGGAAGCTCTTTCCATTAACC
Organism: Gastracanthus pulcherrimus; assembly: GCA_949152435.1. NCBI lineage: Eukaryota > Metazoa > Arthropoda > Insecta > Hymenoptera > Pteromalidae > Gastracanthus > Gastracanthus pulcherrimus. The sequence continues at coordinate 55,144,954 of OX424575.1, forward strand.
TCAGCATTTGAGCTCTATACGCAGGAGAACAATCCTTCAAAGATTTTCTAGAACGCATAGTACGAATCTGATACATTATTTATTATATAATATATAATATTATATAATATTAAAAGCGTACTTCCCAGGGCGGATTATGGTTGCGACGAGCGTTTCTCCGGAACGTCCAGCTGTACCAGATGTCGACTAATTCTAAAATCAGAATTATAATTTTTAGTTATTACAAGGTATTACACAATTGTGAGAATGCATAAATGTGAAAATTGTTATTCTTATAGGGTACTTGTCCGTATTAGTGTGCCATGAAGCAATTTTTTGCATTTAATAATTGATTGCTGAACGTATATAGCTTTAATCTTTGCTATTGAAGTTTACATAGGTACTCTAACGTTCCGTGTTTAAGATGGAATTTGTTTTTATTGAATATATTAAGCATTCATACAGATATATTTGAAATAAAAAAAAATGTTTTGGTCCATATTAGCATGCTTCTTCAATGGGCTATAACGTATTAATGTGCCCAAGCTGCCCGTATTAGTGTGCGTCTCCACAATTCTGTGCCCCCCATTAGTGTGCCTGCTCAAAAAACTGTTCCCCCGATTAGTGTGCTCATGAAATCTCATTTTAATTATTTCTATAATTACTGCTTTTATAGATTAATTAATATTAATGGAATCTATTTTTTGTTTAAGTATAAGATAACTTAAAATAAGATTAATTAAATAATTTTATTATTATTATTTTTTATTTATTTATTATTTTGAAATATTATAATAAATAATTGTAATTAGACAGTTTTTAATTAATAATTAATAAATATAAATAAAGTTTAAAAATATTTGAAATTAATAAATGTGATAGACACAGAGATATTATGAACAAAACTAAGTATTTGACACAGAATTCATAATCTATAAATTATCTAAATTCATGCAAACTGATACAATGATAATGATTTATTATGTACTATTCCATAGTATAATCAGTTATGGTATTATAGCTTGGCGGGACGTTCGTAGAACTCATATAGTCCTATTGCAAAGACTATAAAATAGGATACTAAAAGTTATAAATAAAAATAAGTTTGCCGAAGAAATTCCATTCAATATAAGATGATTATTTGATTTTGAATCTCTAATTTATAATTACATGAGGCTTAGTCAAATCTATGTTAAGTCAAAAAGGAAACTAGAAATAAAAATATAGCTATTCCTCGAAGGTACTTAGCAATAAGCAATAAAAACTGTCCTCAAAATTCTGAGAAATTCAAAATATGCTAAATGGAAACTAAAGACTTGGATTAAAAATGTTATTCAATGATACAACTGATTGTTAATAATATTATAAATTAATAGTTTTATAATTCTTAAGTGATATAAACTAGTAATGTTTTTATAACATTTTACAGATTTTATAAAATTATATAAACTGTTAAAGAGTTAGCTAGCTCGCTGAATTTTAGTTTCAAGTCGTAGTTAGTTAGTCGTAATTAATAAGTTTTTTTATGTTTTTTATGTTTATTTAGTTTGTAATACTAATTACTAATATAATTAGTTTCTGGTATAAATCAATAAATCTAAAAGTCTTAATAAATTTTATAATATTATGTATATTTTGTTAGTTATACTTACAAATTTCATTAACAACAACTTTGGAAAAAATAAAGATTGCGAAAACTTCTTCTCCCTTCTACAAGCAGAAGTGAGGTTATTCTATCGATCATGAGGGGGCGCATAAATACGGACAAACTTCGAAAATCTCGCGGTATTACTGGATTCATTAATAAATTAATAAATTGCGTCTAAAATGCTCATTTCACATTTTTTAATATTAAATTGAATTATTTTGTGATACAATAAATATTTTGTTTGTCATAAATCACGTCCGAATAATTAAATTAAGTTTTGAAAGTCAAGAAATCCTTAGCATTTTAGACAAGGAAACAAAGTAAAACCACCAAATCATTATTCATATGTTTAAAAAAATTATAACTCTATGAAAAACATTTTAAACTTTCATGTAACTCTTGTAAACTCTAACTTAATAGTTTATCTTAGTTTTAAAAATAGTTTTACTGATTCATTCATGATTTAATCGCTGCAAATTACATTTAAAAAAAAGGCACACAAATATGGACAGGCTCATAAATATGGACGAGTACCCTAGATAGGAAAAAAGCAAAGTAATTAGCACTTTCTGTGTCCAAAAACATAGTAGAATAGAGAAATGCAACTCACTGAGGTCAACGGATCCTCTTTCTCTAAGCTACTTGTAAATATAACACGACGCGCACCTTGGTTTGCAGGTAAACAAGTAAAAAAATAGAGCTACATGAAAATGCCTAAACTGATTAGATGCAGAATAGATTTTCAAACATCTGTGTTAAATTTCAGATCTCAAGCTAAAAAAGAATTTAAATGGCATGAGAATTTACATACTTGCTCATTATACATTGTAGTGATGGATGAAATTTCAAGATTGCTCGCAATGTCATTTAAATTCTGTTGCAGATGGAGGTTTGAAATTTTGTACGAATGTTTTACAGCTCATTACGAAACTATTTGCCAGTTCAGTTTTTATTTAGCTGTATCCCATTTGCACGATGTCCTTTAACCAACACCCGCAATATCCGATTTTCAAGTGTGTTTATGCAAATGAGATACAGCTAAATAAAAACTCAAGTGGCAAATAGTTTTGCAATGAGCTGTAAAGCATCGGTACAAAATTTCAGACCTCTATGTTGAATAGCATTGAAATGATAAGCCATGATTTACTTATATATAAATCCATCGCGTAATGGTTTTCATGAGTCATTATCAACTCTACAATTTCAATTATATTCACACTATAGAGAGCTGAAATTTTGCACAGATGCTTTGCAGCTCATTACAAAACTATTAGCCAGTTCAGTTTTTGTTTAAGGTTATTTATTAATTGTGTTTACCTGTAGACCTCCGACCGGATTTGCAGGATCTGAAGGTAAACGCTATTAATATATAACCTTGAACCAAAACTGACAAGACAATTATTTTTCTCATGCTTTATAGAGTTAATTTGCAAAATTTTAGACCTCTAGTGCAAATAGAATTTAATAATGTTACAAATATACCTCTCTTGTAGGTTCGAAGAGCCACCTTGTTGAGTGCGTAGAGCTGATGTAGTTATTGGAACTGCTGGCAGCAAGATGTATGGTACTCTTGTCTGTCGCTTGGCTATGGTCGTCTGTGGCTATGGTCGTCTGCGAGTCGCCACGCGTGCGGGGCACGGCGTGTTTGCAACGTGCCGACTCTTGGCTAACATGCGTGGAAAAAACTTAAAAAAAATTTTTCTCCACCAAAGTTGCAAGCATGCTGACGTTACATTAAAAGAAGTTATTAGCAAAAGTTTGGTATGATTACAATTTTGAGGTTAGGTTTCAATGCGTAAACACTCTATTGTATTTCCAATTAATCAGAAAAATAACTCATCAGATCAACTTTATCTTGCATGCAAAAGCTTTATTATAAAAAGCACTACGGTGCTCTGCTCTTTAGGTTTCCCTGCATTCTATATTTTAAATGTAATCACTAAAAGAAAATACACGATTTTAGCTCCGACATCCCCTTAAATTTTATTATACGTACAGAGCCTGATAATCAATTGCGAATTCGGGAAAATATATTTGTTAATGCATAATGTATGCACGGATGTCAGTAATTTCATTATTTTAATTGTTATTCTTTAATTTTACTACTTAGTATACATTTGTGCGTCATATAACGTGCATGTATCTTAATATTATTTATTTATTTGTTTATTTATTTATTTATTTATTTATTTATTTATTTATTTATTTATTTATTTATTTATTTATTTATTTATTTATTTATTTATTTATTTATTTATTTATTTATTTATTTATTTATTTATTTATTTATTTATTTATTTATTTATTTATTTATTTATTTATTTATTTATTTATTTATTTATTTATTTATTTATTTATTTATTTATTTATTTATTTATTTATTTATTTATTTATACATTACGTATTGTATTTTATGCAAATAAAATATTATACAACTATATGATATTTAATGAATCTTCTTTTTACAAGTTTCAATCGTAGAGGTTTGAATTCGCGCCATTCGAAACGCGCACTATATGTGGGATTTTCCTTTGTCCAATAATGGCCGCGCGCGCGCAGCGGCGGACTATAGGGGAAGGTCGGGCACGATGGGTTTGGCGGGTGGATTGGGCATTCAAATGTTCACTAAATAAATGAATATTCTAACATGAGAGTATTTTTTATATGTTGTAAATAGCTTTTACTTTTTCCCTCTGCAAATCCTAAATGAAAAAAATTAATACAAATCGTATGAGAATTATTAGAAATTGAGGACTTCGAAACGTTTTTTTTTCCATAATTCTAATCTATTTCTCAAGAACAAATAAATCATATGAGCTTCGAAAGGGAATTACTTTTACAATTTAAATCGTAAATTTTTAATAGTATTTTTGATTGAGGATCTCCGATGCTTAGGAAAAAAGTAATATTAGATATAAAAATACTCTAAAATGGGGCACGACTGCATACGTGAGTCGTCAATTTATTTCCGTCGAGTTTAACAGCTGATTTTCTTAACCTTACTTTTGCGCCCTTAACATTTCGGAGTCGGAGTCTTAGATGTTGGTGAAAGAGTCAGTGTTAATGAAATGGTCTGGTTTTTAGTTTTGATCCTCAATCCTATAAAATGCAAATGTAATAGTAACATCCAATATTTTTTTTTAAATAAATTTTTCATTAATTCACCGTGCCAATCGTGCCCCACCTCCATGCCAATCGTGCCCCACGGGTGGGGAAAATGGGCAGTTTTAGCGGTATTGTACTTTGCATTATAAAAAACAATGCAATATATATTTTATAATAAAAAATAATATATCTAAATCTTGAGATATTCTACTTTAAGAAGCACTTTTAATAATTTGTATTGGTACAAAATAGAAAGTTCAGGATTCTTTTGAAGTTAGGGTGCCCGTACTGCCCCACCTTCCCCTAATTATAGCAAATTTTTGGAACAACATTCCTTTTTGCTTCGATGACACGTGCGATAACAGCAAAAAACTTGGCTCGCTGAATAATCGTTGAACATCAACAATTATATAGTTCTAAAATCAACAATCGCTCTTGTTATTGATTAATCAACTCAATTAGGTAAGTTTTAAATATTATTTTTCTATTCATTTAATAATTAGTTGATATATGTCGATAGAGAGGTTAGGAAAGTCGCGCCTGTACGCATCGATTCTTTCGCGGTAGTCGAGATTTCGGGTTTTATTAAAAAAATCGAGGGATTTCTTATACTACCTTTATTCTAGCAACACATTTTTTATACATTCGTGCTTTATCCTCTAAGATCCGGATATTGTCGAAAAGTACCGCCGCGGTTCCTGGGGAAGCTGTTCGCATCGTCGACCTTCGGCGAAGGGTGCTACCCAGCAGGACCAGATGGAGGCTTAGCTTTTACGACTGCTCCAGGACATTGAGTTTTTTAATTCATTATTCTAGATTTACTTATACATTTTATCACATTACTTCATTTCATTTCAAATTTTCTAATTAATCCTTCATCTGTTCATACTTTTTCTCATTCTGTATTCATTTACTCATCAGCTTATTATCCTTCATCTGTTCATACTTGTTCTCATTCTGCATTCATTTCAATTTTTCTAATTAATCCTTCATCTGTTCACACTTTTTCTCATTCTGCATTAATTTACTCGGCTCATTATCCATCATCTGTCCATACTTTTTGTCATTCTGCATTCATTTACTCAGCTCATTATTCACCTATTTACTTTTCATTACTTTTGACTCTTCCTGTCACTTTCTGTTTCGAGTCCATCGTCGATCCCACACCATCAGGATCAACGACCAACCAGAGTGACACTTGCAGTATCTGGGCTATAAAAAGGTACGCATGATCTGTTTAATTATTAAATTCATATTAGATTGTTATAATTATTGATATATATTCATTCATAAGAACCATTTTTTAGAGTGATAATAATTGAAACCCTATAATTACAATGTTTCCTATTCCCATTAAAATCACAACGTTTCCTATTTATTTCCTTCCACTATTATTGTCGAAACACGTGTAATATAATTGTGCTTACAGCTTGCTGAAAAGAAGCCGCAGACGACCATAGCCAAGCGACAGACAAGAGGACCATACATCTTGCTGCCAGCAGTTCCAATAACTACATCAGCTCTACGCACTCAACAAGGTGGCTCTTCGAACCTACAAGAGAGGTATATTTGTAACATTATTAAATTCTATTTGCACTAGAGGTCTAAAATTTTGCAAATTAACTCTATAAAGCATGAGAAAAATAATTGTCTTGTCAGTTTTGGTTCAAGGTTATATATTAATAGCGTTTACCTTCAGATCCTGCAAATCCGGTCGGAGGTCTACAGGTAAACACAATTAATAAATAACCTTAAACAAAAACTGAACTGGCTAATAGTTTTGTAATGAGCTGCAAAGCATCTGTGCAAAATTTCAGCTCTCTATAGTGTGAATATAATTGAAATTGTAGAGTTGATAATGACTCATGAAAACCATTACGCGATGGATTTATATATAAGTAAATCATGGCTTATCATTTCAATGCTATTCAACATAGAGGTCTGAAATTTTGTACCGATGCTTTACAGCTCATTGCAAAACTATTTGCCACTTGAGTTTTTATTTAGCTGTATCTCATTTGCATAAACACACTTGAAAATCGGATATTGCGGGTGTTGGTTAAAGGACATCGTGCAAATGGGATACAGCTAAATAAAAACTGAACTGGCAAATAGTTTCGTAATGAGCTGTAAAACATTCGTACAAAATTTCAAACCTCCATCTGCAACAGAATTTAAATGACATTGCGAGCAATCTTGAAATTTCATCCATCACTACAATGTATAATGAGCAAGTATGTAAATTCTCATGCCATTTAAATTCTTTTTTAGCTTGAGATCTGAAATTTAACACAGATGTTTGAAAATCTATTCTGCATCTAATCAGTTTAGGCATTTTCATGTAGCTCTATTTTTTTACTTGTTTACCTGCAAACCAAGGTGCGCGTCGTGTTATATTTACAAGTAGCTTAGAGAAAGAGGATCCGTTGACCTCAGTGAGTTGCATTTCTCTATTCTACTATGTTTTTGGACACAGAAAGTGCTAATTACTTTGCTTTTTTCCTATCTAGGGTACTTGTCCATATTTATGAGCCTGTCCATATTTGTGTGCCTTTTTTTTAAATGTAATTTGCAGCGATTAAATCATGAATGAATCAGTAAAACTATTTTTAAAACTAAGATAAACTATTAAGTTAGAGTTTACAAGAGTTACATGAAAGTTTAAAATGTTTTTCATAGAGTTATAATTTTTTTAAACATATGAATAATGATTTGGTGGTTTTACTTTGTTTCCTTGTCTAAAATGCTAAGGATTTCTTGACTTTCAAAACTTAATTTAATTATTCGGACGTGATTTATGACAAACAAAATATTTATTGTATCATAAAATAATTCAATTTAATATTAAAAACTGTGAAATGAACATTTTAGACTCAATTTATTAATTTATTAATGAATCCAGTAATACCGCGAGATTTTCGAAGTTTGTCCGTATTTATGCGCCCCCTCATGATCGATAGAATAACCTCACTTCTGCTTGTAGAAGGGAGAAGAAGTTTTCGCAATCTTTATTTTTTCCAAAGTTGTTGTTAATGAAATTTGTAAGTATAACTAACAAAATATACATAATATTATAAAATTTATTAAGACTTTTAGATTTATTGATTTATACCAGAAACTAATTATATTAGTAATTAGTATTACAAACTAAATAAACATAAAAAACATAAAAAAACTTATTAATTACGACTAACTAACTACGACTTGAAACTAAAATTCAGTGAGCTAGCTAACTCTTTAACAGTTTATATAATTTTATAAAATCTGTAAAATGTTATAAAAACATTACTAGTTTATATCACTTAAGAATTATAAAACTATTAATTTATAATATTATTAACAATCAGTTGTATCATTGAATAACATTTTTAATCCAAGTCTTTAGTTTCCATTTAGCATATTTTGAATTTCTCAGAATTTTGAGGACAGTTTTTATTGCTTATTGCTAAGTACCTTCGAGGAATAGCTATATTTTTATTTCTAGTTTCCTTTTTGACTTAACATAGATTTGACTAAGCCTCATGTAATTATAAATTAGAGATTCAAAATCAAATAATCATCTTATATTGAATGGAATTTCTTCGGCAAACTTATTTTTATTTATAACTTTTAGTATCCTATTTTATAGTCTTTGCAATAGGACTATATGAGTTCTACGAACGTCCCGCCAAGCTATAATACCATAACTGATTATACTATGGAATAGTACATAATAAATCATTATCATTGTATCAGTTTGCATGAATTTAGATAATTTATAGATTATGAATTCTGTGTCAAATACTTAGTTTTGTTCATAATATCTCTGTGTCTATCACATTTATTAATTTCAAATATTTTTAAACTTTATTTATATTTATTAATTATTAATTAAAAACTGTCTAATTACAATTATTTATTATAATATTTCAAAATAATAAATAAATAAAAAATAATAATAATAAAATTATTTAATTAATCTTATTTTAAGTTATCTTATACTTAAACAAAAAATAGATTCCATTAATATTAATTAATCTATAAAAGCAGTAATTATAGAAATAATTAAAATGAGATTTCATGAGCACACTAATCGGGGGAACAGTTTTTTGAGCAGGCACACTAATGGGGGGCACAGAATTGTGGAGACGCACACTAATACGGGCAGCTTGGGCACATTAATACGTTATAGCCCATTGAAGAAGCATGCTAATATGGACCAAAACATTTTTTTTTATTTCAAATATATCTGTATGAATGCTTAATATATTCAATAAAAACAAATTCCATCTTAAACACGGAACGTTAGAGTACCTATGTACTCTAACGTTCCGTATCTATGTAACTTCAATAGCAAAGATTAAAGCTATATACGTTCAGCAATCAATTATTAAATGCAAAAAATTGCTTCATGGCACACTAATACGGACAAGTACCCTATAAGAATAACAATTTTCACATTTATGCATTCTCACAATTGTGTAATACCTTGTAATAACTAAAAATTATAATTCTGATTTTAGAATTAGTCGACATCTGGTACAGCTGGACGTTCCGGAGAAACGCTCGTCGCAACCATAATCCGCCCTGGGAAGTACGCTTTTAATATTATATAATATTATATATTATATAATAAATAATGTATCAGATTCGTACTATGCGTTCTAGAAAATCTTTGAAGGATTGTTCTCCTGCGTATAGAGCTCAAATGCTGAGGTTAATGGAAAGAGCTTCCCGAGATGATTTCTGCAGAGAACCTCTCACTGAGAATATTTCTTCTGTTGCTGCTGAAGCACGCGTAGACTCCCCTGTCGATTTCCGGAATGAGATGAATGTCGATGAATCCTTTGCGAGTATGAATGGTGCGAATGAGAGATGTTTAGATTTTTCTTCAGGTTCGTCTTCTTCATCGATTAGATCGAATAGGAGTGATGGCAACGAGAGTGATGCGAGTGACCGTGATTCAGTTTTATGCGACAGTGTAGAGAGCGTAGAAGATTTCGAAGATAGACTGGGTATTGTTTTCGCCGAGCAGAACCTCACACACACGCAGATAAGGGCAGTCATGCAAGTTTTAAAAACCCACGGCTGTTTCTCCACTATTCATGTAGACCCGAGAACAATTTTAAAAACTCCGGTCTACTCTGCCCCTACGACCCAAGTAGCTGGAGGCGAGTACATGCATTTTGGCATAGAACAGGTCTTATTAAAGATATTGGCTGCGACTCCCCCACACTTGTGGAAAAATCGTATCCATTTAGATTTTAGCACAGACGGAGATTCTCTCGATAAAGTAGGCAAGATTGTCTTGTGGCCGATTCAGGTCAGAGTCGCAAACTTTAGCAATAGCTTTCCAGAGATTGTTGGAGTATTCAAAGGTAAAAAAAAGCCAACGAGCGCTTTAGATTTTTTTCAACCGTTTAATCGAGATGTGCGCCAGGTTCTTCAGAGCGGTGTAGATTTTATGGGTGAAAATTTTCCCGTTGCTTTGAGGTGCTTTGTCGCTGATGCTCCTGCTCGTTCGTTTTCGTTAGATCACCGTTCGCATAGTTCCAAGGCTCCGTGTTCGAGATGTTGAGTTCGCGGTCAATATATACGTCCAGGAGTGATGGTGTATACGGGGGTCGATCATAGACCTCATACACAAGAGGAGTATCTTGAAAAGTTAGACGCAAATCATCACAGCATAGGTATAGATTGTCTTCTAGCCGATCTCAGTGCTCATTTTAATTTGGTCACGGGTACAGTCTTCGATTAAATGCACCTCGTATGTCTGGGTGTAATGGAAAGGATTTTGCTAGGCATCATAGATGGTAGGTTCGTCAAGTCAGCTAAATTCTTTGATGCGAGTCTTGTACAAATTGTCGATGATCGACTGGAACAAGTCAAAAAATTATGCCCGCAAGATTTTGTTCGGAAGCCAGTCAATATTGAAAAGCATGGCAAATTTAAAGCCACCGAGCAAAGGCAGTTGCTTCTTTACACTGCTCCTGTTGTGTTCAAAGGTCTGGTTAATCCTGCTGTTTACTTGCACTTGCTTCTTCTTCACGCAGCTCTGAGAATTTTGACGAATCCTCGTTTTACAACAGAGTCTGTAGCTTTCGCTGAAAAATGCATCAAGTTATTTGTCGAAACAGCCTCTGATGTGTACGGTATAGAATTTTTATCGTATAATACTCACACTCTCTTGCACCTTGCCGATGATGTCAGGGCTTTCGGAGTGTTAGATTCCTTTTCAGCTTTCCCTTACGAAAGCAATATGACCTGATGTCGAAAATTGTGTAGAAAGCCAAACCAGGATTTACAACAAATTGCCAACAGAAGAGCGGAAAACTGCCGCACAGCTTCTTCGAAGCACATTGATCCGAATGTCGTCAAATTCATTGGCGCTCATGCGAGATGTCCTGCACCCTTGATCCATGATTCTACCAATTGTAAGCAATATAGGAAAGTTGTAACAGGCAACGTTCATTTCTCTATTCTTCCACCGGATAGTACCGTTTGCCTTAAAAACGAATCTATCGGCGTTATTCAAAATGTCATCGAATACGACAAATACTGTTATCTCGTTTTAAAGACATTTGCGAAAACAGAAATTTTTTTTAATCATCCTTGTGACTCTTCATTAATTGGTGTTATTTTATGCTCTATGCTGAGCACCGATACAATAGTTTTGGGTCTTGATGAAGTCAGGGATAAATGCTTTCGGATGCCGTATTGGCCAGTAAATGTTCCAACAAGCGAATCTGACTCGGATTCTTTTGTCGTTGTTAAGATAATATCCACGCATTTTGATACAGAATAGCGTATTATTATTACGATTATTGCCTTGGTAATTAACTAAAAAAAATTTATTTCGATAGCAAAATGGCGAAGAATACGGGAGCGCTTCCAGTAGACGCGGCAGCTGCTAAACTGTCCAAGTTGATGTCTTCCCTACCATCAACGAGTGGCTTTAATCCGTCCCTCAACCGAACATATCCTCCACTGACTGTGAAACCAAAAAAACACCACGAGTCGAAGGCGTCAATAAAAGACAAACGACCACCATCCTCATCGCAAGAAGAATCTCTGAAAGAGAAATTGCAACCGCGAGCGTCGACAACAAAAAAGCAGTCACAAAAATCGCAGTCGCAGAAACATGAACAAGGAGTACCGCCAGCACCGAAACCACACGTTCCTTTCCAACAGCCGCAGAGTGATTTGCCTTCAACGTCATCAGCAGCAACTCCCCCCACTGCTGGAACTGCATCAGGAATCGGTGCGACATTGCTGGAGAGACTAGAGTGCGCGTTAATATATACTAATTCTTCATATCGATACATACTTCTTGACGAAATCTATAATAATACGTATGACTATTTACAGTTGGATGAATCAACGACTCGTCAAAATCACTGGCACCATCGCGTAAATATTTTTCGTTCATTTTTTTTCAATCGCAACTATTTTTATAAAATATTTAATAATTATACTTTTTTTGTAGCAAAACGAATGAAAAAGTGAACGAGTTGGATGCTAATTCAAAGTATGTATTGTCCAACTAATTTACTTAATCAGTATTCGTAATTATGTATTTATTGTTACTTTAAATCTGTTATTTTTAGGTCAGTGAACGAAATGCTCGGAAAACTGGAAGAGTTAACACGGTATGCTGAACGTCTTTGTTTTTGTTATAAACGTACATTCATAATTATTAAATAATAATAAAAATAATTATTACATTTTCAGTTCCATATTCCAAATGCTGAAGAAGATAACGGATAGGCAGAACCCGGAGGCGGCAATTCGCCCTGCCTATCTGCCGTTTAAAACAGTAGCCGACATCATGGCGTTCGATTTTGCTTCTAAAGAAGTATTCGACGAACTCGTAAGTATCGACTTTTCTTTTTGTTGGTATAAATTCTTTTATTATTTTGTTTTAATTACATAACAACTATTTTTAAGGTCATCTATCTGGACAGCCTAGGCGGTAGTAATTTTACCGATTCAGCGGGCAAATATTTCAAGGAGTGCATCGAGATGGACGTAGACATCTTTCGTCACATCACGTGGACCACTTCTAATGAACAGGGTACGGTGCCATTAAAACCAACACGCTTTTCCAAGGCTTGTCGAGGTACGTTGAATCTCGCTTCATTTAATATGATTAATATTATCTTTAAATGATAATAATTACAATTTTTTGTAGAGGCAATGCCAGTGGATAAGAAGACCCTGATGGCACCACAGGAAGATGATTTTTCGTGGGCGATGACGAAAGATTTGAAAAGTAGCAAGGAAGCTTTTCGTAGGAAGATGAAGCGGTCTGCACAAAATCAACCGGATCATCAGCCCCAGAAACGCACTCAGCGCCGTCAAGACTCACAACGACGACGACGATAAAACCGACGACAACGACAGTGTGAGCAACGAAGAAAGAGACGATACCGGCACCGAGAGCGAAGAGAACGATAACAACGACGACGAGATTCACCAGCAGAAGGCCGACCTCAAAGATGACAACAACAGCGACCTGGAATTTTTCTAATCTAAGTTTTTTTATTTATTTATTATATTCATTTTATCATTTGTTTATTCGCTCACTCATTCACTCATTCACTCACTCAGTCGCTCACTCACTCACACACTCATTATTTAATTAATTTATTACTTTATTTTCAGAAAAAAGTACACATGCTGTCTTATATTATATATTATTTTTGTTATTCGTGCACATGTGAACTTTTGAACGCTCTCTGACATTTTAGTTTAATGTTTAAAGTAGTTTGTACTTTATATTTTAGTTTGATGTATCATTTTTATTTCATTTAGTTTTATTTAAATATAAAAAGTGTCAGGGGGTGGCGGAGGGGCTGACCGCTGTGGATGAGCCTCACGGAGAGGGCCGAGGTCGGGGCCTCTCTCACCCTCCAACAAAAAAAAAATGATATTGGTTTATTCTTTTTCACTAGTCGCAACAACAGCAAGAGGGGCTCAGCAGCAATACCAGGAATATCAGCAGCTGTATTTTTGTCTGACGGAAGACCAGCTTCCAACAGCCACCATCAACGGCGAAGACTTTTGTCAAGAATCAAGACAGCTCAAGTGAAAGCGTTCTCCTTAAAAATGTATTGTCTATTGTTGTACTTATAATTGTTTTGTTCTAATTATATTTAATTTTATTACTTGTTTATAATTTTGAGCGTTGTTGCTCGTTTTGTTACAATAATTATAGCGCTATTGTTCTTTATTGTATTATGGGACAAATTTTTGTTTTTAATTATTATTTTAATTTTAATGCTCTATATTGTACTATTAATTTATGCGCTCCTTATATATGTCTATTGTATTTATTTATGCATGTATTTTAATAAAGACAAATTAATTAATATAAAACCTTGTCTCCTAGTCGTTTATTTGGAGGCTGAGCCTCCAATAAAATGCGAGTACGGAATTCCGGAAAAATGACCGCACAAACCCCCGCACAATGTTGGCACAACCACAGCACGCGTGCCGAGCGAAAAAAAATTTTCCGCGCGAACCTTGCAACATGCCGGCAAAATGATCGCATTAATTCAACATTGGGCCTGCATATCAGCAGCACGCGTGTCGCTAAATTTAAGCACACGTGCAAGCGCAATGTTCGGCATATTCTGAGCATATGACCGTCATGGGCGCAGGTACCTGGGAGTCCCGCGTGACGCTGATTTGGAGCACGGTGAAGAGCACGTGCTCGTCATTGTGCCGACGCAATATTATCGGGGGCGCGCTTATTCCAAAATTTGACAGCACGCTATGCCGTCTGCGCCCCGATAACATTAGGTTGGCAGAAAGTCAGCTTGGAGATGTCATGCCATGCTCCAAGCGTGACGTCAGAAACGTATCCTAGTACACCGGCGCTGGGATGGCGTTGTGCTGAGCAGAATGCCGAAACTCGCGTTGGGCGATACGCCAACATGAAATGCGCGCATTTAGCCAGCATTTTCAAAACATGGCGGGATAATATAAAAAATGTTTTATTCACGCGTGTCGTCAATATGTAATCATACTGCCGGAATTTCGGAAAAAAATTTTTTCCGGCTCGGCACTCGTGCTGACTATGTGGTGGCAATAAGCGGAGATTAATGCAGGCATTCTGCCGGATTTTTCTGAATATATATATTATTTCGTGCCCGCTTTTTGCGGGCACTTTTCTACAAATTCCGGAACAGAATGCTTGCATTTATTGGAAGCTATGAGCCTCCAATAATTGAAACAAACATTTATTTATACATTATTTTTTTAATTTATTATTAAATATAAATATAAACAAATACAACCAATCAAAACAAATCAATACATAATAATGCATAAATTGACAAATACACTTTTTTAATATGAACAAAACGTAAAACAGCTAAGACTAATAAAAACAAATGTACTCAAATTAATCGTTCATTAAAAGAATAATTGAAAACAAAATAAATAATAATTTTGAAGCACCTATATCTAAAGCTATCCCCTTACATTCTAATCTGTAGCAGCTGAAGTATTCCGATGAATCACTTGCATCCTCTTCATTCTCGACACGATATACGTTGGACGGCGTTCGGTGTTTTAAACCTGTACAAAAATAATAAATATAAGTAAATATTATTCATTAAAATTAAGATTAAAATAGAAAATAATGAAAAAATAACTTTAGTAAGCCAAAGCGACATTTGGGACATGTTCGTCTCTGTCGGTTGGAATATCCTGAAAATGTGTTTAAAGGTTTATTAGGGTGAGAAAGGCCCCGACCTCGCCCGACTCTGTGAGGCCCAGCCAACAGCAATCAGCCCCTCCAACACTCTCTTACATTTTTTAAGACTAATGAAAAAAACTAATATGCAAATTAAAAGAACATATTTCTGAAATAAAAAGAAGCTAAATATTTAAAAAAACAACGAAAAATGTGAAACAGCGTTAAGATAAAAAAATACACATTATACACTAGTATTTTTTAAATAAAATGAATTAATATTTGAAACATTGATACAAAAAAATGTGTATTTTTGTATTTTCCTGAAATGAAAAAAGATTAGTGGCTACTTAACATTAATAATAACCAAAAAAGGCTCTCTCCTACACTTTTGAACTAATGAAGAAAAGCAAACAACAAATAGAAGGTAAATATTTAAAAAAAAACAAATTAAAAGCTATATCTTAAACTGTAAAAAATGTAAAAGTGCGAAATTTTGTTATATTTAAATGAACATAAGACTAAGACTAAATGAACATAAAAGAAACAAAAATTAAATGAACAGTGTAAACGAAAATGTCAAAAGGCGTGGAAAAGTTCACATGTGCACGTAAAAGAAAATATTGTAGATGTAATATAAGGCTACATGTGTACTTTTTTGTGAAAATAAATAAATAAATTATACTTAGAATGATAACAAGAAATGAAGAAAGTTAATGCTAAATTAATATAAAAGTAATAAAAAAAGGTAACTTATCCTCTAAAATCCACTTCAATCAGCAAACAAATCCATTTGGCTGTTTATGAAATTGTCATCGACTTCCTGCTTGGGGTTTATGATGTCTCTGCCCTCGTCCTCTTCCTCGCGCTCTTCGTCGTCCTCGTCCTTTTCCTCGCGCTCTTCGTCCTCTTCGCGCCCTACGTAATTATCGCGCTTTTCGTCCTCTTCGCGCTCTTCGTCCTCTTCGCGCCCTTCGTCGTTCTCGCGCTCTTCATCCTCTTCGTCGTCCTCTTCCTCATTGCCTCGGAATCGTCCCCGACTTGAGCGTTGGCTCCTGCACGTTGATTGGTATCGACGTCGGGATTGACGTAAGTTTCGTCATTGTTCAGCTGACTATTTCGCACTTCGTCCTGCGTATTGTCGATGACTCCATTATTACTATTCTTCGGCAGAAGAACAGGAACACATCGTTTCCGTTGCAGGTCTTGGCGTTGGTCGACAACTGCATTACCGTTTTTCAGCAGAAGAACACGAGCACGTCTTGATGGAGGAGGCAGATCTTCCTGATTATTCGCAGACCGTTTCCTGTTATTCCCTGCATCAAATCTTTTTTGATTATTCTTCTTTGGCAGAAGAATAGGAGGATGCTTTTGTTTAAGCCGCTGCATGTCTTTGCGTTGGTCGACGACTGCATTACTGTTGTTCGGCAGAATAACAGGAACATCTCTTGGTGGAGGAGGCAGCTTTCCTTGCTGATAATTCGCAAGCTGATTCCTGGCATCAAGTCTTTTCCGGCGATATCCTTCCTTAGCATTCTTGATTGCCTTTGTCATGGCAACTGAAAAATTGTTAAGTGTTGGCTTCTCCATAGCGTCCTTATTGAGATTCATAGCAGCTGATAAAGGAAAAATAATTAATTTTAATTGAAGAGTAAATGTCTCATTTATACGTAAATTGCAAGTTATAAAAAGTATGCGTACCTTCGCAAGCCTCCGCAAAACGTGTTGATTTGAGAGCCACCTTTGCGTTGTCTTTTTTGCAACCATGCCAGGTCACATTCTCGTTGAGATCAACGCCTAATTCAAAGCAACTTTTAAAATAAAAGTTTGCTTCTTCGTGTACATTTTTTTTTTTTTTTTTTTAATTAACGTCGCCATGTTTGTGCTCCCATGTGGTGCTAATCGACGACGGGGGTCTGCGGTGTGTTTGTAAACAAAGCACATGTAATTTTTACAGAGGTGCTTGTATCAATCGGCAGAGACTAGGATTCGAACCCGGGTCACCGGCGTGGGAATCCGACACTCTACCGACTGAGCCGCCGCAGGCCCTATTCGTGTACATTAGCACCTCCCAGGTATGCGAGATAATTGACCTAAAACGAATTTTTTATAAATTAATAATAATTACAAGAAAATAATAACAAATATATGTATATATATCTACTCACGACATCATCGAACTGCTCGTTAGTGGCATTATTGAAGTCGAGAAGGTCAGCAGTGGACTTGAACGGGAAGCAAGAAGGTTGAGTCCTAGCCTTAGGAGAGTTTCTCCTTGTCAGATCCTTCAGCATTTGCAAAATGGAT
The DNA here is from genome assembly GCA_949152435.1 of Gastracanthus pulcherrimus. Lineage (NCBI taxonomy): Eukaryota > Metazoa > Arthropoda > Insecta > Hymenoptera > Pteromalidae > Gastracanthus > Gastracanthus pulcherrimus. The sequence goes on from OX424575.1 coordinate 55,162,674, forward strand.
CTAAAAAGTAAAATGATTCATTATTTGCAATTATCATTAAAATTGAAAAAAATTAACGGGAAATATATACTTACAGTTGGGCTTCCTCCATTCTCTTGACGCTTTTCTGAATTTCGCTAAAATTGAATGTATAAATTAATGTAATATTAACTATAGTTACTATTTAATACAGTATACTGTATTAAAATTGTGATCGATATACGGAAAGATTAGTATACCTTGTCGACGTTTCTAAGGCAGTAAGACGCAAAGCCATTGTTCTGTAATAAATAAATATTTTATTAATACTTTTCTGGCAGTAAAATAAATATTATGTTAAATATATTACCTAAGCGTTCCTTTGATTTCGACAACCCTTACGTTTAGCGAACTGAAATGTTGGATAAATATAATTATTAAAAAAATAAGTTTCAACTACGGTTGATTACGTTCTTTACGCTTCCTTGTCCTTACTTCGATGACGACGATTGAGATTCCGCTGTAACGTAATAACAGTTTAAGAAAAATGGCAGCATACGTAAGTCATAATACTATAAATTGATTTAAATTCTTTTTTTACCTGTATTCTGCAGCGGAGCAGTGTTTCTCGGTGGAGCTTTTATATCGTGGATAACTTTCTTGTCACCACTTTGGCTGCTGATGTTGTCTTTAGCTGCACAGACTTCTTTTTAATTTTCTGCACACCTTTTATCATTGTCTGCTTGGAGGTGCCAGATATTGGCTGCGATTTTGCCTTAAATGATGACTTCATTGCAGGAAGCCGATTCTTCTGCGAGGAAGTGATCGTCTGCGGCTGGGAGCTTCCCAGTGGAGTCAGCAATGACATCTTCTTGCCGAGATTTTCTGCAGCAACATGCGCAGGAAGCGATCCCTGTTTTTTTTGACGTTTTTATTCATCTACAATAAAAGCGTATTTGTACACGATGTATTAAGCAAAACTAAGTAGAAACATTTGCGGATTGCGTGGAAATAATTTTGATAGCGACAAAACGTTCAGTGCTGCATTCTTTCGTCCGATCGTCCTTTGACCAATACGGCATTAGAAAACATTTACCCGTAACTTTGCGGAGCCTAACGTACATCAATTCTGGACTTGGTAAAGAACAAACATAAACCCCAATGAGAGATGAGCGACACGGAAGACGGAACAAATCGTCAATTTTCGTAAATTTTTTAAAAATAAGATAGCAATCATTGTTACGTTGTATAATATTTTGAATTATAGCTATAGAACCGCTTCGAAGAACAACTGCGTTATCCTGTCTAAGTATCGATAAATAAACAGATCCCGTCAAGACTTTACTATATTGATAATAATCGTTGTCGTAGAATAATGGTGGAGTAGGACCTCTCGAGTGCTTTCCAATAAACTTGAGTGTCGATGGATCGACGCGTACTTTACTTTTCTGCGTGTGGCAATTTTCAGCGTGCCTATTAGCAATCTGTTGCAAGTGCTGACTTGGTTTCCTGCACATTTTGCGACAATACGTCATATTATTCTCATAGGGGAATGCTGAAAACGAATCTAAAGGACCAAAGGATCTAACATCGTCAGGCAGATGTAAAAGAGCATGAACATTATACGATAGAAACTCTACGCCTTAAACGTCGGTAGAAGTCTCGTTAAAGAGTTTTATGCAATTCTCAGCAAAATCAACGTATTCTGTAATCGTGCGGTCAGGATCTACTAGAATTCTGATAGCTGTGTGAAGAAGAAGAAAATGACTATACACAGCATCGTTTACCAATCCGTTAAAAATAACGGGTCCACTGTACAAAAGTAACTGTCTTTGCTCGGTGGCTTTAAACTTGCCATGCTTCTCAATACCAATAGGCTTCCGGGCAAAATCTCTTGGACAGTACATTTTTATTATTTCGAGTCGTTCATTCAGAGCTTGTATATGATTTTTGTTCGATATTTTTGCCGAATTGGTAAACCTGCCATCTATTATGCCCTGCAGAATTTTTTCCATTATGCCGAGACAGACCAAGTGCATATAATCGAATACCGTACCCTGAATTAGATTGAAAGTAAGCGAAGCAAGAGGGCATGCCATCCGATGGTGATGATCGGCATCTACCATTGAAGAATATTCCTCCGCTGTACGAAGTCTATGATCACATCCTTTGTATACCATAACTCCAGAACGAACACACTCTCCTCTAACCCAACATCTTGAACAAGGAGCTCGAGAATTGTGCCCGCGATGACCTAAGGAAAAAGAACGAGCTTTTGCATTTGCAATAAAGCACCTTAGCCGAACGTGAAGATTTTTGTTGTGAAAGTCAAGACCATTGTTGATCAATTCCTGCATTTCCTTTTTGTACGACTCGAAAAAAAGTAGTGCGCTAGATGGTTTTGTCGAACCTTTGAATACACCAATAATGGATGGACTACTACTTGGAATATTAGCTACTCTAATCTGAATGGGCCACATCAAGATTTTACTGTTTTTGTCCAGAGATGCCTCGTCAGTGCTGAAATCGATTTCAAGTAGGCTATCGGCGGGATGCATGCTTGTAGGAATCGATGAAAGATAATTCACAAGAGCATTTCGTACACCTAAATGAAGATACTCGCCTCCAGCAACTTGTTTAATGGGAAGATTACAGTAAACGGGTGTTTTCATTATTGTTCTGGGATCGACATGCATGCTCGAGAAACAGCTATGACTCTTGATGACTCGTACGACAGCTTTTATTTGCTGGTGAGTCATGTTTTGATCTGCGAAAACGATGCGCAATTTTTCTTCAAAGCTTTCGACGTTTTCGTGCGAACCAATAGAATCGCAATCACTCTCGGATGCTGATTCGTTTGAAACGCTATTACTCTGTTCAACTTCAGAAGAACGATCCCCATCGACTACGCTACTACCATCTAATAAATCACTCTCCTCATTGTGCGCAGCTGAGACTGAAGGAGAAGCAACATTTTCATCGCGGTAATTAAAAGAAGAAGAAGAAGAAGAAAAAGCAGAAGGAGGAGTTGAAGAATCAACATCAGCAGGGGAGTCATGACGAGTTATTGCAGAATGATCGGATGAAGTTTGTGAAGCTACATAATCATAGCGAGCTTTTTCTAATAAACGTCTTCTGCGAGCTCTGCGATCAACGCTACATGAACTCAGAGGTTTCCTAGACCGTGACCTTACAACTCTATTATACATTTTGTTGCAATGCTCGAATGCATAAGCATAAAATTATAAAGAAAGCAATGCAAACTTAAAAAAAATATATATATAAACAATCACAACCAAAATGCGTAGCTCTAGCATACAATAATATCCTGCTTACAGTCGTTGATTGCGACGACGTCCAAGAACTTCCGTGACGGTGTTGCACTGCTGTTGTATATCCAATTAACAACGTCTGTAAAATATAAACAAATTATTACGAAACATGTCTCAGCATATGACAGAGAGAATACTCTTATCTGTATATTCATCGATTAGGTAAATAAAAAAAGATTTAAGAGCTTCTCATTTAAAATGTATGCAACATACAGATCTGAAATAGTGTACACAGTTTTTGAATATTATAAAAAAGCTTATCACAATGAAGTTTATCATGTATTTTCAGTTTTCTCACAATTTTTACACATAGAAACATATAACAACTTTGCATATTAATTACAAGTTTCTATACAGAAAAATTTAGTTAAAACCAAAAATAGAAGTCTCAGTGGTTAAGAGTTTCAGTGAATTAATTTTTGTAAGAAATTATAGTCTTATTCCAGCTAAGCGCATGAGGATGTTCAAGTAAGTTATAAAAGAGACACTTAATCTGAAAATTTTCAATGTGATTGGCTTTGCTATAATATTCAAAACCTCTGTACAAAATTTGAGCAGCCTAGGATATAAAGAATCAAAGAAATGGACTTGAAATCATAAATGTGACGTGTTATCCTTATATTTTGAATAACATGCAACGTAATGACAAGTTCCTATACTGAAAAGAGTCAGTATAAACTAAAAATACAAGTCTGCTAGGCTAAGAGAATCCATTTATTAATTTATTGTGAGAATCAGAGATTTATTCTGGCTTTGCGCGTGTGGTTGTTAAGAAAACAATTATTGCAGGTACAGGTATACTCCTAACGGTTCATACGGTTAGCTTGCTTTTATTAATCAAAACACATGTGCAAATTTTCAGATCTCTACCTCGAATAGTTTCTGAAGTGTAACCTCTTGAAGCATTTCTTACGTACCTGACCTATCGAGTATGATATATCCTGTCATGAATTTAATTATTACAATCATTTATGTGGTACAGGTCTGAAAATTTGGTCAGTGATTTTGTTAAATATAAAAGAAAGCTAACCGTATTGACAGGTTTAAGATTAAACCATGATATGATTTTAATAAAAAAACCTACACGTCCATGTTGAAAATAAATACATATTTTTTGTACGTATCTTTAATACGTATTAAAAACTTGTACTTTACCTGGTAATACGTATTTAAAATATGTGATAATTTGGGACTGGCTATTTCAAATATATTAAATATAACTTGAAGTATTTATTATGGCCATAAATGGAAGTACCATGAGGATAATAACACCATTTACGACCAAATCATATACTTATATTTATATTTAATATATTCAAAATAGTGAGTCCCAAATTATCACATATTTTTAATACGTATCACCAGGTAAATTACATGCTTTTAGTGCGTACTAAAGATATGTACAAAAATTATGTATTTATTTTCAACAGGGGTGCAATCCAGAAAAAGTATCGGTATGTTATAATGAATACATATTGTTCATCGCTTAGTCTCAGACACTTATGTTTACAGTTTTTACAAACTTTTTCAGGACTGGAACATATGATAAAAATCAATAGACTAAAAACATGAGGCTAAGAGATTACTTAATATATTCATTATAACAATCAAAGCTTATTTTTCTGGATTGCACGAGTGGGTCATTTGATAAAAATCATATAATGGTTTACTCTTAAACCATTCAGTACGGTTAGCTTTCTTTTATAATGTTCAAAATCACAGAACAAATTTTGAGATCTCTATCACATAAATTGTAATAATATTCAGGCAGGATATATCATACCCGACAGGTAAATAAGAAAAGCTTGATAAAGTATTCCTGGTAGAGATCTGAAAATTTGCACAGGAGTTTTCAAGAATAAAAGCAAGGTAACAATATGAAAAGTAATCAGATTATCTGTACCTGCTATATGATTCTGTTCTTAACACCTACACACTGAAAGCCAGAATATAAGCCTCTGATTCTATAACAAGTAATAAATGGAAACTCTTAGACTCGCAGTCTTGCATTTTTTGTTTTTACTGACTCTACTCACAGAACAGCAATTTATAATAAAAGTGTATGCATTATTAAGTATCTCATAAATGATTCTGAATAATTAGCAGACTTCCAAACTAAAAATACAAGTCTGCGTGGCTAAGAGAAACCATTTATTAATTATTATAAGAATCAGTGATGAATTCTGACTTGGCGGGTGTGGGTGTTCAGAAAAGAATAATAGCAGGTACATGTCATCTGGTACCTGTTGATCCGGTTAGCTTGCTTTTATTTTTCAAAACACATGTGCAATTTTTCATACCTCTACCTCGAATAGTTTCTCAATAGTTTCCCTCTTGAACTGAAATTATTTTTTTCTTAAAGCTTCAACAGGTTAGACTTGAGAAAGTTTTCGAGGTAGAGGTCTGAATATTTGCACAGGAGTCTTGAAAACTATAACAAAGCCAATTAAATTGAAATAGTTAATATAACTTATCCCTCTTATGAATGTTTGTTTAATACCCACACCCGCTAAGCCAGAATTTATCTGTGATTCTTCCAATAATTAATAAACTGATTCTCTTAGCCTCACGGACTTGTATTTTTAATTTTTAAGTCTGCTAAATATTGAGAATTATTTATTAAATAATGACTAATGTATACAATTTTACTACAAATTTGTTGTTCTGTGAAAGTCAGTAAAAAATAAATTTACAAGACTGTGAGTCTAAGAGATTCCATTTATTATTGCTTATAGTATCAGAGACTTATTCTGGCTTTGCGCGTGTGGGTGTTTGAATAAATATTATAAAAGCGACATGTTATGTTAAGTATTTCAATGTAATTGGCTTTGTGTTATTCTTCAAGATTCCTCTACAAATTTTTAAACCTCTAGCTCGAATAGTTTCTCATGTGCAATCTCTTGAAGCTTTTTTTATTGACTTATCTGGTGTGATATATATATATACAAATGAGAAAAGCTTCTACAGGTTGCATGGGAGAAAGAATTCGAACTAGAGTTTTGAAAATTTGCAGAGGAGTTTCGAAGAGCATAAGAAAAGGAACAATATCCAAAAATTTAAGATTATCTGTCGCTGTTATAATCTTTATCTATACACCCACAGTCGCAAAGTGAGAATAAGCCTCTGATTCTTACTCGCGATACATGCAATGAATAATAAATAGACTCTCTTAGCCTTATAAACTTTTATTTGTATTTTTTACTGAAATAACAACTTTGTATATTACTCCGTATACGAAGAATAATTGTCAATATGGACATATACAAGTCTGTGAGGTTAAGAGAGTCTATTTATAATTTATGCAAAAATATTTGTCTAGCACTTGTATACTTTTCTTACTTGGGCTTGTACCCACTCCGATGGTGTTGATTAACTGCACTCGATGAACGCAGAACTCTTTCAGCTGGATTCTTTGATGAGCTGTCAAATGGTTTATTAGTCCGATGAAGTTTTCCACCTATAAGCACAGAAAGGTATTAGAATATTGAAAGGTATTACGATGATTCCCTAGAAATATAAGTAGCATTATCTATCCTGAGGAATAATATAAAAAGTCATTATATAATCTCTGATGAAAATCAATAAATATATTTTAAAGTTATTTAAAATATTTTGTATATTACCTGTTTTCAGTTATAAAAAAGCTGTTGAACTGTCTCGATGAAAACTGAAGCTCCTGATGGAGAGATGTTTCCTGATGTTGAGTGGATCAGCAATCCCAAAAAATATTTCCTCGAGAACAGAAAGATACTTTAGAAATTTAAATTATTGAATAATTGTTGGTTGATAATAAAGAGAGAAATAATTGATATATATATATATATATATATATATATATATATATATATATATATATGTGTAAGAAAGACAGATAGATAGATAAAGAAAGACAGACAGATAAGGGCAGCTTAGGATGGCAAAAGCTGCTTCCTGGACACTCTTCCTCTAAGCCTTGCTGATGGTAGACATAAACAAGGATTGAAGTGTAACAGGTTTTTATCTCTCAAATCTCTGAAACTGCGAAAAGACAAGTTTAAAATTTTGTCAATCTAACCTCACCTCTCATAGATTTTTCGCGCATAATTTTTAATAAACTAGACATAATTTTTTGATTCTAAATATAGTTTATGACATAATTAACTTAATAATTTATTGATTACGAGTAAATTATGAATTACTGTATGTAAATTTACTTTGGAAATAGCGAAACAAAAAACTAACTTTTTGCCAGTCGCTATTACTAATATATTCTTGATATTTATTATAAAAAAGACTTGATAAAGTCATAATTTTACTTACCAAAGAAGACTATATTGCTGTAGCTGTAAAAGCACTCAATAATTATTGTTAAACAATCGTTATTGAGTAGAGAAGATTTTTTTGCTGTTGACGTGCGAGCCGTTAAAAGCAAAAAGGGCCGAGAACCGCCGTGTTTCCGAGAAGTATAAAAATGCCAGAATCACATGATCAGCGCGGTCAGCGCCAAATTCAAATCAAACTCAGTCGATTACTTTGTTTGATTGTTCAATTCATTTACAATAAAAAAAATTTATTAACATTTGAAAAACGTGAGAGCATTTTAAATTAATATAAATTATTTATTTTTTTATTTAATATTTGATTTATAATTATTGTTATTCTTATAGTGTTATTAATAAATCTCATTACATACGTTTATTAATAATTGAAAATATTTATCGCTAATTATCAACAATAAAAAAGGGTGAATCTAATGAAAATTAATATAAATAATTATTTAATATTTATTATTTCCCCGTTGAAAAAAAAATCTATTATATAATTATATAATGGTTTTTAAGAGGGTTATATACATTATCTACTGTTTAAAATGGCAATAAAATCGATAAAGCAAATTTACGACGTATAAAAATTATTATAAATAAATTTATAATTGCCCCAGGCGGAAATCGACTTACCTAGAAATAGCTAATAAAAGCTAATAACTTTTATAATCAATTTATAATATGTCGCGATTTTGGACTCTAGTGATAGTTAATAATAGTTTCTAGCTTTTATTAACTTTTATTAGCTTTTATTAGCTTTTACATTTTTTACAAAAAGAAAAAATTGCGTGACCTGAAAAAAAGCTAAAAACTACTATTAACTTTTTAAAATTATTACTTGTAGAGATTAAATATTTATAATTCTTATGATTAGTTACTAATAGTAATAAATTTCTAATCGCTTTTCAGTTTTTTACAGTTTTTTACAAAAAAAGCTAAAAAAACATAAAAAGAAGCAGAAAAACAAAAAAAGTCTGTAACCTAAAAAGAAGCAGAAAAGGAGCATTTTTAGGATATTTTCTACATACAAAAGTCTAATAAAAGCTAATAAAAGTTTAAAAACTTTAATAAAATTTATAAACATCTAATAAAAGCTTACAAATATTATTAAATATTATAAACTATTACTAGAGTCTAAATTCAACACATTATATAAACTGTTATTAAAATCTTATAAAAGCTAATAAGTTTTATTAAGAATTATAGTATATTTTTAAGTTTTATATGCCACAGATTATTTCCGCCTGGGACACAATAAATATTTATTAATATTAATATATTAATATTTATTAATATTGTTTCAATGTTGTTACAACGAGTATGCAAATAAATATATTGCAATATATTGTTCAAGTCGCAATCATTGCAAAAACATTTTTGATAACAAATTATTGACAATTTTAAGACTATTTAGGCATGCATGCTAGCTGAATGACGACAGATAGTTGCCGGAAAAATATTAATTCTGCCGCATGATTCACCAAAATTGTGACATCACATGGCAAACACGCATGCTGGACAAAAATTTGCCAAATAAAATGGACAACATTTTGTGCGATTTTAGTGACAGCGCTTTGTCGTCACGAAATGCAACATGTTGATCTGGCTTTCAGCTGTCTTTTTGATACCACCAAATGGCCAACATTATCCAGCACGACCGAGTGGTTCAATGCTGTCATATGGATTGTCAAAATGACGGCATAATGACGACATGACGTGAGCCGCGCACGCAGCACGGAATTCGACACTGAGACGGCACCGGGCAAGCACGAGCGCTTGCGCACGCGTGGTAACAGAATGTAAATTCCATGTTGCATCACGTGCTGTCTAAAAGTTGGCACATGGTCAGCACGAAGTTGATCGAAAATCCAGCACGGGAAAGCACGAAATGCCATCATAATGTCATCATTCCTTGATGGCAATTCGCCGTCATGCGACGCAGCATGGAGAGCTACTAGAATGCCACCCTCGTGCTTACAGCGTCGGCTGACCAAAATTTTTGACCGACTAAGTTGGCACCAAGTTGTCATTCTGACAGCACGACGAGACGGCACGCGTGGCCGTATAATGCTCGGCATGCGATGTTATCGGGGCGGATAACAAGGCGTCGGCACGTTGACGTTTTGAGGTTTTGCTATATATGCTATTTATTGACAAAAATTTACGTACCAATACGTAACTACGAATATATTCATATAAAAACCAGTTCAAACGATAAATATTATATTTTTTACTTATTATAGATGCATGTAAGATTCTAAAACGCTTCGGTTGATGTTAAACAAAGCAATATAATAATAATTATTTCCTTAATTAAGAAAACCCTTTTCTTAGATAAATCTTAATAAATCGTTGAAAACTTGCTGCCCATGTAATAACGACAATTCAAACAATATTTTAAGTGTTTTAATTAAATTTTTTACAAAATAAATTTTTACACTGAGCAGCTGAATAATTGAATAATATGAATTAGTAAAAAAAATTATCTTATTTTACGTATCTAGCTTAATAATAATCATTATTTGTGGCAATGGTTCGGTATTGGGCCATGGTTACTTATTGGTACATTTACCTTACATATCGGTTTCACTTCATTCAGACACGTGAATTTAGAGATCTTATTTGTGCACCCAATTTCGTGCACCCGTTCATTCACTCAGCGTACAAAAATCTCATTTGTATTGATGTTATTTTACTATACTACAGAAATAATGCCACGAGAACCGGAAATCAAACCAGAGGATTTGCAATCCAAACTTGCACAATGGCCTACTATTTTCAACAAAAACAAATTAGTAGGTAACACCCATCCAGTGTGGTCCCAAATTAAAACGGCTTTAAGACTGAACATGACAGCAAGTTCACTGCATTTATACGTCTACAACGATCGTCATCAGTGTAAATCATTTCTAGAGAATCACTTTGTAATTTCACACAAAAGTGGGAAAAAAAGAAACATAGATAAGGATGTGGATATGGATCCAGATTATGTTGTAAATGCAAATGCTAATGAAAATCCTTGTGTGTGTGATCCACTTAATTTTGATCTGATTATACCTGCAAACCAATTGATCAAATCACTATCTGAAAAAAAAGACGCCTACTTGGATTCCCAATTTACATGCAGCGATCGTCAAAGCGGAAGGTTTACCTTGTTCATATGATTATAGAAACGGTTACCTCACAAAAGAACAATTTAAGTTTAGTGGAAAGTGTAGTGATTGTAAAACCACAATAAGAGGTGAAAGTGAACTGATTAGCGATACACAGCAAAATTTAAAAATAGCAATAAATACTTTTGCCACACATGCTATTGTTCATACAAAAAAAATGATTTCTGGTGAATTAAGAACATAAATAAAAAGTATTTTGTTAAATAAACCAGCTGCAGACTATAGAGAAGAGCTGCTTGGAGCTGTCACAACTAAATACGAACCTGCTAATCTAAATACCACTGTAGTTTATAGAAAAATGCGAGAAGAAGCAGTAAATGAAAACATTGGCTATGATAAATTTAAATCATTGTCTATATCCAATAGACGTTTCATCACACATTGCGGCATCCGCAAGTTGTCACTAAATCCATTCCATGTATTTTATTGAACTGACAACCAGATAGAATTGTGGAACGAGCTGCAAAGTTCAAGATTGCCTTTGTCGACCGGTGCGACAGGTAGTTTAGTGAAGAGACATTCTTATGGAAATGGTAAAAAAAGTAAATCCATTTATTATTATGTATTGGTTATCGAATTAACTGGCAAGATCATACCACTTTTACAGGGTTTACTATCAATCCATTATGTTTCAATCATTCAAGAGCTTCTAAGGACATGGATAGAAAGTGGTGCAAAAGTACCTAAAGAAATTTGTACTGATGGATGTCTAGCACTTCAAATTTCTATTAATTTAGTATTTAATAAGATGACCTACAGACAGTACAACTTGCAGTGCTACAAAGTTTACAAAGTCAAATTGACAACAAAACTGATAATGCGAAAGAATCATTACCAACATGCTATTATAGGCATGATGTAGCACATTTGATACATGCTGTGAAACGTTGGAAAGCAGTATCGACCGCTCAAGTGAATGTTGGTGTTTTCTACTTAAGATGCATTGGATACTTAACGCAAGAAAATTTCTGCAACAGTTTGAAGATATCGTCATGTCAATAATCATCATTTCGCAAACCTCCATAATAGAAACAGAATGTTCAAAGAGAAAAAATGTGCTTAATAAAATATTTCAAACTTTTGAATATGATTTTGACAAATTTGCTTCAGACTGCCAATTAAATGGCATCAATGCAGAAGAAATTGAGATTGAGCCTAATAATTATTCAGGGAATGAATTGACATCCTTTATTGATAGAGTGTTCGATAAAGCTTTAAAGTTAACATGTGCAGAAGGGGCCTGCGGCGACTCAGTCGGTAGAGTGTCGGATTCCCACGCCGGTGACCCGGGTTCGAATCCTAGTCTCTGCCGATTGATACAAGCACCTCTGTAAAAATTACATGTGCTTTGTTTACAAACACACCGCAGACCCCCGTCGTCGATTAGCACCACATGGGAGCACAAACATGGCGACGTTAATTAAAAAAAAAAAAAAAAACATGTGCAGATAAGGAAATTACAGATGATTGCTAATTATTATTATTGTCCTGACCTTATAATAAATTTTAAGACATTATGTTACACATTTCCTTCGTGGACCAATGTCATGAAAGATTTATTCGGATCCTCCAATGATGTTGGTACCTCAGCAAGATCTGAGGCGTTTCTCAAGAGAAAGAAGGAATCCATTCAACATTCAATCATTATGCCAAAGTTTGCACTTAAAGATAAAAAGAAAATTGATTGTCTTACTAATTTTGGATTCATGCACGTTGGAAAAAGTGAAGAGAGCATCAATCAAGATACAGATGAGCAGGATTTTTTTTATATTGATTTGGAAAGATTACAAATATGTGAGAATCCGCAGATCTATCCAGATACATCACCATTAGATCAACACGTTTCTACATTTGAAGATTCTACGAGGGTAGTTCAATAAGTCTTTAGAATAAAGTATAAAAACAATTTTTTTTGGGTAAATTTTTTGTTATTTTTCAACATAATCTCCTTGGAGCTCTATACACTTGGTCAATCGCTTTTTAAGTTTTTTTAATCCTTCAGAAAAGTGCGTTTTCGGAAGTTCCTCAAAATAAGCACTTACAGAGGCAATGACGTCTTCGTTGTCCGTAAATCTCTGTCCACCGAGCCATTTTTTCAAGTTTGGAAATAAGAAAAAGTCACTGGGGGCTAAATCTGGTGAATACGGTGGGTGTTCGACCAATTCGAATTTTAGTTCTTCAATTTTAGCCATTGAAACGAAGCATGTGTGAACTCGGGCGTTGTCGTGATGAAAGAGAATTTTTTTTCTCGCCAAATGTGGTCGTTTTTTTTTAATTTCTTCTTTCAGCTGCTCTAATAATGATGCATAATACTCACCAGTAACTGTTTTACCCTTTTCCAAGTAGTCAATAAGTATAATTCCACGTGCATCCCAAAAAACTGTAGCCATAACCTTACCAGCTGACTTTACGGTCTTTGCCTTCTTTGGAGCTGGTTCGCCTGTGGAAATCCACTGTTTGGATTGTTTCTTTGTCTCAGGAGTGTAGTGGTGTATCCATGTTTCATCCACAGTCACAAATCGACGAAAAAATTCCTCAGGATTCCGACTTATGCGCGCCAAAAGAGCCTCAGAGGCGACCACTCTATTGCGTTTATTCTCAGCTGAGAGCAAACGCGGCACCCATCTTACCGATAGCTTTTTCATGCCTAATTTTTCATGTAGAATTGAAACAACTGCACCTATAGATATCCTTGTGGCCTCAGCTAACTCACGCACTTTTAATCTTCTATCCTTCAACACCATATCGTGGATTTTATTGATGATTTCGGGAGTAGTTGCTTCTACGGGCCTTCCTGAACGTGGTTCGTCACTTATTGATGTACGACCACGCTTAAATTCATTTACCCAGTTATAAACCGTTGCTAAGGCAGGGGCAGATGTGCCATGAACTGAGTCCAATTAATTTTTTATCTCATATGGAGTTAAACCCTTTAAATGAAAATGTTTAATTACCGCTCTGAACTCGTTTTTTTCCATTTTTCTTAACAAGCAATTTTTTTTTTTTTTCAATTGGTTATAAAAACACGTAAACTCAGAAGATGTGGACTGTGACTGCACCATATATCTAGTCGGGAGTGGTGCTGACTGAAAACAGATGATTTGGAGCGATTCGCGCGCCATCTGTTGGTCATTCTAAAGACTTATTGAACTACCCTCGTAAGAGCTCGCAAGATATACCAATGTGCAGTATTCAAGAAGATAGTGTAGACCAAGACAGTTATAAAGAAAAACTTAATGGCAAGAACGCAGATGTATCAGATGTAAATATAAAATCTTCAAGTCATTTGGAACTTGAAAGTAGTTGCTATTTCCAAAATAAGTTAAAAGATACATGTCATGAAGTAGAAAGTTCTAGCATAGAAAAAAGTGTCGAAGAAAGCTATACGGAAAGATGCTGGATCAATGAAAGCATGAGTTCATTAGAATCATCTGATGCTTATTATATACCTCTTACTTTTGGCAAATGGAGAATGTTGATACAAAATGGCTCAATGTTGCCTCCTATAAGATTGTTGATGCAGAATGTCAAGTTAATTAATACCTGCCCTATAGACAGCATTATGGAATTGTTTACTGCTGCTTATACTTTTCAAGGATAAGCAGAATGGAATACTGCAAATCTCAACCACTTTTTTATAAACAAACAAACACAACTGAGTGGCTTTCAATTAACTGCAAGGACAATGTTATACGTTTATTTGACACAGTGATGTCACAAAATTATTCTGTGCAAAAAACAATTATATGCGCATGTAATTACACTAACATCCAGAAATACCATATACAGACTATAAATACAAATTTTGAAATCAACGATTCTTTAATTGAAGGCATCGATTCTAAAACGTCCTTAGCGCTCGGCCCGGCTGCCGTTATATCAAAATTGACGTCATGGTGACCAAAATTTACAATTTTACGGAAATGAATTTTAAAAAATAGTATCGTGCAGAGGATCAAAAATGGCAACTTTTTATATATATACTTTGTTTGTACAATGTTTAGTATTTGAAAAAAGAAAAATAAAAACGGCAAAATTTTAAATCTTATTTGCACCACGTTTTTTAAACTTAACTCGCTGCAGCTCCGACAAATATGAACGGATCTTGATTATTTTTTTCATAGACTCGTAAAATAGTCTAGCGCTGCTAATAAACTCATAGATAGTTAAATATTAAATATTTTTCATTCAACAATTTAATTGCAAACCAGTGAGCTACCTTTTATATGGTTAAGTATGTTCAACGAAAAATAATATCGAGGGAAGTTTAAGACTCAACTAACTTTCAACGAGACATTTGTTTGTTAATATTTGAAGAAGTTTTTCAGAAAATTACAGATCAATTGGATGAAAAGTGTCAAAGATAGAGCGATTTTGCCAAACTTGCACGCTCCGCGCGAAGATTAGCGGGTCTGCGCGATACATGACGCTCGCAGCGTATGTCAGTCATAGAATAAGAAATAATTTTAAAAACATGATAAAAGTTATCCTGAAATAAACAAAACAAAGTCGAACTCGTTTCGCATTGAAATCACACTGATTTTCTTGTTCGTTTACAAGCTGCATTTATTCACAAATTTGTTAATTTCTTTAATCTTTTTAAAAAACGTTTTACTTGCTAAATAAATTATAAGCATAATGTCGATCAATATAGGACGTAAAAGAATTAGAAATGAGCATGCATGGAAAAAAACTATTAATAAAAGTTGTAAAAATAAGGTAAGTAAAATATCGTAAGACGTGTTATAAAAAAGAATTTCTGTTGCAAATATGATTGAATGACATGTATATAAAACTCGAAATTAATTAAAACGAAGAACTCTCTAAATTTTTATGCTGTTGTGAAATATTATGTAAATAAACAATTTGAGGTTAATTATTTTAATTACTTATGCATCCCATGCGTTAATCAACTTCCACACCCGTGTCAAAATGCACTATTTTCAAATCATTTAAAATGAAGCTGTAATCAATTTTGTAAAATAAATTTTTTCATTAATACGTATATATAAAATGATGATTTCCAAACGTCTTTTATATAGGGATTAGAATATGAATCAGTTAGTGGAAAGAAAGTGCTTGAAAAGACGTTCACAGAAATCAAAAATTGTTGTCGTAAAAAGTGTTTTTTAAAAGTAGATCATGAATGGCAAAAAAGTATGTTTCATAAATTTTGGCGCAGTGGAGATTTTCAAGTACAGAATACAATATTAGAAAATATGATTGTAAGAAAAAAATCGACACAAGAATTAAAACGTTTACAGTGGCAATTTCATTGTTACTACAAAAGCACTAGTATTGAAATTTGTCGAAAGTTTGTTTGCAGTATTTTCCAAATTGAAGAACGAAGAATAAAAACGGTTCAAGAAAAAATAGTAAGTGGCAAAACGATGTCTGATAATAGAGGAAAACAAGATAATCACAAGGTAAAGCTAACTGAAGATGTCAAAACTTTAATTCTGGAACATTGTAAAAGCCTTCCGCATTCTGAGTCACATTATACTAGAGAAAGCTCAAAGCTTTACTATTTTCTTGATACATCGTTAACATTACATTCACTCTATTTTTCCTTTTTGGATTTTTATGCAGCTGTAACAGGGAGTGAAGCTATTCCTATTGGTAAAACAACATATTTTAATTATTTTAATCATTTTGTGAATTTCTCTATTGGTCTGCCACGTACTGATGTATCTGATCTTTGTTTTACTTATAAAACTAACAAAGGACGAGAAAATGAGTATTTTGAACATATCGTGCAAGTTGAAAAGTATAAAAACTTAAAAAATTCAATGTTGTCCACTGTAAATGTACTAAAATGTGAATTTGACTTTGGTCAAAACTTGCCATTGCCAAAACTACCAGTTAATTCTCAATTTTTTCGTCGTTTAGTTTGGATGTATTTGTTTAATGTACACATTTTCGATAGTGATCGAAGTTACATGTTCCATTTCCTTGAAGGGATTTTAAAAAAGGGCGCCAACAGCGTATGTAATATGGTTGAGTATGCGATAAGGAAAGTACTACAACTAAACGTCTTCGATAAAATATTTTTATTTTCTGATGCTGCAGGAGGTCAAAATCGAAATTACATTAATTTGAAATTCTTTTCATTTTTATCTTACAATTTGCAATTAGAAATCCAACATTTATTTCCTGTTAGAGGGCATTCCTACTGCCAGTGTGACCGAAATTTCGGTTTGTATGGTAGTAAGAAAAAAAAGCAAGAAGGAATTGAAACAGAAAATGATTATGTGCAACTAATACAAAATTCTAGAAATCCTCCATTCGAAATGGTTGCTATTTCACAGTGCAAAGTAAAAGATTATGAAAAACTGTTTGCGAAAGACGAAGACTTGCAGAAAAATGTAATTAAAATAAGCAAAGTTGTTAGAATTGTATATTTTCCTAACGGACAAATTGATTTGTATTACGATTATGATGGCAATCCAATTACAATTAAACTAAGAAACAGCAGTGAAATAGATTTGTCGAAAGTATCATTAGCTAAAAAGGTAGGAATAACGAAAGAAAAAGAAAAGAATTTTAAACATTTATTGCGATTTTGTACTACTAATGGGCAACATTTTGGTGAAAAATTTTTAAAAACAACTTCTATTAAAACTGTTGTCAGTAAAACAAAGAATGTGAAAGAAGAACATGGTAACAAAAAAGTTCGAAAAACGGAAGTTGTCTCAATAAAAAGAAGAAAAGTAAGCGACGAACGCTGCAATATTCTTTTTAATGTGTGTGAATTTCATTTGAACGCTTTATTATAACCATTTATTATCTAGTGTATATAACATTTAGAATTAACAATAATTTCTAAAACTTTCGTACAAAGATTTAAAAATTCAACAACTTTATGAATAACTGCCGTTTGATTTTGCCTTTGCTTTGTTTATTTAATTTCTTATTGTTTCATCAGATACTTATTTTTCTTAACTTCTACACTATAAATCGACAGTATTAAATAGTATGATTTGATTAAGTATGTATTTTTTAAAAAAAAGGACAGCAAATCTTCAAGTAAACGGCATTATATGACTGACATACGCTGCGAGCGTCATGTATCGCGCAGACCCGCTAATCTTCGCGCGGAGCGTGCAAGTTTGGCAAAATCGCTCTATCTTTGACACTTTTCATCCAATTGATCTGTAATTTTCTGAAAAACTTCTTCAAATGTTAACAAACAAATGTCTCGTTGAAAGTTCACTGAGTCTTAAACTTCCCTCGATACTTTTTTTCGTTGAATATACTTAACCATATAAAAGGTAACTCACTGGTTAGCAATTAAATTGTTGAAAGAAAAATATTTAATATTTAACTATCTATGAGTTCATCAGCAGCGCTAGACTATTTTACGAGATTATTCAAAAAATGAGCAAGATCCGTTCATATTTGTCGGAGCTGCAGCGAGTTAAGTTTAAAAAACGTGGTGCAAATAAGATTTAAAATTTTGCCGTTTTTATTTTTCTTTTTTCAAATACTAAACATTGTACAAACAAAGTATATATATAAAATGTTGCCATTTTTTATCCTCTATACGATGCTATTTTTAAAAATTCATTTCCGCAAATTTAAAAATTGGTCACCATGACGTCAATTTGTATATAGCGGCAACCCGAGCCGAGCGCTAAGGACGTTTTAGAATCGATGCCTTCAATTAATAAATTGAAAGATTATTTACAAACTTACTTTTCAAGAAAAAGCAAGCAATGCTATAAATGCAAAATTAGAGAAGCATCAGTTACATACAAAATAACTAGTTATTTATGTATTGACTTAGAAACCAATTTTTTATTACACAGGCATATGGAATGTAATTTAAATGACATTCCTCTTAACTTATATCTATGCCATGAAGACTATCATTTAGTGGGAGTTATAGCATTTTATCTGCCATGCCTTGGTGATAATACAGGTTTGCTACACTACTATACGTATATCAAATTGGTAGACGGTGAGAGGGAAGAACGGGACAACTTGAAAAATGTCATAGTTCATCATTCCAAAAAACGTAAAATAAAAATCAGACCAGCTCTATTATTTTATAAGAGGAAAAATGTATATAATAGGTGAATGAAACAAGTTTTTTATCTTATGAGAATAAATGATTCTGTTGCATGAAGAATGATCTTCAATTTCATCATAATTTTATGAGAATAAATGATTCTGTTACATGAAGTGTAATTTTCAATTTTATAATCATTTTATAACAATTTTTTACTTTTATATAAATATAAAAAGATTTTGAGTTCTTAGTAGAAAATTTAATTTATAAACTAATACTTGAGTACATAATGAGGGAACAGATTTTTTTTGTTTTTTCTTCATGAAATCGAAATAAACAATTTTATTTTATTTCAGGAGTTTATTATAAATATAAAAATATAGTTATTCTAAATTATCAAAACTAATTTTTAAAACAAAAATACCAAAGTTTACAAATAATTGTGCTAAATAAAGGACTCTTAATCCAAAGGAACTGAGTTCATGTATCGGTTATGGCACTTTTTATATATAATGCTCGGTAGTTAAGTTATGTTGCGAAAGAATATGCTGATTTTCGATGCTGAACTCGATGAGGCAGAGCTTGTTGGTAGTGATGAACACAGCCGTCGTCGTCATGCGTCGGCTTTCTGGTTGTATGTCAGCTGTGGGAACAGCTCCCATCCTGCGATCTACTTAATTGACTACAGATCTAACTGTCGGAATTGCTATACACAAGAAGCGAGACAAATTAATATCTATTCTCTCCACATAAATCTAAGTATTGTGGGCTAAATAGATTACTTATGTACAAGTAATGGCTTCGAACTATTGTTAGATTAAATGTACGTTTTATATGTATATCTTCCATTTAAATACTGCAGGTATGCGTTTCTGATGCTTCATAATACGCATTTTAATTCAAAATCCAACACTACGTTATAGCCATTATATCTAAGTATTAAAATTTGCATTAAATATTTAAAACAGTTTTTATGTAATCGAGATGCTTACGTTGAATTTGCAAGGATTGCACCTCTAACTTAATTTTTAATTTATAATTTTCTTTGAACTAGTCAATAACAGTTGACAAACAAAAAAATGTCAAACAATAAAAACTATTTATAAATTGTATACAACCCATTATCTAGAGACCTCCTTAACATCATAATATCCTTTGCACAGTTCAACATCTGGATAATCGTCGATTTTCGTGGATAATATTATCGTCATGTTCTCACTGTTGCCATATCTGTCTGAAGAAAATTATTAGATTTTTATATAGGATATTTCATGAAAAAACAATATTTTTTATATAAAAAATGTTTTAAAATATTAGCATGTCAACTATCCTATGCTCTTACTAAAATATTGAAAAGAAAAAGTGTATATGATAATAAGAAATAATTAGAAAGATCCTGATTTTTATCCTTTTGCTTTTTAACTAACCTCTGATTCTTCACCTTTCTTCAATCGAGACAGTAAAGTTGTTTCTGGAACAGTTACATTGGGCTGTTTTATCCATGATTTGTACACTTTTCTTATTTTTGCGGGAGGCCTAGGAGGTTCTTCTTCGTCCATTTTGTGAATCGGTTGTTTATATACTTATTCAATTTGCGTAATGAAAAACCGTTGAAAATCCGTTGATACGGCTTAGACGCTTCGCCAATACAACCAGGCTAGCAAACACGTCTTCCTAACTCTTGCTTCCGATTGGCTCTATAATTATAGAAGCCGTGCGCATTTGGATAAGTTTTTTTATTCGGCCAATCATAGCTCTTGGCTTTGGTACAGCAGAAATGACGAGACACGAAAGAAAGAGCACAAAGCGAACGGCGTACCGGCAGCAACCTGCAGAATAAGTGCAGTGAGATTCTACTTGTTGCTTTACTGCTCGAGCCATCACTTAAAAACTTTCTACTTTGTGCATCATAGGGTATTTGTCCGTATTAGTGTACCATGAAGCAATGTTTTGAATGTAATAATTGATTGCTGAACGTATATAGCTTTAATCTTTACTATTGAAGTTTACATAGGTACTCTAACGTTCCGTGTTTAAGATGGAATTTGTTTTAATTGAATATATTAAGCATTCATACAGATATATTAGAAATAAAAAAAAAGGTTTTGGTCCATATTAGTGTGCTTCTTCAATAGGCTATAACGTATTACTGTGCCCAATCTGCCCGTATTAGTGTTCGAGTTCACAATTCTGTGCCCCCCATTAGTGTGCCTGCTCAAAAACTGTGCCTCCGATTAGTGTGCTCATGAAATCTCATTTTAATTATTTCTATAATTACTGCTAAATATTAATACTAATGGAATCTATTTTTTGTTTAAGTATAAGATAACTTAAAATAAGCTTAATTAAATAATTTTATTATTATTATTTTTTATTTATTTATTATTTTGAAATATTATAATAAATAATTGTAATTAGACAGTTTTTAATTAATAATTAATAAATATAAATAAAGTTTAAAAATATTTGAAATTAATAAATGTGATAGACACAGAGATATTATGAACAAAACTAAGTATTTGACACAGAATTCATAATCTATAAATTATCTAAATTCATGCAAACTGATACAATGATAATGATTTATTATGCACTATTCCATAACAACAGCTTTGGAAAAAATAAAGCTTGCGAAAACTTCTTCTCGCTTAGAATTCTACAAGCAGAAGTGAGGTTATTCCGTCTATCATGAGGGGGCGCATAAATACGGACAAACTTCGAAAATCTCGCGGTATTACTGGATTCATTAATAAATTAATAAATTGAGTCTAAAATGTTCATTTCACAGTTTTTAATATTAAATTGAATTATTTTATGATACAATAAATATTTTGTTTGTCATAAATCACGTCCGAATAATTAAATTAAGTTTTGAAAAGTCAAGCAATCCTTAGCATTTTAGACAAGGAAACAAAGTAAAACCACCAACTCATGATTCATATGTTTAAAAAAATTATAACTCTATGAAAAACATTTTAAACTTTCATGTAACTCTTGTAAACTGTAACTTAATACTATATCTTAGTTTTAAAAATAGTTTTACTGATGATTTAATCGCTGCAAATTACATTAAAAAAAAAGGCACACAAATATGGACAGGCTCATAAATATGGACAAGTACCCTATTATATTTTTTTGAGGACGTAGCTTGAAGCTGATACCTCAAAAAATATTATATTTTTAAGACTAATTTGCAACTCTAGTATGTTTATGACGTAGTATTTATAAAATACTTTAGTTGTTTACTACGAGGTTAAAAATTTAAAGTTTGATTGAACTTTAGGTTAAATAAAAATTCAGTGTTTTCAGTTCTTATCAGCGCTGGTTCTTATAATCGTAAGTTTTGTTGTCAACTGTTTGTTTTTTGTAAGAGTGCGATTGATTTAGAGTACATACTTACGTTTTATCCACGATGGGTATATATCTAAATATATATATATATATATATATATATATATATCCACCGTACGTATACGTACTACAAATCAAACGCACACTTTGGATTTAAAGTACTCATTTACTTTCTGAGTATTTATGCTGTTTTTTTTCTGTGCTCGATCCGCTTCATTGTTTAAATATTTAGATTTGTTAAGATTTGTCAAAACGTACTTATATGTTACAAATGCTATATTACTAATTAACTGTTTTCTATTACTGTAATCTTCATTTTTTTCACAATTATTGATGTAGATAAAATGATATACGGTAAGAAACATTATTTTGTCATAACATAACCTATTGTCATTACATATAATGTTCCTTACGCTATATCATTTTATCTACATTAATAATTGTGACAAGAAATTTAGATTACAGTAATAGAAAACAATTAATTAGTAATATAGCATTTATAGCATATAAGTACTTTTTGACAAATTTTAACAAATCTAAATATCTTAACGAGGAAGCAGATCGAGCACAGAAGAAAATCAATATAATAAAAAAAATCAATATACTTGCAAGTTGCTACAGTGTTTTCATCTCATAGGGTTTGACTGAAACTGAAACAGTTTAAAATCATCGCTTGCCTAAATAAATTGATACTTTATTGATTTTTTGACACTACGGATAATTGTCATCATTATCAGGTGGAATAAAGTCTTTGAAAGTAAGTAGAAATTTGATCTTTAAACACAACATGTTCTTTATGCGGATATGATCTTTCAAAGTACAAAGGCCAATTTATTTATTTCTTTTATTTTTAATTACAGAACAAAAATGGACTCTGAGAGTGATGATGACAAAAAGCTGTGCAACATCGATAATTCAAAATGCATTTTAGTAGAATTTTGTAATGAATATGATTCAAAAGGTGAAAAGCTAGTTGCTACAGGGTATGCATGTTGGCTCGAAAACGAAGATGATGCAGACAACATCGATGAAACTATTGCACAATCAAAAGAAGTTATTATAAATTGGCCTAGTAATTGTGATATAACTAGCGCTGCTACCATGAAATCAAAACTGAAAAATGCTGATTTCATCAAATCCAATGCCAAGCTGCTACGTTGGGGTGGTAAGCTTGAAATTATTTTTTTTTTTTTACAACTTTTACAACCTTAAATAATGTATCGTTATTATTGAAAATTTTCTGAAAGGTTATGAATATATGATTTGTATGTCTATTAATGAAGCTATATTTAATGAAAACTATTTGTTGTAGAATGGACTGAAATGAGGTTTAAACATTCAAATTTAATGAAGTGTGGTGTAATAAGTCCTACAAAAACCGAGAGACGCAAACTTGCTGCCAAAAGACACGCTGATTCTGATGATTCTAATGAAGATGTCACAACAGAGTCTAAAGGTACAAACGTAGCTAAGAAGAATCGTTTAAATTTACAAGCTAAGCAAAACAAGGCATTGTTATCAGCAATATCAACAGCAAGTGATGCACAATCTCCTAACGATGAGGTAATATGTTAAATGCCCCTTATTTTTTTTTCACCCACTGGATTTATTTAAGAAAACTTGATGACACGTATACATATTGTTTTTTAACCATTAATTTAAATTTAAATTTTTATTTTATAACTTAAAGTATATTTTATTATATTAATAGATTATTTTGACAGTTATAATTTTATAACTGTTGAATATTTAAATAATAAATAATTATTGAATGTTTACCTGACATGGGAGCCTGAATTGATGTTAAATAAGTCATTTTTATTCATTTATTCATAACAGAATTGCAGGACATTGTTAAATCTTATTTCAATTGAAAATATATATTAAAAAAAAATAGTTAGGCATTTCTCAAGCCAATTATAGGTTTTGATATATATTTCCAAATAAAATAAGATTGAACAATGCCCTGCAATTCTATTATATGTAAATGAAAAAAAAACATGTTAAGGAATTAATATACGTATAGCACTACTTTGGCCTCAAGCTACTTAGTAAATTGCTCTATGAATTTTAAAATTGTCTTGCAGCCCTGAAAACGATAAAAGTTTAATATTCACACTTTTCTCACTTATTGAATAATATTCGCATAAAAATGGTCTTTTAAAATTTTCTAAATAGCTTCTGGCCAAAGTAAAAGACAAAACATATACAACGAAATTACACTTTTGAAAAATCTGCATTTTAAGTTTATGGTTACAAATATACAATTACATGCATCTTTTTCGTTTTCAATTAATTTATTTTTACATTCAGAAGCATCCAATGCATGTATTTAAGCTCAAAAAATGTTTGTCAAATATTTGTCTTATAACGCAAAAATTTTCAAGAAAAACTCTTCATCTAGTTCTTTGAAATATGCAAATGAAAACGACAAAAGTGCGATTTCTCACTAGACTCAACGCTAAATGCCACAAAATAAAAATATTAATATCTCGCTTCTGAGGTATCCTTATCTTCCGAAAATTTAACTGAATCGTTTTGGGAACTATATCTATCGGTGTACCAAATTTCATTAAAATCTATTCATTAATTCCTTAACCAGATGAACCTCCTTAACGTTGAGCTAAATTAACTCAGAATCTTGGGCTGGGCTTGAACTATATTAACTCAATAAGGTTGAGCAAAAGTGACTAGACATGTTAAGCAGTTTTTGCTTAACTGGTTGGGCTAGAGCAGTTGAGCTATTAATTTAACTTAACTCGGTGAGATAGACTATGTTTTACAAGTTCATGTTTAATTTAATTAATTATAAATAGATGTTAGACTTTATTCATTTAAATTAGTTGCTTATATCTCTATTTTGCATAAATTATTGTTATTTAAAAATTTTCTTTTAATTACGTTAGATGTTTGTATGTATAATATGTATTATGTGTGTATGTATGCCCTGCCGACATCGCAAGAAAATACTTGACTGACAGAGCTAAGATTTTAAATATAACCTAATTACGGACACCTTATATGATCGTATTACCATCAACATGTATGTCCCAATTACCGACATCCTACGTATGTCCTAATGACGGAGGCCCTGTATATAACATGTACTTATTAGCGATACTATGTATATGTCCTATTAGCAACAACATGTATATGTCCTATTAGCAACAACATGTATATGTCCCAATTACTAACATCCTACATATGTCCTAATTACCGAGATCCGGTACATGTCCTAATTAGTGACACCCTGTATATACCCTAATTACCGACACTCAGTATATGACCTAATTACCGACAACCTGTATACTGATTACCGACGCCACGTACATACGTGTGTACCGATTACTAATACCCTGTATATATCCTACTTACTGACATTTTATGTATGTTCTAATTATCGATACCTTGTATATGACCCAATTATTGATATCATGTATATGTCCTAATTGCAGACAACCTGTATATTCTCAATTACGAACACGCCGTACATGTTCTTTGTGGCCGAATTACTGATAACTTATTTGTGTCCGAATTACTGATAACCTGTATATGTCCCAATTACCAACTTCCTGTTAGTTTTAATTACCCAGACTCTTTATATTTTCCAATCACCGACATCCAGTATACGTCCCTATTGCCGATACCCTTATGTCCTAATTTGTGATACCCTTTAGATCCTAATTACTAACGATGTGTGTATGTCCAAATTATCGACACCCCTAAAGTTTCAACAAAATCGGTGACCCGGACTCCCTGGTCCCCTCTTGTGAGTGTCGGGAATTAGAGCATAAACAGGTTATTGCTAATAAGATATATACAGGGTGTCGCTAATTAGGACATGTACAAGGTTTGGAAAATGAGGACATATAGGATGTCGGTAATTGGGACATATACAGGGTGTTGGGAATGAGGACATACATGTCGTCGGTAAGTAGCCTATGCCAGTCTATCCGTAATTAGGTTATGTTTAAAATCTCAGTTCTATCAGTTTAGTATTTTCTTAGATATCATACATCATACAAACATCTATCCAAATTAAATGAAATTTCTTTTTAAAAGTTCTACGTTATAATCAATATTTTATTATTTATAGCTATAAAACAAATTTATTCAGTTAATCCAATTGTAACAAACATATAGCTCGAGTCCTAGTTCAGCATATATAGCTTAAAATGTTGAATCAAGATTGTTCAACTACTTAAGCAGATTCTACTCAAGTTAAACTTAGCTAAATTAGCTCAATACACTTGAGCACTTTTTTCTCACGATTTTTTACAATATATATTTGTCTAATGCAAAATTCTACACAATAATTACGTATATAATTCTTATGAGTAAGAAACGCAGTATGCCTGAACGACATATCTATATAACAATCTTATTTAGGCATTTTTAGGTATATTACCATCTTAAATTCCATAATAGCATAAATATGGTGAAATAAGCTAATTTCACTTTAGGGTCTCGTACTCGTGTACGCTTATTTTTAGTGATAACTTTTTAAATGCAAATTATTATGATGAATAAATATTTAATAAATAATTCATTATAGGTAAAGTATGGCAGTGAATCTGAAGAAAGTTTTGATGCTGATGAATCCGAAAGTGATGATGAAGAAGCATCTGAGGTTGGAATTCCTGCAGGTTTTTTTCGTAAGGGATACTAGGGAAGACCGGGGCTGATTCGTCCATGGGGCTAATTCGTAAAAGCAAATATATTCAACTCAAATGCTCATATTTCGAAATCTTTTTCTGACATATTTAATATGTATACAAAGTGAAACTTTGTACATAGTTTTGAATAGTATAGTACTATTTTTAATATATTTTTAGATTTTCTCAAGTATTTAGAAAAGTTTTATTTTATTTTATTTTTTTTAATTATAATGGTATCTATAAAAAATACCTTTCTAAAAAGTAAAATCTTGGCAAGTATAAGTTTCATTATTACCCACAATATAAATTAAAAGAAATATGTTATTACCAAAATAAGACGTTCAATTATGAATTTCATGAATACGCTACAATTAAAATAGTAAACTTAAACTAATATTCTATTTAAAAAATAATATATTTCATTAATTATAGTTTTATAATTTCATTAAAATGACCCTTCTGAGCCAGCGTTGACTTCATATCTGGATAAAACATGAGTATATTATGCGTTACTTTCAAATAAATAAATATTTGTGTATGGGTAACTTGAAAGTTTGATTGACTCCATTTTCTTTTAAACTACTTGAAGTAATCTTTTGCAAGTTTACCTAAAACATTACAGTCGGGGCGTGATGGCCACTGCGGGTCACTTGGCCACCTCGATTATTTCATTAAATAAAACACCTAGAGTGTTGATTCTTCTTTTTTTTTAGTAACGAAAAAATGAGTAATGCATACGTAAATCATAAAAAAGTTTTATAATATTTACAGCAAATGTGTTTTAGATGGAAATTAAAAGTTAGAGCCTTCGTGAGCTAGTTGCAATGAATTTCAATCAACTGGGAAATATGTAAAAAACTTTGTCACAGATTCAAATATACCGTAATTTCGTAGATTAGTATCTAAACTTTATGTAAAAATAGTATATCACGCATCTAGGGAGGTAAAGAATTGGTCAGTCCGTAGCACGTGTAAATTGCCACCCGAGCTTAAGGCGAGGGTTGCAAACACCTGCTGTGGGGTCGCCATTTTACCTCCTATGGTGCGTATATTACTTTTCCTCACACCAGCACCAAAAATACACATTTCTCTCCAGGCGCCCGGGAGGAAAAGTGGTACTTTCGGGAAAATAGTATATTACGCATCTAGGGAGGAAAAAATTTGGACAGACCATAACTGGTGTAAATTGCCACCCGAGCCGAAGGCGAGGGTGGCATACACGAGATGTGGGCTGGCCAATTTTCTTCCCGTGGCGCGTATGCTATTTTTCACCATACCCGGGCAGGGTATGGTAAAAAGAAAGTTTTTGAATTTTCATTCCACATAAATGAAAATGTTAAAGTTTTTGAAAAAGTGCATTTGGGCTGGTATGGCACTGCTTACAATTTATTAAATAAATTATTTTTTTATATTTCGTTGCATATACCTATTTCTCAAATAAAGTACTTTTATGCAAAAATTAAAAAAAAATCTAACATTGTATAAATCATGATTTAATGAATTTTTATTTTTTGTGATGTACATAACATGACTTTTGAGATACAATTTTAAATAATTTATACTGTTTTTGCAATATACTTTTTGGTGAAAATGGAAATTACATACAAATGTACAGATGTTTCGCTGCATGTAACATACATTATACGCGTTATTTTAACGTTAATAGGGGAGCATGGGGTATTGCCGGTCACCTAAGCGAGAATGCTTACTATTCACATTCTAAAATAGTTTTACTTAAAGTGTAAACGATTAGAATAAAGTTAAAGGTATTAACTTTAAATATTTTTAATCAGTTTTGTTTATTATCAAAAAGTATCACAGATATAAAACCTAATAAAAATAATAAATTTGACAGGATTTGCCATCAAGCACGGGGAAATACCGGTCAGCCTTAGTGCAATAGCGGTCACTATTAAAACATTACTTTTATAGGTAAAAAATTTCTTTTAATTAATTATTTGAGTCTCAATATGATCAAGCACACTATTAATCGTAATTTAACATCTCAATATGATCAAGCACACTATTAATCGTAATTTAACAATGAAATATGTAGCCCAGAAGTCACTGTTAAACCAAAAACACTTATGCAAAAATACTGCCGGAGAGCGCATAACAACGTTTCATAACCTCGTGTTTGGGAGCGTTGATATGAATAACATGGTAACTGGGATTACCCCAATTCTGTTTAATGATTTAAATTGAAATTATAAGAAAATCAAACAATTTATTTGATTTCTTCTTTACTAATTCATATTGTTAGAGTGTTAAATTTGATAAAATAGCATGAAGAAAGTGTATAAAGTTTAATGATTATGCGTAAAAGATTATTTTACAAACCAGATTTCTTATAAGAAATGAACGCCAAAACCTTATTGAAGTATAATTAATTAATAAACCAGAACAGAGTGCTGTTTGAACATTACATTGATAGCATGTTATGTTCCGTTTGATATACGAGGGTAGTTCAATAAGTCTTTAGAATGACCAACAGATGGCGCGCGAATCGCTCCAAATCATCTGTTTTCAGTCAGCACCACTCCCGACTAGATATATGGTGCAGTCACAGTCCACATCTTCTGAGTTTACGTGTTTTTATAACCAATTGAAAAAAAAAAATTGCTTGTGAAGAAAAATGGAAAAAAACGAGTTCAGAGCGGTAATTAAACAT
Organism: Gastracanthus pulcherrimus; assembly: GCA_949152435.1. Lineage (NCBI taxonomy): Eukaryota > Metazoa > Arthropoda > Insecta > Hymenoptera > Pteromalidae > Gastracanthus > Gastracanthus pulcherrimus. Next base: position 55,192,132 of record OX424575.1, read on the forward strand.
TTTCATTTAAAGGGTTTAACTCCATATGAGATAAAAAATGAATTGGACTCAGTTCATGGCACATCTGCCCCTGCCTTAGCAACGGTTTATAACTGGGTAAATGAATTTAAGCGTGGTCGTACATCAATAAGTGACGAACCACGTTCAGGAAGGCCCGTAGAAGCAACTACTCCCGAAATCATCAATAAAATCCACGATATGGTGTTGAAGGATAGAAGATTAAAAGTGCGTGAGTTAGCTGAGGCCACAAGGATATCTATAGGTGCAGTTGTTTCAATTCTACATGAAAAATTAGGCATGAAAAAGCTATCGGCAAGATGGGTGCCGCGTTTGCTCTCAGCTGAGAATAAACGCAATAGAGTGGTCGCCTCTGAGGCTCTTTTGGCGCGCATAAGTAGGAATCATGAGGAATTTTTTCGTCGATTTGTGACTGTGGATGAAACATGGATACACCTCTACACTCCTGAGACAAAGGAACAATCCAAACAGGGGATTTCCACAGGCGAACCAGCTCCAAAGAAGGCAAAGACCGTAAAGTCAGCTGGTAAGGTTATGGCTACAGTTTTTTGGGATGCACGTGGAATTATACTTATTGACTACTTGGAAAAGGGTAAAACAATTACTGGTGAGTATTATGCATCATTATTAGAGCAGCTGAAAGAAGAAATTAAAAAAAAACGACCACATTTGGCGAGAAAAAAAATTCTCTTTCATCACGACAACGCCCGAGTTGACACATGCTTCGTTTCAATGGCTAAAATTGAAGAACTAAAATTCGAATTGGTCGAACACCCACCGTATTCACCAGATTTAGCCCCCAGTGACTTTTTCTTATTTCCAAACTTGTAAAAATGGCTCGGTGGACAGAGATTTACGGACAACGAAGACGTCATTGCCTCTGTAAGTGCTTATTTTGAGGAACTTCCGAAAACGCACTTTTCTGAAGGATTAAAAAAACTTAAAAAGCGATTGACCAAGTGTATAGAGCTCCAAGGAGATTATGTTGAAAAATAAAAAAAAATTTACCCAAAAAAAATTGTTTTTATACTTTATTCTAAAGACTTATTGAACTACCCTCGTACTATTGGCATTATTATATACAAATGTTTAAATCATTAAAAATAAGGGTGACCGGAATTGGCAAGTGACCGGCATTACCCCGTCCTCCCCTATTACATTAATAATGATGTAGCCGTGATGTCCCGCAGTAGTGGTCATCACGCCCGACCCGCGGGGCATAATGGCCACTTCGCTACTTTTTGCGATATCATTTATTTTTATACTTTCATCGAAAAAAATAAGTAGCTGAATACTTCTAGTTTATAATTGTGTAGTTTTTTTCTTATTTTCGTTATTAGATTACCAGAAAAAATCGAGAAACTTTAACGGTGGCCATCACGCCCCGACTTCCCCTATGTGCGTATCTATGAAAAAAAGTGCGAAAAAAAAGAACAACATAACTACAGCAACGAGAGGCCACGCGTTTTGTTTTCATAAATACGCAAATATATGCTTGTACGTAGCATATGTTTGTTGATGCTGCCATTTTTTACTAACGATTAGTACGCCACCTGACGAAAGATTTCTTTGCGAAACATCCTATTGAGGTTGGCGAAAATGAAATTGCAGCTTTAAAAAAGTTGTAGTTGCTCGAATCTGATGCATTGTCCATCGAGTGTGCATTTCTGTACATTTTTGTATTTTATTTCTGTACATTTATGTACATTTATGTACATTAAAAAAATGTACGGAAATATACAGAAATGTCTAGAAATGTACAAAAATATACAGAAATGTATAGACATGTACAGAGATATATGAAAATGAACAATTTTTACTTCCACCGGGGTTCCCAAGTGTTACTAAACAATTATAGCTGTAACCAGCTCGCAATCATCTGCTATCACTCTAAACTCCAAAGTTTAATAATTACTGACATTAGGAACAGTAAGAAACGTAATTTGAAATTGACAAAAGAATAAATTGCTGATTGTATACATTATAATTTCATGCGACGATTTCAGAAGATTAAAAGAGGCATTGCAAATTTTATGAAAACATTTCAAAAAGATAGGCCAACCCTAGTGGAAATGGGAAATGTATAAAAAAATATGATAACGTACGAAAGTGTACAAAACTGTAGGAAATTGTATAAAAATGCATAAAAGTGTACGTTTTTGTTGAATTTGGAACATTTTATACAATTTTATACAAATGCATACAATTTTATACAGTTGCATACATTTTCGTACACTTTCGTACATTTTCTTAATTACATACAAAAATAATATTTTTTCCTACAGAATGATACAATTTTGTAGATATGAGTACATATTGTTACATTTATTTTATACACCTACGTATATTTGGGTACGTTTATATACTTTTTCCTACAGTTTTATATAATTATAAGAGAGAGAGAGAGAGAGAGAGAGAGAGAGAGAGAGAGAGAGAGAGAGAGAGAGAGAGAGAGAGAGAGATACGATTTATTTGTCAATTTTGGCAAAAATACATTACATACAAATTGTTATTTTGTCATTACATTAAGTCTTTGATCACTATCACAGTTCGTCAGTGAATAAATATAAAAATTGTTGCACAAATTTGTCATTATCTAATATCACAGTTTGTTTATATCGCAGTTCCATAACAATTTCTGAAGTCTACTCATTCTTAATAAATAAATAAATAAATAAATAAATAAATAAATAAATAAATAAATAAATAAATAAATAAATAAATAAATAAATAAATAAATAAATAAATAAATAAATAAATAAATAAATAAATAAATAAATAAATAAATAAATAAATAAATAAATAAATAAATAAATAAATAAATAAATAAATAAATAAATAAATAAATAAATAAATAAATAAATAAATAAATAAATAAATAAATAAATAAATAAATAAATAAATAAATAAATAAATAAATAAATAAATAAATAAATAAATAAATAAATAAATAAATAAATAAATAAATAAATAAATAAATAAATAAATAAATAAATAAATAAATAAATAAATAAATAAATAAATAAATAAATAAATAAATAAATAAATAAATAAATAAATAAATAAATAAATAAATAAATAAATAAATAAATAAATAAATAAATAAATAAATAAATAAATAAATAAATAAATAAATAAATAAATAAATAAATAAATAAATAAATAAATAAATAAATAAATAAATAAATAAATAAATAAATAAATAAATAAATAAATAAATAAATAAATAAATAAATAAATAAATAAATAAATAAATAAATAAATAAATAAATAAATAAATAAATAAATAAATAAATAAATAAATAAATAAATAAATAAATAAATAAATAAATAAATAAATAAATAAATAAATAAATAAATAAATAAATAAATAAATAAATAAATAAATAAATAAATAAATAAATAAATAAATAAATAAATAAATAAATAAATAAATAAATAAATAAATAAATAAATAAATAAATAAATAAATAAATAAATAAATAAATAAATAAATAAATAAATAAATAAATAAATAAATAAATAAATAAATAAATAAATAAATAAATAAATAAATAAATAAATAAATAAATAAATAAATAAATAAATAAATAAATAAATAAATAAATAAATAAATAAATAAATAAATAAATAAATAAATAAATAAATAAATAAATAAATAAATAAATAAATAAATAAATAAATAAATAAATAAATAAATAAATAAATAAATAAATAAATAAATAAATAAATAAATAAATAAATAAATAAATAAATAAATAAATAAATAAATAAATAAATAAATAAATAAATAAATAAATAAATAAATAAATAAATAAATAAATAAATAAATAAATAAATAAATAAATAAATAAATAAATAAATAAATAAATAAATAAATAAATAAATAAATAAATAAATAAATAAATAAATAAATAAATAAATAAATAAATAAATAAATAAATAAATAAATAAATAAATAAATAAATAAATAAATAAATAAATAAATAAATAAATAAATAAATAAATAAATAAATAAATAAATAAATAAATAAATAAATAAATAAATAAATAAATAAATAAATAAATAAATAAATAAATAAATAAATAAATAAATAAATAAATAAATAAATAAATAAATAAATAAATAAATAAATAAATAAATAAATAAATAAATAAATAAATAAATAAATAAATAAATAAATAAATAAATAAATAAATAAATAAATAAATAAATAAATAAATAAATAAATAAATAAATAAATAAATAAATAAATAAATAAATAAATAAATAAATAAATAAATAAATAAATAAATAAATAAATAAATAAATAAATAAATAAATAAATAAATAAATAAATAAATAAATAAATAAATAAATAAATAAATAAATAAATAAATAAATAAATAAATAAATAAATAAATAAATAAATAAATAAATAAATAAATAAATAAATAAATAAATAAATAAATAAATAAATAAATAAATAAATAAATAAATAAATAAATAAATAAATAAATAAATAAATAAATAAATAAATAAATAAATAAATAAATAAATAAATAAATAAATAAATAAATAAATAAATAAATAAATAAATAAATAAATAAATAAATAAATAAATAAATAAATAAATAAATAAATAAATAAATAAATAAATAAATAAATAAATAAATAAATAAATAAATAAATAAATAAATAAATAAATAAATAAATAAATAAATAAATAAATAAATAAATAAATAAATAAATAAATAAATAAATAAATAAATAAATAAATAAATAAATAAATAAATAAATAAATAAATAAATAAATAAATAAATAAATAAATAAATAAATAAATAAATAAATAAATAAATAAATAAATAAATAAATAAATAAATAAATAAATAAATAAATAAATAAATAAATAAATAAATAAATAAATAAATAAATAAATAAATAAATAAATAAATAAATAAATAAATAAATAAATAAATAAATAAATAAATAAATAAATAAATAAATAAATAAATAAATAAATAAATAAATAAATAAATAAATAAATAAATAAATAAATAAATAAATAAATAAATAAATAAATAAATAAATAAATAAATAAATAAATAAATAAATAAATAAATAAATAAATAAATAAATAAATAAATAAATAAATAAATAAATAAATAAATAAATAAATAAATAAATAAATAAATAAATAAATAAATAAATAAATAAATAAATAAATAAATAAATAAATAAATAAATAAATAAATAAATAAATAAATAAATAAATAAATAAATAAATAAATAAATAAATAAATAAATAAATAAATAAATAAATAAATAAATAAATAAATAAATAAATAAATAAATAAATAAATAAATAAATAAATAAATAAATAAATAAATAAATAAATAAATAAATAAATAAATAAATAAATAAATAAATAAATAAATAAATAAATAAATAAATAAATAAATAAATAAATAAATAAATAAATAAATAAATAAATAAATAAATAAATAAATAAATAAATAAATAAATAAATAAATAAATAAATAAATAAATAAATAAATAAATAAATAAATAAATAAATAAATAAATAAATAAATAAATAAATAAATAAATAAATAAATAAATAAATAAATAAATAAATAAATAAATAAATAAATAAATAAATAAATAAATAAATAAATAAATAAATAAATAAATAAATAAATAAATAAATAAATAAATAAATAAATAAATAAATAAATAAATAAATAAATAAATAAATAAATAAATAAATAAATAAATAAATAAATAAATAAATAAATAAATAAATAAATAAATAAATAAATAAATAAATAAATAAATAAATAAATAAATAAATAAATAAATAAATAAATAAATAAATAAATAAATAAATAAATAAATAAATAAATAAATAAATAAATAAATAAATAAATAAATAAATAAATAAATAAATAAATAAATAAATAAATAAATAAATAAATAAATAAATAAATAAATAAATAAATAAATAAATAAATAAATAAATAAATAAATAAATAAATAAATAAATAAATAAATAAATAAATAAATAAATAAATAAATAAATAAATAAATAAATAAATAAATAAATAAATAAATAAATAAATAAATAAATAAATAAATAAATAAATAAATAAATAAATAAATAAATAAATAAATAAATAAATAAATAAATAAATAAATAAATAAATAAATAAATAAATAAATAAATAAATAAATAAATAAATAAATAAATAAATAAATAAATAAATAAATAAATAAATAAATAAATAAATAAATAAATAAATAAATAAATAAATAAATAAATAAATAAATAAATAAATAAATAAATAAATAAATAAATAAATAAATAAATAAATAAATAAATAAATAAATAAATAAATAAATAAATAAATAAATAAATAAATAAATAAATAAATAAATAAATAAATAAATAAATAAATAAATAAATAAATAAATAAATAAATAAATAAATAAATAAATAAATAAATAAATAAATAAATAAATAAATAAATAAATAAATAAATAAATAAATAAATAAATAAATAAATAAATAAATAAATAAATAAATAAATAAATAAATAAATAAATAAATAAATAAATAAATAAATAAATAAATAAATAAATAAATAAATAAATAAATAAATAAATAAATAAATAAATAAATAAATAAATAAATAAATAAATAAATAAATAAATAAATAAATAAATAAATAAATAAATAAATAAATAAATAAATAAATAAATAAATAAATAAATAAATAAATAAATAAATAAATAAATAAATAAATAAATAAATAAATAAATAAATAAATAAATAAATAAATAAATAAATAAATAAATAAATAAATAAATAAATAAATAAATAAATAAATAAATAAATAAATAAATAAATAAATAAATAAATAAATAAATAAATAAATAAATAAATAAATAAATAAATAAATAAATAAATAAATAAATAAATAAATAAATAAATAAATAAATAAATAAATAAATAAATAAATAAATAAATAAATAAATAAATAAATAAATAAATAAATAAATAAATAAATAAATAAATAAATAAATAAATAAATAAATAAATAAATAAATAAATAAATAAATAAATAAATAAATAAATAAATAAATAAATAAATAAATAAATAAATAAATAAATAAATAAATAAATAAATAAATAAATAAATAAATAAATAAATAAATAAATAAATAAATAAATAAATAAATAAATAAATAAATAAATAAATAAATAAATAAATAAATAAATAAATAAATAAATAAATAAATAAATAAATAAATAAATAAATAAATAAATAAATAAATAAATAAATAAATAAATAAATAAATAAATAAATAAATAAATAAATAAATAAATAATTAAATAAATAAACAAATAAATAAGTCAATAAATAAATAAATAACTACCCATGTATGTGAATTCTCCGTCATCATGAAAAAATGTCAACTTACTCACCGTGCAGTTGTCTGAGGTGCCTGGCTAACGCCGTTTTAAATTTACATAAGGACGGCAGATACCTCACACTGCAGGGGAGGGTGTTCCAGAATCGCGAACCTTGGGCTCTAAACGAATAGAGACCCTTATCAGTCCGCGATCCCGGGACCGAGAGCTCTTTCACACCGCTCCTACTGGAAGTCCTAGCTGTGTTTTTACCAAAGAGAGCCGCAAGGTACGGAGGTTGTCCCATATTTATTGCCCTATACAATAATAACCCCGCAAAGTACGCTCTTCTTTCCTTTACTGTAAGCCAGCCAACATATTTCCTGTGAGAAGTGATGTGCTCATCCCTTCTAACACCACATATGTATCTCACACATGAATTTTGAAGTCGTTGAAACTTCGTCTCGAGCTCATCAGACACATCAAGGTGAACCACGGAACAATAATCTAAATGTGGCACTACCAGCGCGCATGCAAGCTGCTTTCTCAACGCCTGAGTTGTGCATGAACTAAAAAATCGTAGGCTGTAAAGAGCACGATTTACCTTTTTTCCAACTGCATCAACCTGCAGTTTCCACGTGAGTTTAGAGTCCATGACAACACCAAGATTTGTGACCGAGTCAGAGAAAGGCACATGTACACCTTCCTGAAACTCAATGTCGGGCAAACCAAGATCCTGCAACCGATTGATGTTGTGCTCGGAGCTGAAAATGATCGCTTTTGTTTTGCCGACATTGAGTCGCAGTCCGGATGCTTCGGCCCACTTCGACACTGCCCGCGCAACAGCCGACATGCATCTGATACCCACATAAAGAACTCGCCATGTCACTTGAGTGTAAGTTTGCAAGTCGTCCGCGTATAGCAAGTGTTTAACATCACCACCAGTCAGTACGTCTTGTAAGTCATTGATATAAAGACTGAATAGCAAGGGCCCCAGGACTGAACCCTGTGGCACACCTAGATTGGTTGTTAACCAATCAGATTCCCCGTTGTTGTCAGTTATGACTTTTTGCCTGCGATCAAAAATGTATGATTTGATCCACAGAAGAACACTCCTGGAAAAACCCATGCGTATCAGCTTACGAAGTAATTTAGATGGTGATATAGTGTCAAACGCCTTACTAAAGTCGAACAGTAGCAGTATAGTCATTAGTTTCTTATTGTCGTTTATTCCAGTTCGTATGTCCTCGGTTAGTTTTAGTAGAGCTGTCTGGGTGCTGTGATGCTGTCTGAAACCGGTTTGCAGAGGATCCAAGATATTTTTGGATCTTAAGAAATCGGTAATCTGGTTTTGTACTATCTTCTCCAGCACCTTGGAGAGAAAGCTCAATAGTGCTATTGGGCGAAAATCTGATAAAATAGATGGCACTGAAACCTTTTTTAGAGGCACTAAGTGAGCCCCCCTCCCAGCCCCTGGGAAGACACCACCAGACAAAGAGGAGTTGAAGACCCTCGCTATAAGATGACTTATATACGGGAGAGCCTTAGCTACAACGCTTTGGGGAATACCGTCCTCACCCCTAGCCTGCGACGAGAAATGAGCAACAGCCAGGACTACGTCCGTCACTGTAACGTCTTTGAAAACAAAGCCGTCGTCACTGGCCGAGTCCAAGATGCTACCCAAATCAACGTCACCTTCACTCTGGGAGACCGATACCCCCGCAAAGTGCGAGTTCAGCTCACCCGGCGAGAAGCCATGCAACCCCCCTCCCCGTGCCCTTGGCAGGAGCCCCAAGCCCTTTAGTTCTTTCCAAATATCCTTCTTATTTTCTAGGGCTTCAAAAATCTTATTCTGCATGTAAGTCTCCCGCGCGATTTTCATGCGTTGTTCTGCTTCGACCGCGAGAGACCGGTACTCCTGCCAAAGATTACCGTTTTTTGTGCGCTGTAGTCGTCTGCGTACGGCGTCACGTTTTTTTATTATGTGAGCCAGATCTGCGTCAATCCATGGAGGATTAGCTTTATTTTTTGGTGTAAATTGCTTCAGTGGAGCGAGTTCATCTATTGCCCCCATGAGATTGGCGCTGAGCTGTCCCAATAAATCGTCCATGTCGTTGTTGTCCAAGCAATCAAACGCCGCCCAGTCACATTTACTCAGGTAAGATAGAAGATCTTCCTGTTCTATTGTTTTAAAATCTCTGTAACTAAAAGTATCGGTGACGGGGCTATTGTTTAATTTAAAATCTATTTCAACATCTATAATTGTGTGATTGCTGGCAAAGGGCGCCGCCTGATTGCTGGCATTCAGCACCACGTCGTTGTCATCTGTCATAACGACATCAATCCACGTGTGAGACCCCTCGAGGTGATGAGTCGCACCATGCTCTATTATTTTTAGATTTAAATCGTTGGCTAATCGCCTAACGAATCTTGCATCAGCCGACGTCTTCAACAGGTTCGCAATCAGATCACCCATCAAGATTTTATGGCTATAGTCCTGCGTGTATGTAGCTAGCTTATCAATTAGGTCTGAATTATGCAGGAATGGTAAATGCGGTGGCCTATAAATTAGAGCAACGAATACGGGGGGAAGCTCGCCCTGTTGCACACTATACATAATATATTCAGAAATGTTCGGCGTACCATCCTGGGTGGTACGTGAGCGGCTTAGTATGGTTGCCTTAAAACTATTGTGTACACACAGGACTAACCCACCCCCAAATTTATTCCTATCTAATCTTAAAATTGAATAGCCCTTGATCTGAATGCGATTGTCGTCAATGTTTTGAGCAAGGTGCGTCTCAGCAATTCCAAAAAGGTGGTAGGAGGGACCAGATAGAAGGTGTTGACGGAGTGTACCAATATGACAATCTAGAGAGGTCACATTGATAAATCCTGCTCTCAGTCCCCTGCAGTGCACCCCCCCCCCCCAGCAGTGTCCAACGATAGTCATTCATTTGCGACAGCCTCCGTTTGATTATTTGTTTGAATGTCCAACTTATCTATTTCATTTATATTTGCTTTTCCTGTTTTTTTATGTGAATCTAATGCAATTTGTGGAGTTTTATACGAGGCTGAAATTACTTGGAGGTCTGCCGCTGTTAAAAATTCGTGGGAGACATCGCCATCCCGCATCTTGACCAGGAAACGGCCCCCCCTATGCCAGATATATTTAAATTTGAGCCTCATCGCAAGGGCTTTAAGGCTTTAAAGTTAATAAAATTATTAAATGTTTCCCTTGGTAGATGTTCATTTATAAAAATTTTACTATTGAATATTGCATCACTAGTCTCCTGGTCAAGTGCCGAGATGTCGACATCTTTAGTGTGAAAGCCTGTTATAAACTTTTTTTGTCGCATGATTTTATCTCCTAATTCACTGCTGGAGAGGGTAATAACCCACGGTTATCGTCTGCGCTCGCTAGTTACCTCGGCTGATGTCACCGAAAGCGACTCATCTGACCGTAGCAGGCGGGTATTTACTATATCCGTTTTCTGTATCGATGGGAGGACACGACGCAGTATAGTATGAACTACATCAACACGCTTAGTGCTGTTATCGTCAAAAATATTTGAAATTATTAAGTCATTATTGCATATTGTATTATTATTATTTTTTATTGTCCTCCCACCTACCATTTTAACCCGCGTGCTTCGTGCAGATGACGTCGACGCCGTATCTTGCAGTGTATCGTTGCTTTCGTTATTCAAATTATTATCAATGTTATATATATTATTATTATTTACATTATTACTAAATACACTATTTATCTTATCATTAATATTTGTATTTCTAATACTGTGCGGCGAAAAAGTTGTATTTGCCTTACTGGTAGGCAGGCCAATTTGATAATTTTCAATTTTACTTAAAAATTCTTGTTGTTTATGTTGAATAATTTTCAAAGTTTTCTCTATATTATTATTATTATTATTATTTATTGCAGTTTCATGATTGTTATTGCTTGTGGTCTCGTGTGCAATAATTTTTCTTATGGCCTTTAATATGTCGGAGTTGTCACTTTCAATTTTATTAACTTTATCAATTATTATTTTAAGGTTATTATCATATTTCTTTGTCTCATTATTATTTTTGACTAGATTTTTCACTTCAAAATTAGACTGCTCAATGTTATTGACTCTTTCTATAATTGCATTGTAATTAACTTCGATCTTATTCAACATATTATTTGTTATATTTTGACATGTTTCGTGTAGCTGTTTGTTTTGAATTTTTAAATCATTAATTTCATGACAAAGCACTTGCTTTTCATTTAACATCTCCTCCAGATGGGAGTGTTGTTTTAACATCTTATCCTCTATTTTCTGCATTTTGGACCCAATTGTCAGTGCTAGAGTATGTATTGCTGGTAACGAGTCTAGCCTTTTAACAATTGCATCCAATCTGTTTTCAAGAGAGGACAAATGTCTAGTAAGTGCATTGTCTATGTTTCTAGATGTCGAATTGGCGTACTCTACCAAGCAGGAGACTGTCGTCCCTTTTTTAAAGGCAGTAGAGTCTAACATACGTATTACCGACGCATTAACATCATTTACGCTGCTGAAATTACTTGTTTGTACTGTTGATTTACATCTAGAAGCTAGTTCTTCTTTGCCCGTGGTAGATGTTGAAGGCGTCGAAACTGCCCCAGGGAGAACGATGTCGTCTTTAGCTGGCGTCGAGGTGTGAGAAAAAACACTGTCCGTATACGAAGAGTGAAGATTCAGCGCCTTCATGCCTGCAACCCGCTGTACAGCAGGCAGCGCAGGTACGAGACTCCCATGGTGTTGGCCCGCGCTGGAGCTGAGCTGATCGGTAGTACTGCCTCTTAGGCTTGCGTCAGCGCTAAAGAGAGACAGAGGCAAGCGCGGTGTAGTGGGAGCAGAAAGCACACTGGTCTGCGGCTGCCGCATCAGCGTCGTTTGCGATGATAAAGGTGTTAAAGGTGTGCCGGGAGCGAGCAGCGGCGAGGAACTTCTCGGCGTGGTGGGGGCAGCCTTCCCACTAGGCAGCGAGCGTTGCGGCTTTGAATGTATGCTCGCACGCACTATACCAGAAGACACACTTGCTGTTAGGCGTGACGTCACGTTATGTCCAGCCGCTGCTTTATTACTACTGCGAGATGTATTGGCAACACCTTTTGTGCATGTTTTGCACATGTATTGCTTTACTGCTGCATTAGTTTGCAGGATCATGCATCTAACATGACCTGCCTTATTACATTTAATGCAGCAGTACTTATAGGTCTTGCCCTTACTAGGAGGCAGACCACATTCAGCACAGCTTTTAATGCAGGCCTCCATACCGTGACACACACACGCACATTCTCACGCCTCGATGATATAATCCGCACGTACCTGTCGATGTTGAGACTCGGGCATGCGCAGACTTTAGCGCTCGAGGTGAGGCAGCAGGATTATAATATAACTAACCTCAAACCTGAGGCACCAGTGCAAAAAAAGAAATTGCTGTATAAATACAGCACACCTGATGAAAAATAACTGTGGTGGAGGAGTCTTGCACTGTGGCCCTACTTGAGGGCCACACTATAGTATACCCGAAGGTACGGCGGCGGCGTAAAGAAACTTTAAACGAGAGCGATACAGATGCGTGTGTGCACGTATAGAGAGCACAGACTCTATGCAGAGAGAGAGAGAGAGAGAGAGAGAGAGAGAGAGAGAGAGAGAGAGAGAGAGAGAGAGAGAGAAAGAGAGAGAGAGAGAGTGGTCATATTAGGATATTCACGATGCCATTACAATCTCATATGCTGCACGGCATTCCAGTCGTATTCGCTCCGTGCGTATTCCGTGGCGCCCCCATTTTGGTGGAGTTCCCATGTTACATCTTATAGAGACAAAACAGTAGGAGCGGCCGTCGTGGGCAACCAAGGTGGAGCCGTCCATGAGACTACGTGTTAAAAATGTCATCTGCGCCAGCCCTCCCCTCCAAGCAAACGCACGAAGCGAATACAAAATTCGTACCTTTCTTATTCCACACAATTTGCTCGCCAATCAGTGACGAGTTTAGTAAATTACTCCACGTTAATTGGCTAGCATAGTCTGTGGTACATGAAAGGTTCGAGCTTGTACAAAAAGTGGCCAATTTTGACCTACGATGGGAATAAGATATACTCGAGTAGACTCTCTATAAAAATCGAAAAGTTTAGAAATAAAATAAATATTTTTATATGTGAAAAAAGTATAAAGTAAAATATAATTGTGAACAGATATTTGTATACCAAAGTAAATTTTAAAAAGTACAAAACAAATTTATTAATTTACCTGACAAATTTTGGCTTCTACGATGATCTTCAATAGTATTGGTTTCTTTACTCTTTTTAATATCTTCATATTTTGACTTCCACATTACAGCTGCTTCTTTTGCTGAAGCCAGTTCTTGCATAAAATACTGCAGTTGGTGTCTATATGCACTCCTAATTTTCTCTTGCTCGTTGTTCCTATTCTGCATATTAATTATACATTATTTGATGTGATTGAATACAGGGTTGTACTTAGGGATTACATAAACCATAAAATACTAATTAAGATTTATCAAGTTCTTATTATTTAAAACAAAATATTTTTTCATTATAATTTTAAGATGTATCTGACCTGTAGATTAATTATAAATTATTTGATTTGATTGAATACAAGATGTTACTAAGCGATGACACATAGCTTAAAATTTTAATTGAAAAGCATTTATTATAAGCACAAGAACTTTATTTCAAATAGGAACAACTTGGTAAATTGTATTATATTTTCTATGTATATAATAAAGATTTATCACTACTTATTAAGATATAAGCATACACATTTGTCTTCGACCTCCCTTAAGGGGACGCCGGATATCTCCGTCCTTCCAACCTCGGCGTGGTGATGGACGGAAGGTTGACATGGAAGCCGCAACTGAATGCGGTCAGTAGAAAAATAAATAGAGCTCTGTATAGCTTAAAACTTTTCTGTTCAAGCACCACAGAGATACTGAGGAAGCAGCTGGCATGTGCACTGGTACTACCTCACTTAGACTATTGCTCAGTGGTTCTTCTTGACGTGTCAGGGGAGCTCCAGACACGACTACAACGTCTACAGAATGCATGTGTGAGATACATATATGGTGTTAGGCGAGATGAGCATATCACCGCCTACAGGAAAAAACTGGACTGGTTAGATCTGAAGGTGAGGAGGGAGTATTTTATGGGGCTGCTGCTTTACAAAGCGGTTGTCATGCGGCAGCCACCATATCTTACTGCCCTCTTTGAAAAAAACCAGGCCAGGACTTCAAGTAGGGGTGGTATGAAAGAGCTCTCGGTTCCGGGGTCGCGCACCGATAAGGGCCTTTTCTCATTTAGAGTTGAAGGTGCGCACCTCTGGAATTCGCTCCCGAGCAGTGTGAGGTGCCTGCCATCTTTTTGTAAATTTAAAACGGCGTTTAGCAGGCACCTTAAGCAATTACATGGTGAAGAGAATGTATAGAGGTGACTCGGATATTTATTTAATTTATTTATTTATTTGAATTATTTATTTATTTAATTTATTTATTTATTTAAATTTATTTATTTATGTAATTTGATTATTTGTCTGGTTTATTTATTTATTTGACTTATTTATTTATTAATTTAATTATTTATTAAATATGTTTAGTGTTAGGTGTGAATGTATTTATTAGCGTGATTGTTAAAGTGTCATGAATGAGTGTGTTTTAAATTTTGACGTGATAGTATAAGTAAAATTTAGCAAAGTATGTGTATGTATTCTTTTATTTTTATATGTTATCTCTATTGTATTTATTTTATTCTATGTATTATTTTTTGACGAAGCGTGTTTCTGTGATATCTGACTATGACTAGTTCATTACATTTAAATTTTATAAACTGACGAACTGATAAAGCGAATAATATTATTTTAGTAAAAAATGCAATAAGTGAACGTTAAGATAACAAATACATAAAATCGACTGATATTTTAATTATAACTATATGTACATGCAATTGTAAGATTTTGTCTCTTGATGAATAAAAAGTATATCTATCTATCTATCTATCCTTGTCTATTTGAGTTTTCAATCATAATTTTAAGAGAAATCATTTTTTGGAAAAACAGAGTTGTCCCCCCTTCGATTTATAGTAATCTAAGTATATCTCCAAGCCGGTTTCATATGATTGTTTTGTTTTCGATAAAACTTTGATCCGCTATATGTGGGCCAAATAAGTGAAAATTAACCTTTACATATAGCTATTCAAAGTTTTCTCGAAAACAAAACAATCATATGAAACCAGCTTGGACATATACTTAGATTACTATAAAACGAAGGCGGGATAACTCTTATTTTGTCATTAAACAATTTACTTTGTAAATAAATAACGAAAAACGTGTGTGGGATAGTAGGAATCTACTGTCGGTATTCGACGTCTCGTTAACGCCAAGTATTTTGAGTAATTGTCAGTTAATTTGTGTAAAATTGTACTTATATCTTCTATGCGTAGTTACCAACGCAAACAAATTTTTTGTTGAATTATTCAGTTTAAAATATACGTACAAATAATGTTACACTCAGTTTCACCTGGGTTTAAACCTCTAAAAACTTGTTTATGTTTTCAGATGCATAAATAATTCGAAATTTGCTTGCACTTTGAGCTATATATATGTACAAGATATGAGCAAAATCTTTAATCAATTAACTGACAATTACTCTAAATAAGCTTTACTCAATAAAAAAAAATTTCATTATACACATAAAAAAAAACATTAAGATTTACCAAGTTCTTACTGTTTCAAACTAAATATTTTTTCATATTATAATACAATTTTTTTTTTCATTATAATTTTAAGGTGTATGTGACCAGTAGATTAATAATAAATTTTTTGATTTGATTGAATACAGGATGTTACAAAGCGATCACACATAGCTTAAAATTGTAATTAAAAACCATTTATTATAAGCACAATAACTTTATTTCATATAGTAACAACTTGGTAAATTGTATTGTTTCGTATGTATATAATAAAGATTTATCACTACTTATTAAGATATAAGCATGCGCATTTGTCTTAGGCATCCCTTAAGTCCATAGGCATAGCGCGTTTCTTACACATAAGAATTATACACGTAATTATTGTACACAATTTAGCATTGGTCAAATTATATATAGATATATTTGACCAGTGCTAAATTGTGCACAATAATTATGTGTACAATTCTTACATGTAAGAAACGCACTATGCCAGTCCATATGATAGCTTTTGTTCGATACCCAAATTCACTTAGCGCAAAGTATTTTGAGTAATTGTCAGTTAATTTGTGTAAAATTGTTCTTATATCTTCTATACATAGTTACCAACACAGACAAATTTTTCATGAATTACTGTGTTAAAAATATACAAATAATCTTGAATTTAATTTCACATAAGTTCAAACCATTAAAAACCTTGAATTTAAATTTTTCTGCTTCTTATATAGAAGATATGTGTAAAATCTTTAATCAATTGTCTAACAATTACTATAAGTTTTCCATAATGAAGAAGACTTTTTATACGCATAAAAAACATTCGAATTTATCAAGTAGTTAATATTTCAAATAAAAATTTTTTTTTTTTATTATAATAAACTTTTTTCATTTTAATTTCAAAGTGTATGTGCCCCTTTTATTGATAGAGGGATTTTTGGCAATATATTTTTTGTCAATAAAAACTTACAATATTATCTGAATTATGCATGGGTGTAAATGGCGTTGATGATCTGCTTAAAATGGGTGGAGTATTTGATGCGGAGGAATATGATTGAATGTTCTGTAATGAGTATAAATTGTTATTTTTAATTATGATAAGTATGTGCATTCAATTTTAATGAAGTATATAATATTTAGATTATTTGGAATTTACCTCATTTAAGGCTGTTGGATATTCATTAGTTGGATGTGTTCTAATACTGTTAGGCTTGCTAGTAATATATTTTTGTAGTATTGCTTCTGAAACTTCTTTGGCATTTTCGGTTTTCCGTTTCTTAATCTCCTATATAAATTTAACATAACATAGTGTAAATAAATTTGTCTTAACTATTAATATTATATAACATATATTTATAATATTGCTTAAAAAGACCGTTTGAAAATATTGTGTACCTTTCTTTTTGATTTGGCTCGTTTTAGACTCTCTATCTGTGTATTGGCATCTTCCACAATAGTAGATTCTTCAGTAGTATTAAAACTAATATTTGAATTTGGTATAGAAAATCTTCTACCAGTCACATGAGTATATACGTCATCATAATTATCTGCAATACAAATTATAAGTTCTGTAATGTTGTTTCTAGATATATGCTTTAAGCAAGTCTCGCTTTAACTTTCAATCTTTAATATCAGTAATACCATAATATTTAGATTATATCGAATACTTGCAATAAATAGAGAGCATTTTCCTTTATTTTTTAGTACTAATCAAGTTTAGTTTACATAAATAGAACAAATGCTATTTGATGACAAAAGTTAAAGTGACAGATACTTAAGGGGACGTCGGATACCGACAGTAGATTCCTACTATCCCACACACGTTCTTCGTTATTTATTTACAAAGTAAATTGTTTAATGACAAAATAAGAGTTATCCCGCCTTCGTTTTATAGTAATCTAAGTATATGTCCAAGCTGGTTTCATATGATTGTTTTCTCGAAAACGAACCAATGTTAAATGCTAAAAAAATAAAAATTAGTTAATACTGTACAACTAACGTATTATAAAAATGCAAGAATTTTAGTGGCTGTAAAGCAATAAAATATAACCCAAAAATCATTTCCAAATCTTAAATTTTTCAACTATTCAATTAAGAATGAGGTGAGTTAATTTTCACTGAGTATAATGTATTTTTCTTTTTCTTCGAACACTCATCAACTGTTTGTTGGGACAGGATTATGCTTCAACCTCTAAAATTATTGCATTTTTTAACATCTCAAACTAAGTACAAAAATCTTTTGTATTAAAATAACAATATATTAATTGTACGGTAATTGCAAAATTGTACTTCTTTGGAATTTGGCACTGGCTTATTGCCTAATCCTGACATAAAATGACAATAATATTATCAAAATAGAAACAATAATAAAAATCAAGTTGAAAATTTTAATATTTATGATTAAGTTCATTGTTTTAAAAAAATGTAATAAAAACGGAATATATTCATACCTGCTGCATACAGAACAAAGCAATTAACTTTCTTTTTTCCTGGAAAGCGTTTAAATTTTAGTGGCTTATCTTTGTAACTGCCAGGATTCTTGATATAAGCTGAATAATCGAATTTCCTTATTGTAGTTGCTGGCACTATTTCTCGTTCAAATTTCGCACCTGTTTTCTCTGGAGGTATATGAATAAAAACATGACATTCCTCAGTTTCTTCGTCAGTCATGATTGTTATCAAAATAAAACTATAATAATAATTTATTTCTTCTCAAAGTTCTCTCAGAACTTTCAAGCTCTATCCTAGTAAAACACACACTTCACTATAAAATATGTTTTATGATTCGTAAAGAATTCGTAAAGGATACAAAATCACCTGTACTCATTTACAATTAAAGCAATACCAATGTTTTTATAATCGTTGAATACTCGGTATGCTCAATGCTTTCGTCGACAATGAAAGTGCGATATCGTAGTGTACCTGTGCAGCCCGGCGCTTTGTAAAACGGTTTCTGCCTTTAGAACACTCTGAAACTATAGCGAATCAGAATGCGGCATTCTTAGAATCCACTTCCTCGTACATACACGTTCAGAAGGAGAAAGACTCTTGCATACATGCAGCTTACACTTAATACGTCAAGATGGTAGCACTGAATTCACGATCGTAAGCAAAAAGCGCCATCTGCCCACGTGTGCGGTGTGGGCCCCTTTCAATGTCATTTCGACGTGTGTATACATAACAAAGCATTCACGCATGTAAACGTTGTGATACTTAGGTGTTTATGGTATTATTTGTATTTTTAAATTGAGTAGGGTGGATCGACGCAACGTATTCGCGCATGTAAACGTTATGAAAATTATTCCTACATTTTGTAGTTGAGGACTTGTATACTGCTTCATCGGAAACCAGTAAGTATTATACATTTTAATATATATTTCTAATGTTATTTAAGAGAATGTCGGCCCCCCGCCCCCCCGGCTGTCCAACCTATTTTGTACAATTGCTTGTAAAAGCTGCAAGTCTGGCTGACTTTATCTTGTACATATCGGTTCATTATAGCAAGCACTACGGGACTCAACTCGAAATATTACTGTAGAATAAAATTAAAAAAATTAGAAAAAGTATTGTACTATTATATAAATAATATAGTATATAAATTATTAATTAATTACACAGCCCCCACAAAAAAAAAATTGTAAGTCCCAAAAACTTGACCACGGTACTTATATGTTTTTGGGATCGCTGCATCCGAATCCAGGGTTAGTTTAACCCCATCAGATCTTTCTCAAGGTCAGTTGAAGGTCAAATTATCGAAATACATGAAAAATACACTAAAACCATGGTATCTTGGGGTTTTTGGGGTCGCTGAATCCGGGGTCAGTTTAACCCCATCAGAACTTTCTCAAGGTCAGTTGAAGGTCAAATTATCGAAATACATGAAAAATACACTAAAACCATGGTATCTTGGGGTTTTTGGGGTCGCTGAATCCGAATCCGGGGTCAGATTAAACAATCAGATCTTTCTCAAGGTCAGTTGAAGGTCAAATTATCGAAATACATGAAAAATACACTAAAACCATGGTATCTTGGGTTTTTTTGGGACGATGTATCTGAATCCGGGCTTATTACAACCCTATCAGGTCATGGTCAAGGTCAGTTGAAGGTCAAATCAGAAAGATTCATAAAAAGAAGAGTCAAACCATGACATTTAGGGGTTTTTGGGGTCGCTGAATCCGAATCCAGGGTCAGTATAGTCCCATAAGGTTATATTTATGGTCAGTTCAAGGTTAGTTCAAGGTCATGGACGTAAAGAGAGTGAAAAAATTAGTTATAAACTGAAACAATGCAAAAGGTAATGTAAACCATAAAGCAAAGAACAATGTATATGCAAGTACAATCGTATCCTTTAAAACTATATCATAGTTTGCTGCTCCTTCATTTACTTTAAATTTGTTAGAAGTATATGCAATTCAATAAAATACCCGTAAAAATATTAAGCCCATTACTCTTTTTTATGGTAACGAACTATTTTATTGTCAAATGATCTACGAAGTGGATTACGCTTCCGCTTCTCCGATGTTGATGGTAGATCTCTTTTGAACGACCAACAGTAATCTGCTAACATATTTACGTCCCATCTTCCTTGGTACCTGCGCTCCATTTCCTTGATATCTTGGTGAAATCTCTCTCCCTGCTCTTCGCTGTAATCACCTAGGTTTTCTGGAAATTCATCAACATGCGAATATAAAAAGTGTAATTTTAGATTCATTAGGCAGCCTTGATTTTTGTAACTATTTACTAAATTTAAAACTATTTGTTGGTAATTTGGGCTCTTATGATTTCCAAGAAAGTTTTTAATTACGTCCTTGAAACATAACCATGCTTCTCTCTCTGTATGATTCATTTTCGTAACAAAAATTTCATCATTTATCATCTTACGAATCTGAGGGCCATCGAAAATTCCATCATTTACTTTAGCATCACTTAATTTGGGAAACTGATTTCGCAGATACTTAAAGCAGCTACCATCTTTGTCTAAAGATTTTACCCATTGTTTCATAAGTCCCAATTTAATGTGCAGAGGTGGTATAAGAATTTTTGATGGATCAACAAGTGGCTTATCTTTTATATTCTTAGAACCCGGTTCGAACTTTTGACTAAGGGGCCAGACACTCTTTATGTAATGATTCTTTCTATCCCTACTATCCCATTCACATACATAGCAAGGATATTTTGTGAATCCCGATTGTTGCCCCAGAAGTATTGTTATGATTTTAAGATCCCCACATATTTGCCATTTATGATCATTGTATTTTATTCGGTCTAATATTACTTTTATGTTACAGTACTCTTCATTCAGTATTACCGAATATCCTATTGGAATGGCTGCATAAACATTTGTATTGTGTAACAGAACGGCTTTTAAACTTCTCGTTGACGAATCGATGAACAATCTCCACTCGTTAGGGTTGTAACATCCATGTTTAAAGCAATTCATCAACCCAACTATATCTTTGCATTAAACTAAGGAAAATTCTTCATCTTTAGCGAAATAATCACGATATTTCTTATCTCTGTCTCGGTAGTAAGAAACTTTAATTTTTCCAGCTTCATTTGTATTTTCTTTTAGCCATGAAGCCAAGTACTCCGCCCCATCCTTTGGTAGGCCCAAATCGTGTATGAGATCATTCACTTTTTCCTGTGTAAGTGGACCTTTCTCCTTCTTAGTATTATAGGGGATGTATTCTTCGTCACTTGTATCACTTGTACTAGCAACGTCATTGTCTTCATCAGGCGCTATTTCTTCTTCCGCAATAATATCTCCTTCCTCCATTTCTTCTTCTAAGATTTCATCTTCATCATGTCTTTCTAAATTTTCCTCAAGATCCATACTTCCACTTGCGTACATACCCAGTGGATCTTCTCTTTTATCAATTGACGATTCATATATAGGTTTCGTGACACTTTCAACGTTAGCGTAATTAATTTGCGACTTGTTTTTACTATTAACTCCATGCAAATTCGTATTACAAAAATAACAGTCTTCTTTTCTTAAAGGTTCCTTCCATATCGTAGGCACTTTCATTTTTACTTCAGTTTTACCATTTTTGTCTTTCTGTAGCATTTTCCTACATATTGCGCATATGATTTTAGGAACCCAATCAAATTCATCAATTTTCATGTATAAATCAAACATGTTCTTGTACTGCTCTTTAATATTTTGATTGATTTTTCTTCTATTTTTTGGGGTCTCATACTTGCTACAAATCTAACAAAAACTATCCCGTTTTGCTATAAGGCATTCTTGGTCACCAGACCTCAAGTGATAAATTCTTGTAGTATTATACTCTTCGAAAGCCAAGTTTCCCACTAACAAAGAGCTGCGGTCGCTTGATGACGACGGATAGTAGGGATAGAAAGAATCATTACATAAAGAGTGTCTGGCCCCTTAGTCAAAAGTTCGAACCGGGTTCTAAGAATATAAAAGATAAGCCACTTGTTGATCCATCAAAAATTCTTATACCACCTCTGCACATTAAATTGGGACTTATGAAACAATGGGTAAAATCTTTAGACAAAGATGGTAGCTGCTTTAAGTATCTGCGAAATCAGTTTCCCAAATTAAGTGATGCTAAAGTAAATGATGGAATTTTCGATGGCCCTCAGATTCGTAAGATGATAAATGATGAAATTTTTGTTACGAAAATGAATCATACAGAGAGAGAAGCATGGTTATGTTTCAAGGACGTAATTAAAAACTTTCTTGGAAATCATAAGAGCCCAAATTACCAACAAATAGTTTTAAATTTAGTAAATAGTTACAAAAATCAAGGCTGCCTAATGAATCTAAAATTACACTTTTTATATTCGCATGTTGATGAATTTCCAGAAAACCTAGGTGATTACAGCGAAGAGCAGGGAGAGAGATTTCACCAAGATATCAAGGAAATGGAGCGCAGGTACCAAGGAAGATGGGACGTAAATATGTTAGCAGATTACTGTTGGTCGTTCAAAAGAGATCTACCATCAACATCGGAGAAGCGGAAGCGTAATCCACTTCGTAGATCATTTGACAATAAAATAGTTCGTTACCATAAAAAAGAGTAATGGGCTTAATATTTTTACGGGTATTTTATTGAATTGCATATACTTCTAACAAATTTAAAGTAAATGAAGGAGCAGCAAACTATGATATAGTTTTAAAGGATACGATTGTACTTGCATATACATTGTTCTTTGCTTTATGGTTTACATTACCTTTTGCATTGTTTCAGTTTATAACTAATTTTTTCACTCTCTTTACGTCCATGACCTTGAACTAACCTTGAACTGACCATAAATATAACCTTATGGGACTATACTGACCCTGGATTCGGATTCAGCGACCCCAAAAACCCCTAAATGTCATGGTTTGACTCTTCTTTTTATGAATCTTTCTGATTTGACCTTCAACTGACCTTGACCATGACCTGATAGGGTTGTAATAAGCCCGGATTCAGATACATCGTCCCAAAAAAACCCAAGATACCATGGTTTTAGTGTATTTTTCATGTATTTCGATAATTTGACCTTCAACTGACCTTGAGAAAGATCTGATTGTTTAATCTGACCCCGGATTCGGATTCAGCGACCCCAAAAACCCCAAGATACCATGGTTTTAGTGTATTTTTCATGTATTTCGATAATTTGACCTTCAACTGACCTTGAGAAAGTTCTGATGGGGTTAAACTGACCCCGGATTCGGATTCAGCGACCCCAAAAACCCCAAGATACCATGGTTTTAGTGTATTTTTCATGTATTTCGATAATTTGACCTTCAACTGACCTTGAGAAAGATCTGATGGGGTTAAACTAACCCTGGATTCGGATTCAGCGATCCCAAAAACATATAAGTACCGTGGTCAAGTTTTTGGGACTTACAATTTTTTTTTGTGGGGGCTGTGTAATTAATTAATAATTTATATACTATATTATTTATATAATAGTTGCAGGTATTAACTTCTCATGAAAATGTTATTTCTTCAACTGTTTCTAATGAAAACATTCCCACAGTGGAAATAAATACTGATCGCTGTGATAATAGAATTAAACAAATTAATGATTTTTACACACTACAATCTACAACTATAAATCCATTAACAGCCAATGGAGGTATTTCTGTAAGTATCAATAAAGCTATAGTATGAATTTATGACATAAACTTGTACATTACAACTGCTTAAACTACGAAATAATTGTATCGCTTGTTTTTTTTAAACTGATTTACTAGAGTAAAAGTTATGCTCTAAAAGTAATGGGTTACATATACCTGAAAATTATAATGAAAAAAATGTATTATAATATGAAAAAATATTTCATTTTAAATAGTAAGAACTTAATAAATCTTAATGTGCTTTTTATGTGTATAATGATAACTTTTTTTCATTGAGTAAAGCTTATTTAGAGTAATTGTCAGTTAATTGATTAAAGATTTTACTCATACCTTGTACATATATATAGCTCAAAGTGCAAGCAAATTTCGAATGATTTATGCATCTGAAAGCATAAATAAGATTTTAGAGGTTTTAAACTCAGGTGAAATTGAATGCAAGATTATTTGTACATATGTATTAACTCAATAATTCAACAAAAAATTTGTTTGCATTGGTAACTATATATAGAAGAAATAAGTACAATTTTAAACAAATTAACTGACAATTATTTAAAATACTTCAAGGGCTATACTAGTGTGAACGCTCAAAATTTAGGTAATTTTTGGGAATTTATTAAATAAAAGTATTCTATCGAATGTTTTGAAACTTTGTGGATATATTTGCCTATAAATGAACTGTATCATTTAATTTTTTTGTCCAAAAATACTAAAATGCGAGCGACTTATGCGCTGTCTTCAAAGACGCGAAAAAAAAGTTCCTCAACTGCTGACATGATTCCGGTCGCTATAGTGGCTGAAATAAAAAAAAATAACGTTAAAGTAGAAGGTATTTCCGTACAATGACGCAGGATTTTTCAAAAATATTAAAATCTTACAAAATGGCAGACTTTTGAAAAATCACCTTTTATTGCCTCTGCTAGTTTGTCAGATTTTAATATTTTTGAAAAATCCTGCGTCATTGTACGGAAATACCTTCTACTTTAACGTTATTTTTTTTTTTATTTCAGCCACTATAGCGACCGGAATCATGTCAGCAGTTGAGGAACTTTTTTTTTCGCGTCTTTGAAGACAGCGCATAAGTCGCTCGCATTTTAGTATTTTTGGACAAAAAATTACATGATACAGTTCATTTATAGGCAAATATATCCCCATAGTTTCAATATATTCGATGGAATACTTTTCTTTAAAAAAATTACCTAAATTTTGAGCGTTCACACTGGTATAGCCCCTTAATTGTAAAAAGAATGAAGCAGGCCTCATCATTATTTTCCTATTTCTAAATTCAAATTCATTATCAGTTATAAACGTAAATTTTATTTAGGAAGAAAAATGCGTTGAAAAAATATACATGTGTACCTAAAAAGTTTAACATTTTTAAACGCATTTTTCTCTTACAGTTAAAAATGAAATATAAAAATTTAACTAAGTTTCGTAGTGAGAATACGGAGAGCACACTGATAGAAATTGTGTAGTATTATTATTACAGTTTGTTTTGTAACTTAAGGACGTTACCTGTCGGTATAGTAAAAACCGCTGTCAATCCATTGACACTTATTGTTAGCTTCCTCAAACTAAATTAATTGTTCTAATATGAAAATTTTTGTTCCAATAAATTAATTTTAAATTGCTATATCTCTTTTTAATTCGGTTCTGAGGGGCCTGCGGCGGCTCAGTCGGTAGAGTGTCGGATTCCCACGCCGGTGACCCGGGTTCGAATCCTAGTCTCTGCCGATTGATACAAGCACCTCTGTAAAAATTACATGTGCTTTGTTTACAAACACACCGCAGACCCCCGTCGTCGATTAGTACCACATGGAAGCACAAACATGGCGACTTTAAATAATAATAAAAAAAAAAAAAAAAAAAATTCGGTTCTGAAAAATGTGTGCTGATTTCTCATTGATGGTTTAATTCAGAACATTTAATTAAACTAGTAGCCATAATCTTAATTTTATTCTATATTTATATTTTCATTTACCTTTATATATAAATTAAATCTATTTTAAGCAGTTTTCGGTAACATTATTTTTTTAAAGTAATAATTTTCACGTTAAATTTGAATTCAAGGACACCTAAAATCACATAATTATACCGTTCATACGTATGACTTTTACCTATATTTATAAAAAATAAAACAAAAAATATTGATATACATTATTTTTTCATTTATCTTAAAATACTTTTTCAATCAATATTTCTAAATATCAATGGAAAAATTATAAAACAAAAACAGACATCCTTTTCGCATCACTTGCCAACCCTCAGCATATAAATTAACAAATATATTATTATTTTCTTAACATTTTTAAATTTTTTTAACTAAATTTTTCATTTGTAGAAGATAGGTATTTCATACTTTTTTATATGCATTTACACAAAATAGATCATAAAACTTCTAACATTCCTAAAAACCCGAAAAAGTAAAATTAAAAAATCAAAAAATAAATCTCTATCTTTCTATATATAAAAATACTTGTTCTGACTGACTGATTGACTGCTTCATCAATGCCCAGCCAAAACCACTCATCCGATTAACTTGAAAATTTGTGAGTACCTTCTACCCACATAGTAGGTGCTCACTAAGAAACGGTTTTTTGAAATTCCACCCCCAGGGGATGGAAAGGGTTAAAATGTGTTTTTTCGATTTTTTACTATATTTCTGCTGGAAAAGGAGATTTCGAGACGGTTCTCGCGGAAAAAAGTCTGGAATAACATCAGGAAAAAAGCAATTTCTGGGTTTTTCGGAATTTCACCCCCAGGGGGTGAAATGCGTCGCATATGCATTTTTCGTTTTTTCACTATATTTCTGCGGGGAAAGAAATTTCAGGATGGTTATTGCGGAATTATATCTGGAATATCATTACTCAGAAAAAAATTTTCTTAGCTTTTTAAATTTAACCCCCAGGGGGTGAAATGCGTCAAATGTGCATTTTTTCCAGCTGTACTATATTTATGTGTGGGAAAGAGATTTCAGGATGGTTCTTGCGGCATCATATCTGGCACGACATTAGAAAAAAAACAATTCGAAAAAATCACACCCTCCGTGCGTGCAAACGGTTGAAACGCTTCTTCCATTTCTTACTAAATTTTCGCAGAGAAAAAAATTTTCGCAGACAAAAAAATTTCAGTATAACAGAACGAGACTGTTTCCGTGTCGTAACTTTCGAAATGATAATACGAAGGGAACGTGCAGTGTTGATATCTCTCATGAATTTTAAAGTATGTAATACGGATGAAGAGCCGCTAAATGGCTACGCTGAGCTTCAACCACAAGAGAAATAATCGAGTCTCATTATATATAGAGATGATGAAGCCTTGAAAAGGTATTAGGAGTCTGTGAACTCTAGCCTATTGTGAGTAATATCACGGTTTTCCTGCGTTGTCACGATGATTGTGGAAATATTGAGCATAAATGGCGTTATGACGCCACATAAAGTAGTTCCCATGTTGGCGGATGGAGCTTGCCTCTTCAATGAAATATCTTTTCATCTGTACTTCACTCAAGTTTTGTCTCGGGAGATTCGTATTCAGATTGTAGATCATATTGTTAACAATTGGCAATATTTTTCGATCATGTCTCATGATGATATAGGAAATAATTATAGAAATTCTGAGGAATACTCGATCGATATGTTAAAACATTCCACTTATGGAAGTTTATGCGAGTTAGTAGCTGCTGCACAAATATTTGGTTTCACTTTTGAGGTATATCGCAATGGACATCTGTATGAAAGATTCGGTGTAGAAGGAAGTCTCATTAAGAGACTTCGTTTCACATTAGACTTATCAAACGGACATTTTGATGTTTATTTACCTTGCAATGACGCTACAACTGTTCAAAATATTTCTGATAAAATACCGAGTCCCGCAAAGCGTATGGAAATTTCTGATCCAATATCCAGTTCTGCTAAGCGTAATAAGAAACGTTGTGCAAGATTCACAAATAACGTAAGGAAAAATCAACTCAAAAGAGTCGCAAAAAATATCAGATGAATCATCCGGAAGTTCATAGAGTCGCTGCTTCTTCTTATCAGCAAAATCATCCGGAAGCTCATAGAGCCGCTGCTTCTTCTTACCAGCAAAATCATCCGGAAGCTCATAGAGCCGCTGCTTCTTCTTACCAGCAAAATCATCCGGAAGTTCATAGAGCCGCTGCTTCTTCTTACCAGCAAAATCATCCGGAAGTTCATAGAGCCGCTGTTAGTGTTTATGAACAAAGCCGTCCAGGATTACGCTCAGAAAGGCGCTTAGTTCCATGGAAGATTAAAGCTCTTTCCGGAATGAAATACGATCCAGAGATATCATATGAAACCGATAAAATTGTATCCATCGGCACTATGAGTCACAAATGCAAACACTGTGGCGCTTTAAAGTATAAAACTGAGCCACCCGGAATGTGCTGCAGTGCCGGCAAAGTGCAACTGCCACCTACTTTGCGTCTTCCCGAACCACTTTTCAGTTTGATCATGGGCTCTCACCCGGACCATGTACATTTCATGGACAGGATTAGAAAATATAATAGCTGTTTCCAAATGACATCTTTCGGAGCCAAACAAATCAAGGAACATGGATTTATGCCTACTTTCAAAGTACAAGGTCAAGTGTATCAATTAATTGGTGGTCTACAACCTTTGTCCCAACAAAATCCTCAATTTCTACAGATTTATTTTGTTGGAGAGGATGAAAGAGAGGTACGTATAAGATCTGGTCACATCCCTGACGTACGCCAGGATCTGGTAAAACAACTGCAGACGATGTTGCATCGTTATAACTCCTACATAAAGGATTTGAAGACTACTCTCGAAAAAATACCTCAAAATTGTAAAAACTTCGAAGTTGTAATTCATGCTGATAGGAAACCAGCCAATGCTCATCGTGGCCGATATAATGCTCCAGCAGCAAGTGAAGTTGCATTGGTCATAGTTGGGCAGCAGTTTGAAAAAAGGGATATTGTATTACAAAGTCATGATGATAAGTTACAAAAAATAAATGAGGTGCATCGTTCGTATGATGCCTTATAGTATCCTTTATTGTTTTGCCGGGGTGAGGACGGTTACTCTGTAGATGTTTATCAGATCGATCCAAAAACGAATTTACCTCTTAAAAGAACCGTATCTGCAATGAATTTCTATTCATACCGCATCATGATCCGAGAAACAGAGATCAACCATTTACTGTACTGTCGATCTCTCTTTAATCAATTCTTAGTAGATATGTACGCGAAAATTGAAACAGAACGATTAAACTTTATTCGGAACAACCAGGCGCAACTTAGAGTAGACAATTATATGCACCTAAAAGATGCTATTGGAAGACAAGATACCGATGTCGCCGAACTAGGTCAGATGGTAGTGCTTCCATCGTCTTTTACTGGATCACCACGGTATATGCATGAAAAGGCCCAGGATGCTATGACGTACGTCCGCAATTTTGGTCGTCCGGACTTATTTATAACATTTACGTGTAATCCCCGATGGAGCGACATTACGGAAGCATTACTACATGCCCAAAAGTCTTACGACCGGCACGATATCATAGCTAGGGTCTTCCACTTGAAAGTGAAATCGCTTATAGCATTATTAACGAAGGGTGAATTATTTGGAGAAATGAAATGTTACATGTATTCTGTTGAATGGCAGAAGCGAGGTTTACCGCACATACATATTTTATTGCGGCTTAAACTACGTTTCACTCCAGATCAGATAGATGATGTTATTAGCGCAGAAATACCAGACCCAGCCGAAGATCCTCTTCTTTATGAAATCGTCAAGGCCAACATGATCCACGGACCTTGCGGTAGCTTAAATAACAGGTCGCCTTGCATGAAAGAAGGTTGTTGTAGCAAAAAATTTCCTAAAGAATTTCTGCAAGAAACTCAAACAGGAGATGATGGATACCCAAAATATCGACGTAGGAAACCGGAAGATGGTGGTTTAATCGTTGAAATCAATGGCATCACCATTGATAACCGCTGGGTCGTACCATACAATCCTGTTCTTTCGCGGATTTTTGAAGCTCATATCAATGTGGAATACTGCAACTCTGTTAAATCGATAAAGTATGTTTGTAAATATATCACCAAAGGCAGTGATCAGGCTGTATTCGCTATAGAAGATAAAAAAGACGAAGTTAAAATTTATGAAAGTGGTCGATATATCAGTAGTTCCGAGGCAGTATGGAGAATCTTAAGTTTCCCTATTCATGAAAGATTTCCAACAGTCTTTCACCCGCTGTTCATTTAGAAAATGGTCAACGCGTCTACTTCGATCAAAAAGATTCTAATCGCTTGAGGAATATCATAAATCATCCTCCTAAAACTACACTTCTTGCATTTTTTGAATTATGCCAGGTAGATAGTTTTGCAAGAACGCTTCTTTACGTTGAAGTTCCATCTTATTACACATGGAAGAAAAATAAAGGACCCCGCAGAATCCTTATAGGAAATGGCTTTCGGCTAATTTTTTTGAAACTTTGTAAAATAATAGTCCTTAACACGTAGAACAAAAGTCTCCATAGGCCCAAAGCTCCAAGGTTCTTAGTTTAAAAGCTACAGCCTGTCAAAGTCGAATATTTTTACCCATACGCTATACAGCCTAAGCACGCGAGTGATGTTTTTATCGGAGATATATATATATACATATATATACATATATACATATACACACGCACACGCACACGCACACGCACACGCACACGCACACGCACACGCACACGCACACGCACACACACACACACACATACATACACACGTATGTATATATATATATTCATTCTGCATTATGGAATATTTTGAGCAAGTAACTTATCTGTTCATACGAGTATGTTTTCAGGTGTAAATAAGTACATTTGCTCACAGATTCCTTGAGTTTCTTGTTAGGTAAATGAATCAGACATTAATTATTTCTACTCCTACATTCTAAGCATTTCGATTTGCAGCATCCAATGTGGTATTGAGTAAGGATTCATCAGGATACCTGATGTTTTCATGATGCCGTGCATATCCTAGAAACCACAATACACTGGCAACGTGCGCGCATGTACCTAGTGTACGTGCTCCACTTTGACAGGTACAATAATAGCCTAGAATTAATTCTCTATCATTTTCGTCATCTGCATTGTCCGCATCATGACCTACGTATGCTATAAAAAGTTGATGCCTAGTCGCATTACGAAATCTTGAATAGGTACGCACTCGCAAGAATCCAGCGTCATTAATATTTCGGTCAAGTTGGAATTCGTCATCATTATCTCTCAGAAGCTTGTCTTGAATGTAAGATGGAGAAAGCTTTATCTGGTAAGTTCCTACAGTCAGATCTCTAAGGTAGTTTAAGTCGAGTATAGGAAAATCTACCACGTCTCCATTATTAAGTCGAGCCCACTGTGCATTTCTCCGCGTTAGATTATCGACTTCTACTCTTGCTTGCACAACATTAGGCATCCTTGACCTCCGAACCATTTCTCTTGCATATTGAACATCCGCATCTTGCATGGTAATAATAGGGTGATACCTGTTTATGATAGCTCCAGCTATGCGATAGAAAACATTTAGGTTCTTTGCATGTTGCATGTTTATTATTTGCGCTAAAAACTTAAAAATAGATCTAAGATGTCCATTTCGTGCTTCTACTATCCAACGACTTTTAGTTACCATTCGTGTGTCATTTGCATCTGGTGTAGGGAGCTGTCTTTGCCCAGGTTGAATCAGTGCAGGCATCCTATGGTCTATACCAAGGTGCTGCAACATGCGTACAGCATCGCGATAACCCCTATCTACCAATACAATATCACCGTCCTGTAACCAGTTTGCTAAACCATCAGCATCTCTTTCAAATTCTTCACGAAGAACTTCAGCATCATTATTACGAGCGTTAGAAAAATAAGGTCCAAAAATCGTGAGAATATAGCCATCTGGGGCTACTATGAGGGTTGGTTTTAGTAGATGCCTATTTTTGTGAATAGAGTAGGACTGTCGCAATACACTAAAGTTAGAACTTTTGTGTATGTAGGAATATGTACTGTCAATTATAGCTATTGCTTTCCTTTCTACAGGATCATGATTGTAGAGCTCATTTGCAAAGTCTGTTACATGCTGTTCTATAAACTGTTGTCTAGTTATAATATCAAGCCCGATATTTTCAGGAACAAATCTTTGTAGTAATGATGTTTTGACGTAATCAATGATTGAACTGACATTTTGTCTGCTAGACTGATCAAAAATAATTTTCAAAAAATCATCACTCAATCCCTGCCTCATCTTACACAAAAAAATCAATAAATCTTTCCTGTGAATGTGTCTTAATTTTCCATTTTGTACTACTGGATCACAAAAAGTTAAAAGTTCTTCAAACTGTTGTTTATTGATAGGTGATAAGCATTCAAAATCATCATCAGGTAAGTTATCGTAGTCAATTCCTTTACCCCTTCCCAATACCACGTTTCTCATTCCTTGAAGAAAAACCTGTAATTGCTGGCCTCTAATAACATAAGGTCTGTTAATAGATTGCAAGCCAAGCATTAGTGGATCGAAGAAAACCCCACTATCATTCAGATGATGTCTACAACTACGTACATTCTCTGGTATATAAATGTTTCTTTTTATAAAAACCTGAACCCTACATTCTAAAGATAACCTGTGGATGTCATTTTGCGCATTGCAAATAATGCAAGTCTGAGATGCTGTTTGAGTAACAATGTTTAGTCGCATACAGGCTGGATCTGCATCCATTAAAGCAATCTCAGAAACAATTAGCCGATTACAATTAACACATATTCTAGAGTTCTCATCTAGGGCTAGAGGTGGATGATTACGTTCATCTCTTCTAATGATTGCTACTTGTCTTTTATTGACATTCTCAATGCCATTCATAAATGCCAGTTGACGTGCATTCAACTGTCCATTACACACGTAGCATCGCATTTTCAAAGAACTTTTGTTATGTCAATAAAAATTACCACCTTTCAGAAAGGTGAAATAAAACAGAAATCTGCAAGCAACCTATACCGTAGAAGTAGCTGCGCCGGCACCACGCCCGATAAAAAGCTCAATAACTATCCTTAAAAGGACTGTTATGCGAGTCCAAGAAAGAGACCAAAGTCACGATAGATACTCTGCTCTACTATCCTTAAAAGGACTGCAGAACAAACTATTATGGTACCTTTATGAAAAGCTCGATAACTATCCTCAAAAGGACTGTTATGCGAGTGGAAGAAACAAACCGAAGGTCACGACAGATACTCTGCTCTACTATCCTCAAAAGGACCACAGAACAAACTACCTCGGCACTTGGTTTGCACCCGATGAAAAGCTCTATAACTATCCTTAAAAGGACTGTTATGCGAGTCGAAGAAACAAAGAAAAGGTCACGACAGATACTCTGATCTACTATCCTTAGAAGGACCGCAGAACAAACTACCTCGACACCTTGATGAAAAGCTCGATAACTATTCTTGAAAGGACTGCTATGCGAGTCGAAGAAAGAAACCAAAGTCACGACAGATACTCTGCTGTACTATCCACGAACTGATCGTAGAACAAACTACCTCGATACCTTACCTCAGCATGAATACGCAGGTATCTCCTCTCTAATATGTATAAACCCAAAATATATGTATATATATATGTATGTGTGTGTGTGTCTGTGTGTGTGTGTGTGTATGTATGTATGTATGTATGTATGTATGTATGTATGTATGTATGTATGTATGTATGTGTGTATGTATATATGTATGTATATATGTAAGTATGTATATATGTATGTATGTGTGTATATATACACATATACATATATATACACACACATATGCACACGCATACATACATATATGCATACTTACATACATACATAAATACATACATACATACATACATACATACATACATACATACATACATACATACGCATACACACACACACACACACACACACACACACACACACACACACACACACACACACACACATATATATGTGTGTGTGTGTATGTATATATGTATGTATGTATGTATGTATGTGTGTATATGTATGTATATGTGTATATATATACACACACACACACATATATATATATATGTGTGTGTGTGTGTGTGTATATATCCCCGATAAAAACATCACTCGCGTGCTTAGGCTGTATAGCGTATGGGTAAAAATATTCGACTTTGACAGGCTGTAGCTTTTAAACTAAGAACCTTGGAGCTTTGGGCCTAAGGAGACTTTTGTTCTACGTGTTAAGGACTATCATTTTACAAAGTTTCAAAAAAATTAGCCGAAAGCCATTTCCCATAAGGATTCTGCGGGATCCTTTGAAAGAAGAAAACGTGGGGATGATGTCAGTGGCTGGCCTGAAGTAAAGAAAGATATGGCTCTAGGTAGAGTATATACCATCCACCCTAATAACTCTGAGTGTTATTATCTACGCCTTTTGCTTCACGAAGTTCGAGGTCCAAAATCTTTTTTGGAATTGAAAACTTTTGATGGCATTGTACAACCTACATTTCAGGCAGCGTGTAAAGCCTTAGGTGTATTAGAAGACGAAAAGCACTGGGATGCAACTTTGGAAGAAGCAGTACTTTGTGACTCTCCACTCAGATTGCGAAATTTGTTTGCGGTTATGTTATTATTTTGTCATTTATCTGATGCTTCAAGTCTTTGGGAAAAGTACAAAAATCATCTTTCAGAAGATATTCGGCGTGAAATGGAAGCTCACTTACAAGATAGATAGATAGATATACTTTTTATTCATCAAAAGACAAAATCTTACAATTTCATGTACATGTAGTTAAAAATATCAGTCGATTTAATATAATTGTTATCTTAACTTTCACTTATTGCATATTTCTTATTAAAATAATAATTCACTTTATCAGTTCGTCAGTTTATAAAATTTAAATGTAATGAACTAGTCACAGTCAGATATCACAGAAAACGCTTCGTCAAAAAATAATAATACATAGAATAAAAAATAAATACAATAGAGATAACATTTAAATATAAAAGAATACATACACATACTTTGCTAAATCTTTGCGTATACTACGAGTATCACGTCTAAATTTAAAACACACTCATTCATAACACTTTAACAATCACGCTAATAAATACATTCACACCTAACTAACACTAAACATATTTAATAAATAAATAAATAAATTAATAAATAAATACGTCGAATAAATAAATAAACCAGATAAATTATTAAATTAAATAAATAAATAAATAAATTTAAATTAATAAATAAATTAAATAAATAAATAAATAAATTTAAATTAATAAAAAAATTAAATAAATAAATAAATAAATTTAAATTAATAAATAAATTTAAATTAATAAATAAATTTAAATTAATAAATAAATTTAAATTAATAAATAAATTTAAATTAATAAATAAATTTAAATTAATAAATAAATTAAATAAATAAATAAATAAATTTAAATTAATAAATAAATTAAATAAATAAATAATTCAAAATAAATAAAAAGCTTAAATAAATGTTCGACTCACCTCTGTACATACTCTTCACCATGTAATTGCTTAAGGTGCCTGCTAAACGCCGTTTTAAATTTACAAAAAGATGGCAGGCACCTCACACTGCTCGGGAGCGAATTCCAGAGGTGCGCACCTTGAACTCTGAATGAGAAAAGGCCCTTATCGGTGCGCGACCCCGGAACCGAGAGCTCTTTCATACCACCCCTACTTGAAGTCCTGGCCTGGTTTTTTTCAAAGAGGGCAGTAAGATACGGTGGCTGCCGCATGACAACCGCTTTGTAAAGCAGCAGCCCCATAAAATACTCCCTCCTCACCTTCAGATCCAACCAGTCCAGTTTTTTCCCGTAGGCGGTGATATGCTCATCCCGCCTAACACCACATATGTATCTCACACATGCATTCTGTAGACGTTGTAGTCGTGTCTGGAGCTCCCCTGACACATCAAGAAGAACCACTGAGCAATAGTCTAAGTGAGGTAGTACCAGTGCACATGCCAGCTGCTTCCTCAGTATCTCTGTGGTGCTTGAACGGAAAAGTTTTAAGCTATACAGAGCTCTATTTATTTTTCTACTGACCGCATTCAGTTGCGGCTTCCATGTCAACCCTCCGTCCATCACCACGCCGAGGTTGGTGACTGTATCGACAAAGGGAACGTGTACGCCGGTCTGTATCTCAATGCCTTGCAAGTCAAGGTTCTGAACCTGTTTGATGTTGTGATCAGATCCAAAAATGATCGCCTTTGTCTTGCCGACATTGAGGCGCAGGCCAGCTGACGTTGCCCAGTTCGACACTGCTTGTGCTACAGCCGACATGCGACCGATACCATCACGAAGACCCTTCAGGGTCACTTGTGTGTAGGTTTGCAAGTCGTCAGCGTAAAGTATGTGTTCGACACCATCTAAGTCGAGTGCGTCTTGTAAGTCGTTTATGTACAGGCTGAAAAGCAGGGGTCCCAGGACTGAGCCTTGTGGAACGCCAAGATTAGTGGTTAGCCAACCTGAATCCCCGTTTGTGATTGTGACGACTTTCTGTCGTCTCCCCATAATACTCGTATATGACTTGAGCCACAGGAGAACACTCCTGGAGAATCCCATGCGCATTAGCTTACGCAGCAGTTTAGTGTGTGAGATGGTGTCGAATGCTTTGCTAAAATCAAACATTAACAAAATAGTCAATAGTTTTTTGTTGTTGTTAATGCCTGATCTTATGTCCTCCGTCAGTTTCAGTAGTGCTGTCTGTGTACTGTGATTCTGTCGAAAACCAGTCTGCATCGGGTCCAAAGTATTATTTTCTCGTAAGAAGTCAGTTATTTGGTCGTGTACGATTTTTTCAAGGACCTTAGAAAGGAAACTAAGTAGGGCAATTGGTCGGAAATCTGACACCGTAGATGGGACAGGCTTCTTCTTCAAAGGCACCAACCGAGCTCCCTTCCAAGTTCCCGGAAAAATGCCACTGGACAGAGAGGAGTTAAAGATCTTAACAATATGATCTCCCATAAACGGAAGAGCCTTAGCCACTATACTTTGGGGAATGCCGTCTTCCCCTCTGGCTTGTGATGAGAAGTGGGCAACAGGCAGAACCACGTCCGAGAAGCTGACTTCTCGGAAAACAAAACCGTCATCACTGGCAGTGGTCAGGACGTTGTCAAGTTCTTCATCACCCTCATTTTGGGAGATCGACACCCCTGCAAAGTGGGCATTGAGCTCTTCCGGTGAGAAACCATGAAGCTCCTCTCTTGTATTTGGCAGAAGACCCAGAGCCTTGAGCTCTTTCCAGATATCTTTCTTATTATCAATCGCTTCAGAAATTTTATTTTGTAAAAATCTTTCCCTTGTTTCCTTCGTTCGTAATTCAGCTTCAGCTGCAAGGCCCTGATACTCCCGCCACAGTCTGTCGTCATTGGTCCGCGAATAGCGTCTTCGTACGGAGTCACGTTTTTTGTAAAGATGTATTAGTTCAGCATCAACCCATGGTGGATTTGTTTTCTTTTTCGGTATGAATTGTTTTAACGGTGCAATTTTATCTATCACAGCCATGAGGTTGACACTGAGGCACTCTAATTGACTGTCAACACCCGCCGCGGGACCATCGATCCGCGACCAATCACAGTCAGCTAGGTGAGACAGGAGGTCGTCTTGCTGGATCGACTTAAAATCCCTGTAGCTGAAAGATTCAACCACAGGGGATGCAGCAGTTTCGACCCCAATCTCGACCTCTATGATGTTATGATGACTGGGAAAAGGCGCCGGCCGATTGTCCCTGCTCAGTACAACGTCATTATTATCTGTCAAGATCACATCAATCCACGTGTGAGAATCCGTGAGATGATGAGTCGCACCATGATCAATTATTTGAAGGTTAAGATCATCAGCCAACCGTCTAACAAATTTCGCATCGGCTGACGTTCCGAGTAGGTTCGCATTCAGATCTCCCATAATAATTTTGTGACTAAAGTCTTAAATATGTATCGTCAGTTTGTCTATTAAGTCAGAGCCCTGTAAAAACGGTACGTGTGGTGGTCTGTATATTAAAGCAACAAAGACGGGGGGAAGGCTGCCCTGCTGAACACTGCACATTAAATATTCAGGTATAAATGGCCTGCCCTCCTGTGTTGTTGGAGAGCTGCATAGTAAATTGGCCTTGAAAGTGTTATGAATATACAGGACTAGCCCGCCCCCTAGTTTGTTGCGATCAAGTCTAAGTAGTGAGTAGTCATCGATCTGAATGAGATCACTCCCAACATCAGGGTCAAGGTGCGACTCAGCAACCCCAAAGAGATGGTAGGCAGGACGAGCTGAAAGGTGGGATCATCAACTCAATGTTGAGTAAAATTTGTAATAAATGCTTAGTTTGTCTGGAAAATAGTTTGTTGTCAATGGGTGGTCAATGTCTGCAGCAATATGGTCTGCCTCAGCCATCTAGAGATGAGTTATCTCTACAAAACAGAGACTATATTCGAGAAATCAGTTACGATACGAATGCTCTGAAATAAATTATAACTGATAGCGAAATTTTACTGAACGATGAACAGTCTCACGTTTACAGAATAATTTTAGAAAGCGTCGAGAAAAGTAGCGGTCAAATGTTTTTCCTTGATGCTTCTGGAGGAACCGGTAAAACATTCCTCATTAATCTTTTACTTTCGAAAATAAGAAAACACAACCGTATAGCCTTAGCTGTTGCTTCTTCAGGAATTGCAGCTACATTGCTGCAAGGAGGTAAAACGGCTCATTCTACTTTTAAATTACCTTTGAACTTAAATAAACTCCAGACACCAATTTGTAACATTTCAAAACAGTCTAATATGGCACAAGTTTTGAAAGAGTGTAAGTTAATAGTTTGGGACGAATGCACAATGGCCCATAAAGGTGGATTTGAGGCTCTCAATAGAACATTGCAAGATATAAGGGGGAATGATAGATTGATGGGGGGAGTCACTATTCTATTAGCTGGAGATTTCCGGCAAACATTGCCTGTTGTACCTAGAGGTACACGTGCGGATGAAGTGAATTCTTGCATAAAGAAGTAATATTTATGGCCTCATATTCAAAAACTTTCTCTGTACACAAATATGAGAGTTTCTTTAAATAATGATGAATCTGCCGGAATTTTCGCAGAAACACTACTCCAATAGGCAACGGAACTTTCCCGTTCGTAGAAGATGAGATTGTTATTCCATCAAATTTATGTACGGTAGTCACCACATTATCAGAACTTATTTCCAAGATATATCCTGATGTGAATAATATAAAAGATAAACCCATAGATTGGTTGTGCGAGCGAGCTATTTTAACGCCAAAAAATGATAAAGCAGCTACCATTAATGAGCTACTCTTGAATGCTTTTGAAGAACAGATTGCTGAATATAAATCATTTGATTCTGTTATTGAAACCGATGATGCTGTCCACTACCCTGTTGAATTTTTAAATAGTTTGATTCCACTCGGGTTTCCACCTTATAGATTGAACCTCACAGTTGGAGCGCCTATTTTCTTGCAATTTTGAATCTTCATTTAAAAAGGAAATAAGTTAGCCCTTTTTGATAAAAAATGACCACACTGTTCTCGAGATATAAGCGATCGAAACAATAATTAAAAAAAGCATAACCTCAATATCTCAGAAAGTAAAAGATCTCATGATCTGAAAAAACATATAGGTTATGAGATGGTACAAAAATACCTTTCTGTAAAGTTTCAGATAAAATGCTGTCGATTTACTTAAGTTATCGCGTCTTGAA
Source organism: Gastracanthus pulcherrimus (assembly GCA_949152435.1). NCBI lineage: Eukaryota > Metazoa > Arthropoda > Insecta > Hymenoptera > Pteromalidae > Gastracanthus > Gastracanthus pulcherrimus. Next base: position 55,232,084 of record OX424575.1, read on the forward strand.
AAAAGCGATTTTTTTAACAAAACTACTTTTTTTCTCAACAAAAGAAACATATGAAGTTTCAAAAATTTTACAGGATATTATTCTAAATATTCCTTATCATCTCAATTTTTTTCAAAAAATTTCCATCTTATATTTCACAGATATAACCGTTTGAAGAAAAAGGACGTTTTCGTGTATAAAATAACAAGAGAAATATCTTTCTCAAAATTTCGGATCGGAAAAGATAGGTAATTTTCTGCGCTTTCAAATGCATCTTCATTGATCGATAGTGTTATTTCTAAGGTATTAAAAGGCCCGAAAAACAAACTCAAAAATCGAAAAACCGCTAAAAAAACAACAAAAGTATCAAAAAACAAAAAAAAAGTTATTGTACCGCCTTCCTTTAAGAAAAACAAAAATAATGGGCCCTAGAACATTAAGTTTTACCGTATGTATGCAGAGTTATGTTGGTAAACATCCATACACACACACACGCACACGCACACGCACACGCACGCGCATGCGCGCACACACACACACACAGACATTGTCTAAAAATAGAGTATTTTGATTTCTTAAGTCTCAAAACATATTTCTAACATGTTTTTAGCAAAACTTTTTTTTACTATCACAAAGCTTCCTCTGTGAGAAAGCAATTAAACCCTTAGAAGGTAATCAAATTAACTTTAATTATAAAAATTGTATCGATTTATCAGTTTGTTTTAAAATGCATTAGGTAAATCAGATTTTCGACAATTTTTAAAGTAATATACCCGCACTTAAAAAATATTTCTTTTGCACTTTTATTAATTATAATTAAGACTATATATTTATCAATTATAAAATAAATAAATATATATGCCATTTATTAATATTTTCATATTATTCTTCTGATTCATAATTCATTTAAATTGAAATACTTTTATAGATTGATGAAAATTTGAATGTGGACAACCATAGAAATAATTTATTACAAAAACTCGTTTGTGGATGTACGAAAACAAATGTTGCGGAAATATTGCTAATGTGCATGAAAATCACAATGAAGCACTCGTTAACGTGGGTAGCTTTAATGGACATTTTCCAAATACTTAATTGCATTTTTAACACTCATTTTTTACCGAATACCAAGTATATGCTAAATAAACTTCTGAATGTAAATACGGAATCTTTAGCTTATCATATTATGTGCTCAAAATGTAATAAGTATTTAGGGAAAAAGTCAAATTTTAAGGGCAGTGTTGTGTGTCCATGTGGTTTTGAAATACATTCTTCGACATTAGCTTCATGTTTTATTGAAATTGATGTAAAGAGCCAGATACAAAAACTTTTTGCTGATCAGAAAATTGTTAATAGCTTACAAGAAACATTTCATAGAAAAAAAAAGAATATTTGCAAGGATAGGATGTTGATACTCGTTGTAGTATATATTTGTAAAAATTGACTCAACAATTCGCTGCGAGTTAACCAAATTATTTATTTTGCCAACGTTTCGAATCCCTTTTATGGATTCCTTCTCAAGGCTATAAATATTATAAAATTTACAAAAGTCAAAAATTATGAAAATTACAAAAACATTTATAAAAATGATGAGCAAAATTTAACCTACCATGTCTAAAGAACGGCTAGTTACTGAGTGGCATATTGTTAATACTACTCTAGTATAAACATATAACAAAAAATACATCTTTATTATTGGGCACTTGGATTAACAGAGGTGTCTTTTACCATGAGATAGGGAAAAAGATAAAAACAGCAAACTTAGACAAAACTATTTTCCCACGAGCCTATGCTCTTATTAAAGTACATAAAACCAATTTCCCTATTCGTATCATTGTTTCTGCTATTAAAAGTCCTACTTACTTGTTTGACAAATGGCTGTCCCTACTTTTTAATTTATTTATACCCAGACCAGTTTCATCCTTAAAAAACAGCATGGAACTAAAAAACACTTTAGATTGCATGACAATCCCTAAGGATTTTTCTTTAATTTCACTGGACGTTGTTGCCCTTTTTTCTAACATTCCTAAAGACTTAATTCTCAGAGCAGTTGCCTTAAAATGGAAGTACCTAAAGGCCACCTTGGCCATTGCTTATCTAAAGCGGAATTTCTAGAAGGTGTCGAGCATATTTTAGACTCCACCTTCTTACAATTCAATGGGAAATTTTATAAGCAAGTATGTGGTGCACCGATGGGTTTTTGTACAAGCCCTTGGTTTGCAGAGATGGTCTTAGAAATGTTGGAAACACGCAGCTTAAATTTACTTAAAAATAATATTTTATTCTATAAAAGGTACGTGGATGATTGCTTTTTAATTGCTAAATTTAATAAAATTGACAAAATAATAAATACTTTTAACCAATATAACACCTCCTTACAATTTACTGTAGAAAAAGAAGTCAATAATAAAATTAGTTTCTTAGATTTAGAAATTACGAGAGTCCCAGATAATACTCCAATAACAAACTGGTATAGAAAAAATACAGCATCCGGCCGGTATATTAATTTTGCATCTCATCACCCTCTCTCACAAAAAATAGCCATCATCTACAATTTAACTGATAAAAGTATCTTACTATCACATTCCTCATTTCATAAAGACAACATACATTTAATCACTAAACTCCTATTAGCTAATAATTATCCTATTAATTTTATTAATAAATACATAGATAAAAGAACAAGATACATCAATAACAAAATTGATAACACCAATAACAATAATAACAACTTTAGTGAAAACATAGATCTCAGAAAACCAATAATAGTTTTTCCTTTCATTAAAAATTTAACTAACAATATTAACCAGGTTTTACATACACATAACATCATCCCCATTGCTTGCACCATTAATCGTTTCAACGACATGATAAAATTAGGTAAAGACAGACTAAACAAATTAGAGATTTGTAACGTTGTATATAAAGTAGATTGTAAGGATTGCCCAGCTACATATATAGGACTTACAGAACGTAAATGTGGAATTAGAAGAAGTGAACATAAAAGAGATGTATTAAATAACAGAATTGCAACTTCAGCTCTAGCGGTCCACGTTGACAAAACAAAACATTCAATCAATTTTGATTCATTTAAAATTATAGATATAGAAAACAATAGCAGAAAAAGACAATTCTCAGAAGTCCTCAATATTTTTTATGATGATAACACGATGAATAGGATAGAAGACACTAGAAATTTAATTAATTTATATAAATACTCCATTAATTTATTAAAAAAACATAAAATGTGATTTTATTGAATTTTAAAAGTTAACTCCGATTTTGCTTATTAACCTCTGTTTGTGACACTTGATGTTGCACTATTACTGATTCACACGGAGAAACTACCGCACTGCTGCGAGCGATGAACTCGCGCTCAGCTGGTCTTCCTAAGAGGAACCCCCGCGACACGATGCATTGGTTGTGTGTGTGTGTGCCTACAGGTACGTACATACGTATGTGTTGGTGCACGAGATCACCAATATACTCGTGCGTGCTGCCTCTTCCATCATGTGTGTGCGCGTCGCATAAACACGAGCGCTTACAGTGGATTCCCTCTCCTTTTCGATTGTTTCCCCTTCTCCGCGGTTTCTCTAATTTTAACGTATTGCCTTGATTTCCGCGAACTCATCATTTCACTGTCGGTCCACCCTCGAGTGGTGAAACACCAAGATCGGCCTTTCCATCGCCTGCCGATCCAATGCCACTCGTGGGTGTTTGTTACATTATTGGTTAGACACACGTAAGTTTTAATAATAAGTTAAATAAAATATTGTTGTTATTAATAATTGTGGACTTTTCTTGAAAAATTTATATTTAAAAATAAAATATTTTTTTTCCCTATTTAGTTGCCAATTTGTAACTGTTACTGGCTCATAGCAACTATATTGCTAGAGTAGTATTAACAATATGCCACTCAGTAACTAGCCGTTCTTTAGACATGGTAGGTTAAATCTTGCTCATCATTTTTATAAATGTTTTTGTAATTTTCATAGTTTTTGACTTTTGTAAATTTTATAATTGTTATAGCCTTGAGAAGGAATCCATAAAAGGGATTCGAAACGTTGGCAAAATAAATAATTTGGTTAACTCGCAGCGAATTGTTGAGTCAATTTTTACAAAAAAAAAAAGAATATTGACGGACTAGAAGATATTTACGGTGGAGATGTTAATAAAGAATATGCAAAAAAAGAAGAACTATTAGGAAATCCCTGGAATTTTTCATATACTTTTAACACAGATGGTTGCCAAGCGGCAGATCACTCCAAAGTAACTGTGTGGCCCATCTACTTCATGCTTCATGAATTACCGGATTATATGCGAAAAAAGTGCATGGTGCTGGCAGGACTATGGGTGGCCAAAACTGAACCAGATATGAATATATTTCTTGACCCTCTTGTCGATCAAGCAAATAAATTATCATCTAAAGGATTTAGATGGTTCAATAATGGCGTAGAAATAGTCAGCAAACTATTTCCATTAGGATGTTGTGTTGATTCTGTTGCGCGATGTGCAATGTTGAGTATGAAAAAATTTAATGGAAAAAAGGGTTGCACTTTCTGTGAGCACCCAACAGAATCTGTAAATAAAGTACGCAAGTACCCAATTCAAACAAACGTACCGCCTACCCGAACAGATCAGTCAATCAAGCAGAAAATGTTTAAAGCCCATGAAAGAGATGATGGAGATATTGAAGGCGTTTGGGGTCCATCATCATTGATTAATCCACAGCACTTCGACCTTGTAAAAGGTATGGTTCTAGATTTCATGCATTCGTGTTTATTGGGTGTAACGGAAATATACATGAAGATTCTCCTTGAAAATTCAAAACAGAAATATTATATAGGTTCTCCAGCACATATACATATAATCGACAAACGACTATTATCGATGAAACCGCCTACATGTATTGCTAAAATACCAAGAAGTATTACAGAACGAAATTTATGGAAGGCGTCGGAATGGATGAGTTGGTTAATCTTTTACTGTTTGATATGTCTGCGTGGAATTCTAAAAAAAAATACTTTAATCACCTAGCTCTTTTTGTGGCTGCAATGAATATTCTATTAGAGGACTCTATTAAATCCAATATGCTAGAAGAAGCAAGATTTTTGTTGATAAAGTTTGTTTTTTATTTTCAAAAGTTATACGGAATATATTTGACTGAAACAGTAAAAAATTGGGGTCCGTTATGGGCCGATAATACTTTTCCATTTGAAAATCAAAACAGAATATTGCTTTTAATGAAGAAATGTAACCATCAAATTGCACAACAGATTGTAAATAGATTGTTATTGTATCAACAAGTACCACTATTGCAGAATGAAAATCTTATATCTCATAGAATTAAGAAATATTGTCAAAACAGCTTGAATAGAGACCGTCTTAAAAATGTATTAATAGTTGAAGATTGTATTTTGCTAGGTTCTGGTAAAGTCTATACGTTCACCGAAACAGAGATTGAATGTATTAGTGCAGATTTAGGTATTGATAAAATTACAGAATGTCGACAATATTTGAAAATGATTTATAATGGATGTCGATATACATCATTTTCGTATTCGAGAAGCAAAAAGAATAATGATTATGCTATTCAAACTAAAGATAAGCGATTTGGAGTTATTAAAAATATATGCAAAATAAAATATGGTGACGTCGATCATGTAGTTATTAAGCTTTGTGAAATGCAGCTTAGTGTTTTGAATGTTATTAAATGTAGTATGCTTTTTAGACCATGTTTATTATGCCGTGTGAAGAATGAATATTTTATCGGTACAATAGTAAAAGGAGTTATGGGTAAAATATCAAATTAATACTGTTAGAAATGTCTAGGCGGTTTTTGTGTGTGCGAAAATATTTTAATATAGCGGCATGAGCTTCCGCAGACATTTTTTATTGTATTTCCAAATGTAAGAGTTCCATACGTTCAAAAGATACCTTCAAAAGATTTTATTATTATCTAGATTTATAAAATGCGTTTGAAAAGTACCTTTCGACTTCCTCTTATACTTATCGACATACACATACTCCTATTTTTTGTCATGCTTATTGACATACTCATATTTTTTATTATTCTTGTTCAACTTTTTATTTTATTCATCATCAGAATCATATGGTGGTCCTAAAAGTATTAACACCGGATGACCCAGATTATTAATAAAAATCAAAACTCTAACATCCCCTTAACGATTATTTTTTTCGTTTGTATTATTTATTTAAATATATTAGTTTCAATAATAAAATGTTCATACTGAGTTATTTATTTGTCCTTTCCTTTACAGTAAAAAACTGTACAAAAATGTACAAATATTACAAAAACGTACAAAGAGTGTATAAAAGTGTGTGAATATGTACGAAAGTGTATGAATGTGTAAGAAACTGTATGAATATGTACGCAAGTGTATGAATATGTACAAAAGTGTATAAAAATGTATGAAAGTGTATGAATATGTACCAAAGTGTGTAAAAATGTATGAAAGTGTATAAAAATGTATGAAAGTGTATAAAAATGTATGAAAGTGTATGAAGGAGGCCAATACTATTAAAATAATAAAAAATGTTTCTATACTAAACTGTATAAAAGTGTATAAATCTGTATGAAAGTGTATTTTATTGTATAAAACTGTACGGAATGACCAGAAAAATTTTTTAAATTTTGTTCCAAATTCAACAAAAAAATACACTTTTGTACAGTTTTGTACATTTTCGAGCACTTTAATACACTTTCATACTTTTTCATACATTTACCTACATTTTTCTACATTTTTTTATTTCCACTAGGGAAGCTTTCAACTAAAAGAACCATAATCTCAGAGTTTTGAGGTTAAAAGATATTTTCATTTAAGATTAGCCTGTGTGTGTATAAGAGTTAAAGATTACGGGGTCTTTAGTTTAAAGCTTGAATTATATGTGTAAAAGTGTTTTAAAAATATTTTATTTTTAGGTTATAACTTTGCCCACCTGTGTAAAAATGTTTTGAGGTTATAGGGTCTTCAGATCTCAGTTTGGCCTGTTTGTCTATAAGGATTTTATGGTTATGAAGTAATGGTTATGTGATTGTTCTGCCTGTGTATAAGAGTTTGGAGATTATAGAGTATTTACTGCGTCCCTTTTGAAACGAAGCGATACTTCGCTGAGTTGTGTTGTTTGGCATGTACTTTCTTTTAAACAAAAAATATTTTTTTATTTAGAATTTCTTATCATATTGCTATTCATATTTATAGGAACAATCAAGGCATACCAACAACGAAAATGAACGTTTGGAAACGCATGTTCCAGACAGGGAGAGTGTTCATGATGCTGTCACGACCTCAGAGTCTAGTTCAAGCTCAGTATCGGTAGAGAGTATAGATCAGAGTAACGCTGAGTATTTGATGGATGAAGGCGATATTCGGGAATTGCTAGACGATTGCGAATCTCTATCAAATGGAAATGAATCGGACAATATTAGCGATGATATAAGTGAAGATGATGAAGAAAATGACGATGATGATTGGAATAATAGGAATGTATTAATTGAATCAGACGATGATAATGATAACGAGTTTTTGGACAATATTGAAAATAATGAAATAAGGGATAATGAGGTATTGTATTTCGTTCTTTTATATTAATTTTATGTTTCAGTGTATGTAAAATTCAACTGTAAAATACGGGTTTTTATGCAAAATTTGTAATATAAAAATCAAATAAATTTTATTTGCAGAAACAGCAACCTTTATATGAAAATTGTGACCTTACACGAGAGGAAAGCGAATTGCTAATTATTAGCTTAGCATTTAGACATAATTTACCAGATGTTGGTTTAGAGAACGTATTACATCTTATCGATTGCCATCTACCAAATATCGAGTATAAATCGAAGTACAGATTCCTTAAATTATTACCTGAACGTAAAGTGAAAGAATATTATTATTGCTCAAATTGTTGCACTCTTTTAGATTTTAGTAAATAATCAACTGCAACGTGTAAAGTTTGTAGTAAAATTCATTACAAAGCTATTTTAAAAGATGAAGGAAATTATTTAATTTATTTACCTTTGAAAGAGCAACTACAAGAACGCATGAATAGTAGCTTGTGCAATGATTTACGCAAAGAGTGTGAAGAATATGATGTTATTAATGGAAGAGTTTATAAGCAGCTAAGAGATAAAAAAGTGATTGGTGACAACGATATAACTCTACAATTTAACGTTGATGGAGTTAATTTTTTTAAATCATCAAAGAAGAGTATGTGGCCTATACAGGTAACAATAAATGAGTTGCCTCATCGAGTAAGAAAAAAATGTGATTCTCTCTGGCTTATAGTATGGCGATAAAAAAACATGCATGAATATGTATTTGGAACCATTTGTGAATGAGTTGATAGAGCTTCATAATGACGGCTTTAAATGTACAATGTATTTAGGAGGAGAAGTACAAATAAAAGTACATACATTTTACTGTACAATTGATTCAGTAGCAAGAACCATGGTTCGAAACATGAAACAATTCAACGGCTGTTATGGATGCCCTTATTGTCTTCATAAGGGTGAACAAGTAAGCGTTGGAAGAGGCACTGCCCGTGTGTACCGGTGGGGTAAAAAGAAAAGTAGGACCAAAATAGAACACGATAGTTACGTAAGAATAACTACACACTTTGAGAAAATCATCAAAGGAGTTAAAGGGCCATCATTTATATCTTTATTACCAAATTTAGATATTATACATTCATTCCCACCGGATTACATACACGCCTGTCTTTTGGGAGTAGCGAAGCTTTTTGTAACTGAATGGTTCGATTCCAGTAATAGTAAAAAACAGTTCTATCTTGGTTCTAAGATAACTCAGTTTAATGAAAAATTGCTAGCTATAAACCCACCAACCGAAATCACCAGAACACCACAACCCATTACTGACAAATACAAAGCCAATGATTGGAAAAACTTCACCCTCTACTACTCGATGCCATGTTTAAAAGGCCTCTTGCCACATAAATATCTAAAACACTGGCATCTTTTCGTTCTTGCATTGAATTTATTTTCTAAAATGAAAATATCCGATGATGAGTTCAGTTTGGGAAAAAATGCATTGCATAAATTCGTCGAAGATGTTGAGAGATTGTACGGAAAGGAGTGTATAAAGTTCAACGTCCATTTATTGACATATATACCAAGTCATGTTAAAAATTACGGAGCGTTATGGGCTTGGTCGGCATTTCCGTTCGAGAACTTCAATGGTGTAATCAAGAAATTGTTTTATGGAACACAGTGTGTGCCAGAACAAATATTTTTTTGTTTTTGCAAACTCATGTTTTTAACAATTTAGAGGGAAATCAGAGAGCTAGCAATTTATTTTTAAAGTAATGGATCAGTGTCATGTTAAAAATTGTGTTAAGTATGGAGATGATCTGAGGCTTTTTGGCAAACCTAAGCTATTGAATTTGTCAGTAACGGAAAAAGTAGTTATTGAACAATTGGTAGGTGAAACAGTAGAAGAAAAATGTAAATCGTACCAACGATTTATTTATAAAAATATTCTTTATCATTCTTCCAATTATCAACGTTTTAAAAAAAGATCTAATAGCACAATGTTAACCACAGACCAACAACTGATTAATATTTCTAGTATAGTAAAAGTTAATTGCATAATATTGCAGTGTATTAAGTATATAGTAATGGAGAAAAAAATAGTCGTCCTGGATGAGACACTCTGTAAAGAAGGAAATTATTCTTCGAATGTATATTCATTTATAGCGCAACAGACTCCAAGTATTATTTACTGTAAAATTATATTTATAAAAAAAAATGCGTTCGTATTTCAATCAGTAATGAAAAATTATGTATCCTACCCATTGTAAATACAGTAGAAACTGACTGATAGTAAATAAAAGTTTTTTACTGATTTATTAATTATTAATTTACTGACCAAAATATGAATCATACTACTTCCCATTTTTTTCGTATTAACTAAAGGAAAAATAATTTAATTTTGGCTACTATTTAATACAGGAGTTCCTGCAGGAACTCATGCATGAATTCCTGTAGGAAAAATTTACGAAAACAGTGCAGGAATTCCTGCAGGGAATTATGCAGGATTCATGCAGTATTTCCTGCAGAAATTCCTGTAGAGTTTTTTCGTAAATGCGCGGTTCGAATAGCATGTAGGTTATAAACAAGGTGTGTTTTATGCTATATGGGAGTAAATTAAACTGTTTTATATTAATTGCAGGATTAATTTTGTAATAGCACTTATCTACATCAAAATATAAACAATCAAATTGTCAGCAATTATGAAATTCTATTGATTGTATTTTATGAATACAGTTTATTTATTGTTAATATAGTTTTTCACATTTTTATGAAATTGAACAGTTAATTATTTCTTTTTTATAATATCTAAATCACAAGACAAAATTCAAATTTATTGAGAAATGTTTTAATATATTATTTTACTATGTTAGCAATTCTGCGAAATACTACATAATAACCAACCTAAGAATAAAGGTTAGGTTACAAACTTGTCATATTTTTATAATAATTAAATAAATAAATAAAATATAAATAATTAAAATATAATCATATCACTCAAACCACGAAATTTCAGAAATTTTAAACTGCTGTTCACAACAAATTTGATACAATTAAATAAATATTGTGTGTACATGAACACGAAGACAAAAATCGCAAGGAGAGCAACCCGCAAAATACCTGGTGGCTCTTTGGAAAAATCATGTCGATCTATACCATGAAGTTTGTCTAGACAAAACCAGAATATATCGCCAGAAAAGGGCTTGGATTCATCGCGTGACTAATATTCCATAGAATAAGTCCATGATATTTCTCTCAGTGTAAAGACGCTTTCCCAAGCTCGACCGCGTTAAGCGACGATAGCATTTGTTTAGCGGAAATTCGAGTCGGCTATTGCGCGGAACTGGTTATTCAATTCGGCCCTTCAATGGTTATATTTCTATGAATTTTCAACAGTACTTAAAGTTCGCAATAAACTTTTGTTAGGTGATAAGTTACTGGCTAAATGTTTTTGAACTAATTTAATAACCTTCTGAGATATTAATGTATTGTCTACATGAGCTGCATGTATTATATAAAAAAAAGCGAATTGCAGAAGGCCCTATTATTACAAAATGTAAAGATCATCATATATTCATATACAATATATAAATTATATTATTTTTATGCAGTGAATTCCAATCTTCTAAATTTGTCCAGCATATTCATGTAATTTATTCTACAGCAGCAAATTTTTTCTTAACAATTGGTGATTCTCATATAGTTTAGTTATTAATTTATAAAAATCATATAACTGAATTAACACTATTGTTCCTGACACTAAAATTTTCTTTTGAAAGTTCAGAATAATTAAATTCTCTTTGAGAAAGCATTATGCAAAAGCATTTATCACTATTTTTCTATTATTAAAGATTTGATATAAAAATAATAAGTAGACTTCAATTAAGATTAATTAATTGCACTATTTACAAAGTTATAACGTATAATAATTATCATTAATCACCGAGTCAACTTCTTGTTTATTCCTTATGTAAAATTTCGCGTAGAATACGATTTTTTTATAAAAAAGTCCTCAAAAGTTGTGGAAAAAAGTTATAAGCAAATTAAAATTAAAAAATGACGTGTTCTTCAGTTTTCGTAACATAACTTGGCCGGATGAAGTCATAGAGAAAAATATTTAATATAAAAGTTGTTTCTCATTAAATTCTCTAAAAAAAGTGCTAAATTGTAAAATACGGTTAGTGCATTATTTTAACGGTAAGTCGACTTATAAGGCAAAAAAGTTTTAGTTATAGGCAGCTGCTCGAAAAAAATCGGAATATGGGTAAACGATACACCAATTATTCATTGATTTTAAAAAAGCGTATGACTCAATAATAAGAGTTAAAATGTTCCATGTCTTACAAGAAGAGTCCACATCCTCCGGGTCACGTATTTTGATGAAACTTTAGGAAACGGTTCTTTGGTCAAAAAGATGGAACACGTGTTTCGGGATTTTGTCCAATGGGCCTTGATAACCAAGATATACACGTATTTTTGTTGCTATTATGTATATGATATATATCTATATATACTAAAGTGATACACTCTGCATGTACAGTGATACATAAATATCTCAGCTATGAAAGCCCATTGGACAAAACCCCGAAACACGTGTTCCATTTTTTTACCAAAGAATCAGTTGCTAAAGTTTCATCAAAATCCATGACCCGGAGGTCGTGGACCCTTCTTGTTAGTACAACTAGGGGTACCAAAAAAATTAGTCAACTTAATCAAAATGTGTCTAAATCACAACAGGGGCATAGTCAGGACTAAAACAGGGAGACGCACTATCAACCGTTTTATTTAACTTAGTCTCAGAATACGTGGCCAGGGCCGTATAAGAAAGTAATGAGGGAATTATAATAAATGGATCCTTAAAACAATTGTTAGCATATGCAAATGACATTAACATTATAAGAAAAAATAGAGAAACCGTAATAAAAAAAACGTAGAAATACTAATAAAAACAGCTATAGGAGGTAGGCCTCGAAATAACCGAAGAGAAAACCCAACCCAATACATGATCACTAGCAGATCAGAGCCTGGTATTGATGATGCCGACTTGAAAATATCCGGAAAAACTTTCAAAATAGTAGACGAGTTTAAATACCTTGGCACGATAATAAATGATAAAAATGAAACGTGTAAAGAAATCAAGAAGAGATTGCATTCGGGAAATGCATGCCTCTATTCGGTAAATAACCTACTAAAATCACGATTACTACTGCGACGGACTAAGCTAGAAATATATAGGAAAATCATAATGCCAGTACTTATATACGGTTGTGAAACGTGGGCATTAACCAAGCGGGAGGAAAATAAATTTAAAGTATTTGAGAACCGTGTCCTCAGAAAGATATTCTGGGGGAAAATAGATAAGATTACTGGAGAATGGAGAATCCTACACAACCGGGAAATACACAAGTTATACAGGAAACCGAACATTGCTAGAGTGATCAAATCTCGTAGACTAGGATGGACTGGGCACGTAGCTAAGATGGGTAGTGAAAGAGCAGCATTTAGAGTGCTGGTAGATAAACCAACGGGCACAAGACCCCCAGCTAGACAAATACGAAGATGGGAGGATAATATTAAAATCGATCTACGAGAAATAGGATGCTATGAGGAGGATTGGAAGCAACTCGCAAATAATAGAGAAAGACGGCGTGACTGTGTGAACAAGGCTATGGACTACACATCTGCAGATAGCTATTTCCAAAAACTAGTTATGATGAGCTATGGTGATAACGCAAGCACGGCTACAGCTAACACAAAGACCATGTAATAGATGTGGCCCTGCAGGCACTGTTGCTGCTAACCATCACTACGTTGGCCTATATAATAATAATGATAATAATATGCAACACGGAACGAAAGTAGATTTTTCTCTTACGCGATTAATGCCCTCGCGAGATTTTTTCCCCGGGTGATTACTGCCCTCGCTTCGGTTGTGCACTAAACCAACGAATATAGACGATATAGAAAATTTGCATCTTTCTAATCCTTTTTTAACATATATGCCGCATTCCACTGGTATTGCAAGTTGATATTTCTCTTTTTTATTATAATACGAGGTCTGTCCCAAAAGTATCCGACCTACCTCGATTTCTCGGCGCTTGATTTATTCTTCGTCATCCGGGGGGTGGCATCCTTCAAAGTAGTCCCCATTTGATTGAACAAGACGCTCATATCGATATTTACACTTATTAAAGCACTCTTGAAAGTCAGACTTCGAAATCGCCTTTAGTGCAGTCGTCGCATTAGTTTCAACAGTCTGTTTATTGTCGAATCGATGTCCTTTAAGCGGCATTTTCAATCGAGGAAACAGCCAAAAGTCGCAGGGAGCTATATCAGGACTGAATCGAGGCTGGCGGAGCTGCGCAACACTGTGTTTCAATAAATACTGCTGCACAAGGTTTGATGCGTGCGCTGGAGCATTGTCGTGATGAAGAAGCCAGTCACCGGTTTCCCAAAGTTGCGGTCGTTTTCTCCTGATTGCATTACGTAATCTTGTCAAAACTTCAACGTAGTACTCTTTATCGATTATCTGGCCTGTAGGGGCATATTCGTGGTGCACAACGCCCTCATAATCGAAAAAAACAATCAACATTGACTTGATGAACGAGGATCACTGTCAACAGATGTGCGGCCACTTTTGAACCGCCTATACCACTCTTTTATTTGTGTTTTGCCCATACACTCATCTTTAAAGGCCTTTTGCAACATTTCAATAGTTTCCGCACAACTTTTACCGAGATTAAAGCAAAATTTTATGCAAATTCGCTGTTCGGTTCGTTCTGCCATTTTTAGCAATAAGCAAATTGCGACGAACGCAAAAAAGTCGTTGTAAACAAATACACGCTGCGCGGGAACTAAGGCGTTTCATCGGTATCTCAGGCTACTGACGAAAAGGTTAGGAGTTGCTGGTGACGTTCGTACCCTCCAGAGGTCGCCTGAGTCTCTCCGCGCGAAGATATGAACGTAGGTCGGATACTTTTGGGACAGACCTCGTATAATCTTTTTTATTAAATATAATCTTATAAAAAAAATTTGGGCCGGTTGCGAGTCGTTTCACATAAAGGGGAAAAAATTACATCTTTCTATAATGATGGCGGCTATATAGACGCGTCGTAATGGTATCGCGTTTTGACATTTAACAATAACGGACCATAAATAAATAAATTGGTAACTAAATCATCCGGTTACGGCGTCATGTTTCCACCAACTTTTTTCCCTCTGAACTAACGGAAAACGATCATACGGTTGCGCATCGTTTCAATTCTTTATTTTTATTAACATGTTTAATAAATCGCAAACGCCACGTCGGTCATCAGATTCTTAAGTGGTTGGAAGTCAGTCCCCCAAAAATGTTGCTATCTCCAAGCCTATTAGGCTCGATAGCAGATACTTAGTTGAACGTGCTATATTTTGTGCTTTCTTGGACAGACATGTTATTTGTTTCTTGAATACAATAAATCTAGAAAATGAAAATTTAGTAAATAATATGAACTTTTAAAAAATGGTATTAAAATACAAAAATAAATTAAATAGTAATATTTGTTAATGGAAATGAATAAACTTAACTAAATATGCATATTGATTTATAATATTCCAGTATAATATTTGCTAATTGTTTGTATGATAATAAGATGATAGACTTCTACATATTTTTCCTGTTTAATAATAAAACTAGCCAGGATAATGCTCGAATCACATCAGATCCAAACCTATAGAACCTCCTCATCTCTCGTTGTCCCTCATCTTATGAGTCAGTGAGATCTGTCATTATCTCTTGGAAGTAAGTCTGTATTTCGAGATAGCAGTCTAGGGAGCAAGGATTCTTGATTCTTATGGGAGTTCTCTTTGCCCGAAGAGAGACAAAAGAGCTATGAAGGAGCATGATGCACTTTTTGCCAGACTCGTGTAAGGTTCATAGACTAAAGTAGCAGCAACAGTGACTACAAAAGACTTTGTTTTGGCTCGAATCATGAAGGATTCATTACTTATCACTTGAAATTCAATTATTAGATATAATTGCTTTCATACCTAAACAAAAGTTTTAGTTTTAATCAGAATCTTAAATTCTCATCTATGAATCTGTATTTACACTAAATTTATCTAATTATGGTATCAAAACACCAAGAAACATAACTGCATTTTATTGTTTGTATTACCGAAGAGAGAATAGGCAAGTTCCAAACTGTAAGTGATATTAGGAAGTTGATGGAGATTTCTTGAACTTTCCCATAATTTATGAAACTTTTCATACTCCTTTGACTATATTGTATAAAAATCTATCATGAAAACTACTGCCAATGATCGCCCTCAGGATCCAACGATAACAATGGCTTGCAGAGTTCTAAAGTAGATCTATGATAAAATGGAAAACAAACTTTTATAGTAAAAATAACATTAATTTATTTCAAATAAAATTTGAAATAATATTGGTATTACCTGTAACATGCTTTTTCACATACTAGAACTAAATGTTTGAACAATTTTATAAATGTTTGTTAAAAATATTTGCATGAACTCATGCTTGCTTTTAAACACATATTTTGAACTTCCTTGAACATATATATTATTTGTATCTTCAATACAATTTTTTTTTTTTTTTTTAAATGGCATTTCGAACTCGAAAGTTCATCGCCTCATCTACGCAAGCCTTCCACGTTTCCCTATTTTGTGCCAACCCCATCCATTTCGCGCCTTCCCGCCCAATTTCAGTTATGTCTGATTTTACGTTATCCTCCCATCTGCGTCTAGGTCTACCAAGAGGTCGCGTTGCTTTCGGTTTTCCTTTCATTATGCGCGCTGCTGTACGATCATCGCCCATTCTTGCCACGTGCCCTGCCCATCTTAGTCTCCGTGATTTTATTATTCTGTTAATATTTGGTGACGCGTACAAATTATGTAGCTCGTCATTGTGCAGTTTCCTCCACTCCCCAGTTTCCTCATCTTTCTTTGGCCCGTATATTTTCCGCAGAACCTTATTTTCAAATACCCTAAAACGATTTTCTTCCGCTTTAGTGAGCGCCCAGGTTTCGCACCCATACAAGATTACCGGCATTATTATAGTCCTATATATCCTTATTTTGACATTTTTCGACAGTAGCTTTGACTTAAGTAATCTGTTCACAGCGTAGAAGCAGGCATTACCCGAATGAAGTCTCTTATTAATCTCGGCTTTAATTTCGTTTCGATCATTTATAGTTGTACCTAAATATCTGAATTCGCTAACCTATAAATCTAGAAAATAAAAAGTTGGTAAATTTGAATTTTTCAAAAACGGTATTAAAACTACAAATAAATTAAATAGAAATATTTATTAATGGAAATGAATAAACTTACCTAAATATTATTGTACTATCAGTGAGCAGATGCTCACTGATAGTACAATAATAAGATACATCTGCTATTGGTTTGTATGATAATAACATGCATAATGTATAACCTGCAAATATGTATTTATAGTTGGACTACAGACTTTATTCTGGGAAATTTCAGGGTACACATTTTAACTGCTTCTTCTTCTTCTTCAAGTAGCCCTTGGAACTCGTAAGGTCATCGCCTCATCTACGCGGGCCCTCCACGTATTCCTATCTTGTGCTAAGCCCACCCATGAAACACCCTCCCGTTCGATTTCTATTAAATCCGTTTTCACGTTGTCTTCCCATCTGCGTCTAGGTCTACCTAGAGGACGTGCTACATTTGGCTTGCCCTTCATGATCCGCGTTGCCGTACGTTCGTTTCCTATTCTTGCCCACATAGCATGGAAGCTACGCGTAAGCTTCCATGCTATGTTCGACACGCCATGGAAGCTTCCCGCAAGCTTCCATGATATGTGGGTGCTACGTGACCCGCCCATCCCTGCAAATGGTCAAAAGCTAAATAATCAGTTGTAGCAGTTAAAATGTGACCCAGTTGGGATGGGTGGGTCACATTTTAACTGCTACAACTGATTATTTAGCTTTTGACCAGTATATTAGCTTCTTATTCATTAAAACTGTCAAAGATGATCGTAAACAAAGTCGTCGTCATGAGCTCACTTTCCAAATTCTTTTTAAATTTTAACTATACTATGCCGAGTAAAAACTGCAATTTCTGTAGAAAAATGAATGTTTACGTGATAAAATTATAAACATTTTAATTACTCAACATTACAAACAGTTTTATCTCTTAAACATTCATTTGTCTGTAAGAAATCACGGATTTTAGATTAAGTAACTGGACAAATTTATGGTGCAACATGGACAAATTTCGTGTGCAAGCTCCAAGCATACCACTCTGCAGACCCTTCATGAAGATATAATATTTTAATTAAATAATTAAATTTTTAGCAAAAACTAAGTTTACCAACTCAAGATAACACCCAAATTCTTCATGACAAGGCAGTCTACTCATTTTCACTTAAGTTTTTAACTTTTATGAACAATTAAATTGGAATAATGTAAAATTCAATGCAGAAAGCTGTAATCAGCTCCGACCTCCCCTTAAGGTGGCTCCTGGTGAAATTTCTAAAATCTCCGAGTTAAATTTTAAAAATCTGGGGCTTACATGGAATATTTGTTATAAATATATGAATTTGTTTAGCAATTTTAAGATTTCTTTTATCCTTTATATTCAAAGTTATTCGGCATAATGTGCTATTTTATAGTAAAAATGGGTTGTATTCAAAATAACCCTCGCACACACAACATTGGCGTACACACCTAAGAAAATTCTATCACATTTTTATAGCTAGAAATAACTAATATTTGCTTTTAATTTGAGTTGATTATTTATTACATAGATCTGAAAAATATATATGTGATGTTGTTTCAAAATTGCTATATAAATACCGTTATTTTATAAAAAAAAAATTATATTATAAATACATTTTAAAGTATCAATTAATAAGAAAACAGCAAATTTTTGTTGAAACTTCCTTAATAAATATATTTTCAAACTTTCTTTTTTTCAATAAATTTTGTATGCACGAGGATCAATTTATGTCCAAAATCAGGATTTTAATAAGACCATTAATCAAAAAGTGCCTATGACTCCCAAAAAAGTTTTTAATTTACAAAATCTTTTGCTTTCTCAAAGAGAAAGCATTGTTTAGACAAAAAAAAACTTTTTTGGGAGTCATAGACATTTGTGTGTGTATACATGTCACTCATCCACGATCGAATATTCTGCGGTCAAACCTTAACAAACTTTGCATGCATGTTTGTTATCTATGTCTAAGAATGGCTTTAAAATTTCAGCGAAAATTTAAATTGAGTTGCATAAAGATTTGAAATATACCATTTTTCATTAGTTATACCGCGTGTTTAGTCATTTCTTTTAACCTCTATAACTCGCAAATTATATAATGAAATTTTTACTGAATGTTAGTTTTAGGTAGAACTATAATTCTGATAATTTTCAATCGCAAGAATCATTGCTTATTCATAAAAAAATAAAATGTTAAAAAGTGCAGTTTGTTGTGCAACGACATTTTAAAATACTTTTTTTTCTTTTACAATTCCAGTCATAATGTATTGAGTATACAGATATATACGCCCACTAACATTGTTCGACACAATTTTTTGACATATTTTTCACTATAAACTAGATTATATTACATGAGGAACGAAATGGTATTTTCAGAAAAATTATGTTTTATTAGGCTTTTTTAAAATTTCAACAAAAATGATAAGCTTATTTTGTTTTTATAACCATTTTTCAAAATTTAAAAATTGAGGTTTTTTAAAAATTTTTTAGTCTTTTATACCTCGCAAATTAAATTATGAAATCTAATGAAATTTTTGTAGAAATTAAACAGATCTCTTTGAGAAAGCAGAGCCAAATCAGTTTGCAGCGTTTTTTATATACATATAATAGTAGTATCGAATAGCTAAGCTATTTCCCATGTTAGGCAGATGAAAAAGTGAATAGTATTAATAACAAGAAAATAAATAGAAAATTTTGTTAAAATCATGAAATAACACCAGAGAGCCACATTAAGGGAAACGTGTGGCAATTTCTTTTTTGTGTACCTATAGGTACTTCTTTTGTTAGAAACTGTTAGAAATTCCTGTATACTTTTTGATAGAAATTGACATTTTCTGACAGTTACATTTCCACCAGGGTACTCACTATCCACTAATCTGATCCTTACAAAATATTCCAGATTTTATGATCGTTTTCCCTAACATTTCCAGGTTTTCCTTAAAATACACTGACATTTCCAGGTTTTCCAGGTTTTCCAGACCTGTAGCATCTCTGATTCTAGTTTTAAAATCATAACGTGCAGTTAACGCTGTGATGAACAAATAGGAAGTAACTATGATTACTGTAAAAATCAATTATAAAATTATTGGAAAGTATAAAAATTATTGTTTAAAATAATTTCCTTTACTTTCGACGGTTAGTACAATTGACATTTCTGTCAGCTTCAAAATCCATGAAAATCCAAAAAAAAGTAACATTGAAAGATTTACATTACTTTGGTTGAATGTTCTTGCAGTAGTGAGATTGCTATAATTTGTATACAGAAATTTCAGAAGGCAAGGGATTGGTGATAAAACTGGCCCTTGTTAATAAAAGTAGAAAAAACCTCTCTAGTATGTTCATCGTAAATTTTCATTTGTAATGAATAATACATTTTCCAGTTACTGTAAAATCTACAAAAATACAAAAAGAATCAATGCGATTGTTAAATTATTATAGCATATATAGAGCCCTTACACGTAAAAAAGCACAGACCATAACACGCAAGATTAACATTGATTTATATATCTATAGATAGTTCTTGTTCCTTGTGTTTTCTTGTGTTTCAGGCTAGGTATACGGAATGTAATTCGAATAAAACAATAAAAGGTAGATTTCAAATTAATATAAAAATTTAGGCTATATTTGAAATTATCGCGACAATAAAGTTGTAGGGATATACCTCGAAAAGGTAAATTAGACATTTTAACGCAGGTAATTAAAAAATCAAATTTTTGTCATTAATCATAGTTTGTGAAGATCAAGGACGATTACACATCCCTCAAAACTGAAGCTCCAATTTTGTCTCCCCTACTGTTCCAGCACACCTAGAAAATTACCCAGATTCCTTTGTAGCTATGTACTGGTTGATCACTCTGCGGAAATCAAATAACGACCTTGAATGTACAGAAAAAACGTTTACACTTGAATGTCACACTTAATACAATAAGATTAATTTAAAAATAGCTATAATATTCTTAGATTTACCTGTGTTGACCATATGTGAACATATTTATCAAAACTTCAACTAGCCAAGAATTTGCCATCGGGACTAAAAGCTAGGCACCTTGGTCTATGTCCCAAACTGTTACATCAGAGTCAATGGATGTACTGGAAAGAGTCAAATTCATGTTTCAATTTTGTGTATTAACTGGTCCAGTGGGAGAGTATAGAAATAGAAAACAGATATTTGATGTTTTGTATTTATATTTGACTGTACGAAATATTTTAATGGATTTCTGTAATTATTTTTCCTTATAGGATTTTCTTTCAGTTTTATCTGTCAAGAATTGCTTTTTCCTTAAATTTAAGTTTGTAAATAATTGTTTGAAAATGTGTAAAAATGAAATCATCATTAAGATACAATATTCATTAGAAAATGCAACTTTAAACATACATTTCAGTCAAGTGAAGTAATATCCTTGCCGCTTGGAACTTCTGTGCCACCTCTTTGTATACAATGACTCAAGATTACTTGATTGGGTAATTGTAAGTTATCGGAGAACAGGTCTGTTGTGGGATTCCAAGCACAAATAAATACTTCTGATATGTGGCCTAGTAGCTAGGTAGCTTTGTCAGCTGGTGTCTTTACAGAATTGGTATTGGGTTCACCACCTTGTCCCTGCTGTTAATCTTCCCTTTCCAATCTATCTCCTTTGTCATTATTACTGTCTTGTTCAAGGTAACAATTGGTAAACAATATTTTTGCATTAATTATGATAATATGTAAGATTGTATGCGAAGAGAAACAATGTACAATTTAAAATCAAAAGGCTGTTTGTTTTAAAGCAACAGATAATCTATAAATATTTTCCAAAATTTTACATTGAAAAGTTAATGTAATAAAATAATCAAACATACAAAAAACAAAGTGCAGACCAGAAAAAATGTCGAAAATGCTAGATATCTCGGTGATTAAAACATGATTTTTCTCTACCCGGCTTATGAGGAGGATCATAAAATAGAAGATTTATGAATTAGGGTGTACCATGTATAATAAATTAACTCAATACATCAGCAAACCTTATGAAGATATTACACACATTGTCCAGGGGTAGGGAACCCTTATGTCACTCACTTAAAAATAAAACCCAGACTACTGGTCAACAATGATAGTGAAACGAAAAGACAAAACAAAAACACCCTGGGCATTTATATACCAATTGTATATAATGTACAAGAAACAGCTCAAAAGCTCAGAGATAACAATTTTTGTACTTCAAACAATTATGAAAATGTCTCAATGAGGTTTGAATTGTCTACAAAAACACATAAACTTTCTTAAAAATAATACTTCTCTCTTATAGGGAATAGTTTTATACTATAACTACATTCATTAGCTTTTTAAAAAGATAAGTAATAATCTGCAAGTTTTGTTATGAATGGAAATTTTACACAAAGTTTTCAATTTATCTATACTTTGTTAATAAAAGTAGAGAAAATGATGGGTCGCTCTGGTATGTTCATTCAAATTTTCATATGTAACAAATAATACACTTTCTAGTCTCTGTAAAATCTGCAAAAATACACAAAGAATCAATTTGTTAAATTATTGTAGCATATATAATCTTGTGAAAAATTTGTACTTACGTGATAATCAAAAATATGTTGAAAAACTTTTTTATGTTGACAGATTCTGCAATCTTGCTTGAAGGCAATAAACAATTTCCTTTTACATTCGATATTTAACGCATTATATTTGCGTAAACAATACATTTTAGGTTATGGAATTTCAAATCTTCGTCATATATGCGTATTATGACCGTCATGACGCGAACGGTCCGCGATCCGCGCCGTCAGACAACCGGAACAAGGAATGTGAAACGTCTGAAATTCGCCTTACATGCTAATAAAATTAATTAATTAAATACTATGTAACTATCGCTAATTTCGAATTCACTACATTATTTATATAACCCGCAATTAATTTGCAAACGATTGGCATTAGTTTCATCTCTATACTATATGCGTATCCAGTGGTAAACAATGAATTTGGATTTATCGGGGCTCAAAACGTTTCTTATTTTTTACAAAAAAATAAAAGCACCCGCAATTTTTGGACTTGCTTTTGCAAACTTTGCAAACGATTCCGCAATTACTGGTATTTTTTTATATCGATTCGTAAAAGTCAATCGTACAGTTCACGAAGCTGGTCCCGGCAGTGGAGAAGGTGAGCGCTGATGGGTAACCCCCCACTCGAAGTCTTCTATCTCTAGGTGTCGACGGGGGTTGTATCGGCGCCTCTTCCCATTAGGACCTCTCAGTCGGGTCAAGTCGGTTAGAGTTGCTGGCGCCGGTGGAGGTTCTGGGGATGGCGGTGGGGCCACCTCCTCGAGGTCCCACTCCATCAATTCCTCTCCCCAACGCTCGATTTCCAAGTAGTCTACCCCTGAAATCAGTTCCTCGACTGGCACCCCTGACTCGATACGACCCGCTCTCTCGCTGTCCACTACCCCGATCTTACCTTCGGGGTCTTTTCGCCTCCTACGCCTCATGACCTTTCCAGAACTTGATGTGCTGGTCGGCGGTTCTCTTACTTCTTCGGCGTCTGCGACCTCCATTTCCCGGGGTCGAGGGTGACGGGTAATCGCCCCTTGAGGATGGGAACTGACTTGACCCTCCGTCACCCGTGGTATCCGGCGCAGCGTGGACAAAGCAGCCCGTCGGGCCTCTCTGGCCTCCTGGTCCGATTCGTCCGGAGAGTCCATGTAGAACAATAGGCTCTTCGGAGTCTGCATTGTAGGCGTTAGCGGCGACAGGGGAAGGCAACGGGCGATCGTGGTCCCTATCCGTGTCCGGACGATGGGACCGAGCGGTTGTTTCCCCATCTCTGTGGGGTCGTTCTAGGGGATTTCCCCCGGATCCAGCCAAGGGGGAAGTATCCCGCAGAGTGGCTGCACCCACAGCCGACTCTAATCCTTCCGAGGGAAAGCTCCAGCGGTTTCGCCCCCAGGACTGGTCCCTCGGGGTTCCCTCCGCCTCTTCCTCCTGGATGGCAGCCAACTCATCTGCATAACTCCGACGGTGTTCAGCCCTTACAATGGAGGGAGGGATGAAACCCACGTGCGGGCGATGGCGGGGACTAGTCTCCCGGGACGAAGAACGGCGACTGCGTACTTGTCTTGACATCTGAAACATACTTAACTCAACCACTATTTCTCATTTCTAACTACTGTACCGGGACAACACAATTTACAATACTTATCCTTAATTAACTCGACGACGTTCCTGAAATACTCTCGCGACACAAACCCCACAATACACGGTGCCGGAGGACCGGTTTTGGGAATAGGAAAAAAATTTATTCGCTTGCTACCCACCTTCCCTGGGCTCGTGGGATTCTCCAGCGCCTTAACTGTGATACATGGGTCATCACCACCCTCGATTCCTCTTCCTCATGTTTCAGGGTGTAATTCCCTCTCCCCCGTGACTCGATAATTACCCACGGGTCCTCATACCACGACCCGCCGCTATCACGATCTGTATTTCTTCTCATTACTCACTCGCCGACTGTGAACTGGCTCTGCATCTGTAACAGAAATCTCGAGTTATACATGCTCACGAG
The DNA here is from genome assembly GCA_949152435.1 of Gastracanthus pulcherrimus. Lineage (NCBI taxonomy): Eukaryota > Metazoa > Arthropoda > Insecta > Hymenoptera > Pteromalidae > Gastracanthus > Gastracanthus pulcherrimus. Next base: position 55,256,413 of record OX424575.1, read on the forward strand.
GATGAAACAAGGGCAGGTTTAGGTTAGTGCGGGATGGTTTGGCGGGGGAATGTATAGTTTTAATTCCGAAACATGCACCTTAGCGTTCCTACTCCCATCCGTGGTCTCGAGCACGTAACCCGTTGGAGATTTAATCTCGATTATGGCAAATAGTCCGCCAAATTTTTAAGCCAGTTTGGCTAAGACCTGCGGCCGTATTTGTCCGAACGTGACCTTCTTCGTGAATATTGTTCTCTAACTTAACTCACCTCGAGTGTTTCCTAGTTATATTTTTTTTTTATTTCTCTATTGCTCTGAATATCTTTAAGCGTTTTACTGGATCTCTCCCTACCTCCAGATCTAATTGTTACTTCTACTCTCTATGCTTGGAATTCATTACCCTCAATTACTCCTTTTAAATAAGAGAAATTGTTTTCACTCTTCCTTCCCCTAAACTCGACATTTCACCCGCTTCCCCTTGATTTGCAGTCATCGCTGTAACTTCTGTCTACGACTATAGTCCCGTCGTGTGTCTTTCCGCTGCTACACGGTCCCATGACCACACGGCTCTTTCTTTGCTGTATCTTCTTTGCAGCCTGCTGGCGCCGTCTGTACTCTCAGATGGTGGCTGGGTTGAACGCTTCAGACGTCTCCGGTACGTTTCTCCCAACCATCATTCTTGAATTGACGAGGCTCGACCTGCTACTCTGGCCAGGGACTCTAACCGTGCGGAGTACGGTCTCACCTCCCTACCAAGACTGCACATGACAGGAAGCTGACCACATCAGTCTTAAAACAGGATTGCGGAACACCCGGGCCTAGAGTGAAGGCCTCTCACCCGGCTGTTCCGCACGCACTCGTTTTCCCCCAGTCTACTGCTGCTTTCGAGATGATTGCAACAGGGGACGCGTTTCCTCTCGTGTAGACTGTTGTACTGGTGATCTACACACCGATATTGGAGTACGGACCACCATGGCCTGAAGTGTTCGCTTCACACTCCCCACAGGTTGGTCCGCATCCTCACGAATTAACCCAACCGACAGCTGCACCTGAGATGGTTGCGACTGGGGATGCTTTTCATCTCGTGCAGACTGTCGTGCTGGTACTACACTCGTCGGTAATGGAGTACGGACCACCATGGCCTGAAGTGTTCGCTTCACACTCCCCACAAGTTGGTCCGCCTCCTCGCGATTAAACTTCGCTGTCGACTACACCTGAGATGCTTGCGACGGGGGACGCTTTTCATATCGTGCAGAGTGCCGAACTGGTACTCCAGTAAACCTCACCGACCTTGGTGTCTGCGATTGGAATCTCACCATCCTCTCGATGATTGGTTCCGCTACACTATTTTGTTTCACTCCCGAGAACTCCCATAACCTTAATGATTCCAACTGTGGTTGACTTGCGTTCAGTTTGGGCTGTTCTCTTATTATTTTCTCTTTTGCTCCCTCATACTCGAACGAACGGACTAGGGTTGGTTGCAACTGGGATTGCGTCACCTCCCTTACCTTTCGTTCTCTTTCTTTTGCTGCTTCGCTATTCTCCGATGACCTAGCGCTATCCCCACACGACTTCTGCTTCTTCTTGGCACCTCCGATGGTCTCGATTTTTCCCCTCTCCTCCTCCATCGATTTCTCTGCTACTCCGTCAACTCAACCATCGGTGAGCCTGACACTCGAGAACGGAGTTCCTAACGCTATACAGGGACTAGGGAACTGCACTGCGCCCCTGCTCCAGCGTTTCCCACCTCTCTGCGGTAAGTTACACAGAATTCCTTGGTGCACGATGTGAGTGTTACCTCCGATCTACCGTATATAACGCAACTCAATGTGTTCTGACTCGTGGTCCGTGGTGTATCTTGTACTCTGCATTCCGACTTGCGGTAACCTAGTTGAGTACACCTATAGCATTTCCTTTGGGGGCATTCCGTCACCCTATATCCTAGTACTCCGTACTCGAAACAGATTCCAGCGAATGGTAGGTGTCCTTCGATTATTGATCTTACACCCATCGCTTTGCCCGCGTTTTAGCCTGATGGTACCTTCTGTCTCGGTTCCATTTTCCGTCATAGTTTTCAGAGTCGTTGTCGTACGTATCACTTCCCCTGACTCGAACATAAGAGCTCTTCAACCTTCTGTTGTTGTTCCTGTCTCCCGATGTACTTCTATGTTTGTATTGTTTTCTGTGGCTGAGTCTAATTCTCGAGTCATTTCTGTAATTACTTGTTCTGTAATCGTCTCTCGAACTACTGCGATGGCTTTTACTGCACTTGTAATCTTTCCAGCTGTTTTTGTGGTGTCTTGTCCTGCGGTTGTCCATCGAGATGCTACGACGGTTTCTGCTTCTATAACTTTCTTTCGAAGTGCCTCGACGGCGTCTGCTCCTACGACTATCTCTCGTGTTGCTTCTATGGTTTCTGCCTTTGTGACTTTGCTTAATATCCCTTCCCCGCGTTCATTATTAATTCGCCTCTGCGATCTCCCGCGATCCCCGTAACCACTGCTATAACTTGATTCATATCCTACATTCCAATCATGGTTGTATACTACCCCTTTGTTTGAATTACTCTCTTTATTTCCCCGACTCGAATAATGTGGCCCCTCTCTACCTACGGAGTACCTCTCCCGGTGATGATCCTCGTGCTCTGAGGCTATAGTTACTTCGTCTCCTATGTGTTGTAATGCTGAATATTCCATTCTGTAACCAATTCTGAATACCCAACTATTTCGAATTTTTTGCTCTGTGTGTGATTGCATTCGCTTCTCTGTTTTTGCATCCTCTATAGTCAACCTCTCTTATGCTCTACATGCTTGTTCCAGTTCCTCTTCTGTGACCGATTGTATATTTATCCTTGCCTCCCTTGAACTCGATATATGACACTGATGTGTAATCTTCGTTTCTTTTGTCGACATTGTTCGCCTCAACGTTGACCATACTAGATTTGTTGTTGTATCTATTGTTTTCTTCGAGGACGTTACCCTATCTGGTTGCCCTCACGGTATACTGGATGTTGATGATTTTGATATATATATATATATATATATATATATATATATATATATATATATTGTCTGCTTGAATTATACTCTACTGTGTTTGCTGCACTTGTAACCTAATCTCTCTTACCGCCTTTCCGTTCATCCTTTTTCGTCCCAGTTATCCTTTTCCCAAACCACGAAAAGTAATTTCTCGAATTTGGGTTAAGGTCTACGCACGATTTTGGCAAAGGTCCTACTATTCGCAATTGGGACAGAGTCTACTACACACACAGATTGTATAACAACAACTATATAGAGCCGCTATTTTGCCTTTCGTATACATTGTACGTTCTCGATCTGGAACAAAGAAAATTCCTGTGAAACCTCTAACAGAAAATTCTTGACGAACCTGAAATAGAAAATTTTTGGAGAATCTGTAACAGAAAATTTCTTCTTGTTTTCTTGCACCCCCAACTCGAGAATCAGAAATAAACTCTTATCTTGATCCTGTGAAATTCAAACAAAGCAACATAGATAGTCACATCCAATAATTCCACCTAACAATCTGTGTTTACCACAAATCACCAAAACACGATTATTACCGTTGATATATCACCACAATCACATAAGAATAACCACAAAAAAATAATAATAATAATCAATGTCGTTATGTAATATTGTTACAATGTTTACATGAAATAATAAATAATTCTCACTAGTCGCAATGAGAATAACCAAAAAATGCTTGGTGAGCTATTAGACTTGTTGAAGTGTGTGTGTTCGCTGCTCGCTAATTTCCTAAAAAAAAAATAGTTTACTACTAAATAATAGTACTCGCATTACTACTTACAACCAATAACCTAAAGAAAATAATACCCGTATCTCCGCCTCCCACTTGCTAAAAAAACCTGAACGCAAAAAAAACTTTAGGGTTCCAAAAACAAACTAAATCCCTACACGTAGACTACCGGCTAAGTTGTAATCCCAACCAAAAAAAAAATAAAAGTTTCATCAATAAAAGTTCAAGCCACAATGTTCCTAATGCCCACTCGCAAAAATTTTCAAATTTCAAAAATTTACAAAAAAATTCAAAACCGGTAATCCTCAAAATTTTCTAAGTCCAACTTAAAAATATTTTTAAGTTCAAACCTCTGCTAAATTTTCCTAAGTTATTACCGTGGTGTTGTAAAATAAAAAAACAAATTTTCCTACTTTTTCCCTACTGTTTCCATATCATCGAGACTGGATCTCGTTTTCAGCATTGCACTACGTTGGACGCCATTTATGTCACAATATAACCCTTACTTATTGTTATTCCGCAATTTACGTTATATTTAAAGTATTATGAGATTCATATAAATACCAAAATCAACTTTAAAGATGTCCCCCATTCGGATGTCCGAGAGTGGACTACGGGGTAAAAACATGCAAAAGAACCATACCGTAGTTAACGTTGGGCACATGGATCGTGCGCAGCTTAGCTCAGGACTGGCAATTAGAGGTGCTAATAAGGGAGGCAGATAGATATAAATTAGATATAGTAGAGCTACAGGAGGTTAGATGACGAGGAGGCCCGGACTTGAAGTACGGGCTTCTTAGTAAATAATAGAGTAATGCGCACGGGAATTAGTTTTGAATTTATATTGATGATCGCATAGGGTTCCTAACCGTTAAAAGCCGATCGTTCAAGTACGTATTTATTAACGTTTATTGCTCAATGGAGGACACGGACGATACAGTCAGACTCCTTTTACACAAAACTAGAGCAGGTGTTTGATAGATTTTCAACTCACGACGCAAAAATATTTTTACACATGACGTAACGATATTGGAGTGAGAGTAATTCATTTTGCCGTGTCGAAGAATCTTATAGTCAAAAGCACATGTTTCATTCACTGATATAGGCATAAAGTAACCTGAAGAGGTCCAGGTGGACGTACACTTGAACAAGTCGATCACGTTTTATTTGACCCAAGACGGCACGCTGACATTCTCGAGGTTCACACTTACCGTGAAGCCTATTGTGATTCAGGTCATTTTCTTGTTACAGCCAAGATTAGGGCTCGTTTACGAGTAAACAAAAATAAGAATAAAACATGCTAAACAGAGGAATTTAATCTTGAAAAGTTAAATGACCCGCTAATTAAAACTAAATATAGGGAGGAATTCTTAAGTAAACTAGATGTATCGGATAACGATAGGTTAGGCGACCTGTCGGTAGGGAATGATATCGGAAGTACCTGGGAAAATATCAAAAGTTGTATAAGACAAGCTGCTAGGACGGTGTTAGGTCAGCAAAAAAAGAACAAGCAAAAGCCGTCGTTTGACGAGGAAGGCGAGGACTGGAATAGAAAAAGGCAAAAAGTCACCAAATGCTTAGCCTTAACAACGGGAATGAGATCATCCCCGTACATTACCGTAAAATAAGGGAACAAGCCAAACGAATTTTTTGGAATAAAAAACGAGAGTGGGAAAATAATAAAGTCTCAGTAATAGAAATAATATGCAGGAAATGTATAATGGTATAAACTTAATAAGGAAAGGATCCCAAAGTAAAACTAACTTCCTAACAGACGAACATGGAACCTTATAACGGATACAGATGGACTACTAAATAGGTGGAAAAATTATTTCGACGAGCTCCTAAACGTACACGAATATCAAACCGCTTTAGACTATAACGAAACTCACACTGCTGAACCACAAATTGAGCAACCTAGCTTACAGGAGGTCTGCAAGGCAATCAACAAGTTAAGAAACAATAGAGCCCCTGGAATAGATCATTTACGTGCTGAACTATTTAAACAGGGAGGGGAACCACTTAAGAAAATAATTCATAATTTTATTTGCACCACATGGAGGAAAGAAACAATGCTCAAAGAATGATGAGATCTAATCATAGTTTCAATACACAAAAGAGGAGATAAAACAAACTGTAATAACTATAGAGGCATTTCTCTTATCAGTACATGCTACAAAATGCTGTCTAATGTACTGCTAGATAGACTCACACTTCTCACGGAGGAAATCCTCGGGGATTACCAGTGTGGATTTCGAAGAAATAGGTCAAAAAGTGACCAGATGTTCACGATTAGGCAGCTCCTTGAAAAGAAATGGGAATACGGGGAAACGTTCCACCAATTATTCATATGTATCAAGAAAGCGTGTGACTCAATAATAAGATGCAAAATGTGTAACGTGGCTTTTCGTTACGATAGCTTATTTATTAGACTTCTCTCGATACTTTACCATATATTCTATGTTAATGGGCGCCAGGTAAAGCGCGGCTAACTCTGCACGAGCCCTTTCCCAGAGGAAGTTCCGTGAATTGGAAAATCAGGAATTAATAATTATATAACAAACACACACAAATTTTCTCTTTAAGTATACCTAAGCTTTATTACATTTATATACGCACGGTCGCTACATTTACAATCTTCGCGAAATGTCTATCGGTCGCTATACAATATGGCTACGTTAGCCCTCGCACGCGTCTCTCGCGACGACCAAATCACCACGTTTTCCCGAGTTTTCCGAGTCGCACAAATTTTCTCCAATAATATCCGTAAATCTAAGGTTGGCCCGACGCGCACTGATTCTGTATCCTGGTGCCACACCACCACTAATTTACTTGCCTAACCCCGAGCACATGGCGACGATGCACGATAATTATTCTACAAATTTTTAATTGCAAGTGCCGAGGGAAGCTCGACAATTCCAATCCACTCACCGACGCAAATCTGGCACGCCTCGCGATGCTCCTCACTAGCTGGTCGCAAAAGTTCGTCGGATAATATACTCTTAAAAATGTACGGCGTTGAGCGCGTCTATCTCGGTTGACGGGCGGACAGGCGATATAAACGTGTCTCTCTACGCTGACGGACGGGCAGGCAATATATGCGTCTATATTCGCTGACGGACGGGCAGGCAATGCCCAAAATCGGAGAGGGCGGAAATCTCTTCCAAAATTTTCGCTCTTCTTCTCGAACAACTTCAGCCCACACACTTGTTGCTTTCGCCCCTTTCTTTACGGTGATTGGCCTTGATTTTCCCTAGATGCGAAAATCAAGGCCAAGTCTGCGGTGATTTGAGTCGCTAATTACCATTGGCCCGCTCCGCGAATGCCGCCCTGACCGAAAGAGAAACGAAGGTGGGATGACAATATTAAAATGGACCTACGAGAAATAGGATGTTATGAGGAGAATTGGATGCAACTCGCAAATAATAGAGAAAGATGATGTGAATGGGTGAACAAGGCTATGGACTACACAGCTTCGGATAGTTAGATCCAAAAAGTGGTTATGATAGATATGGTGATGATTCAAGCACGTATACAGCCAACCTAAAGACTATGTGATAGATGCTGCCCTGTAGGCACAGTTGTTGCTTATCATTACTACTTGGTCTTTAGAATAATAATAATAATAATAATAATAATTGCTAGATTTATATGTTAGATTAATATATAACTTTGTACTTTATTTGGTGCTTTACTTTAATGCTACAATTTGAAGTTTAGACCTACAAATAACTTTCAATCGACTTGTGAGCATTAAAAATATAAATGAGCTCATCGGTGACAACATATTAAATGATAAGTTCATTAGTCGAATACATCTGGATGATGGATTTATTTATGCGTAACTAAGAACTATATATTAACTAGTCACCTAGATGATAACAATTGATTCATAGCTTTCAAATGAAAATATTTGTTTATAAATGAGTCACAGAATTAAATACAAAAGTGTTACACATATAGGTACATATGATCTAAATAAATCTTACTCAAATACATCATTTCTTTTCAAAAGTAGATAATTAATTAAATAATTACATATTTTTGTGATAATAGTCTTTCTTTATACAAACCATACAGGTTTTAAATCTATCAAGTCAGTATGTATTTTGATCGGAATACATTATATAATCAAATGTTGTATATTTGTAATTTAGTTGTTGATTCAGAACGAGTGTTCACTACTTTTATGAGAATTGACTTAAAAAACAAAAATTTATACAATAATTTGTTTACATGTTAGAATATCAGAAATATTATATGAACAAAGGGTTACTTTATGTGACAAAAAAAACTTTTTGTATGAAAATTTCGATATTGCAAAATTAGATATCGCGTAAATTAGAAAATTATTTGACAAATGATCCGAATATTTTTTATTTTTTATCAGTTTGTAATTTGATAGGTAACACTTTGTTCCTTGAAAGATTTCAGGGGGACTTGCCCATATAAAATTAAAAAACATCGAATAACCTGCAACGTTACAGCCAATAGTGTATACTTGTACACGCACGAACTTACAAAAATATGTGTATCGACCTTTAAAAAATGGGCTGTATTTTACATACTTTACAGGTTATTCGATGTTTTTGAATTGTTATATGGGCAAATCCCCCTGAAATCTTTCAAGGAACAAAATGGGACCTACCAAATTAAAATCGAATAAAAAATAAAACGGATTTGGATAATTTATCAAATCGTTCTCGAATTTACGCAATATATAATTTTGCAATATCGAAATTTTCATACAAAAATTTTTTTTTGTGATTTTAAGTACCCTTCTTTTATATTATAACGTTTTTGACATCGTAAGACGTAAAAAAATTATTCTACAAATTTATATTTTTTATGTCGATTCTCATGAAGAACTTCCTTAAATTGGCAAAAGATTATACAAAAACATGTACACTGATTTTTTAAAAATCGTTATACATCCGGAATTTTATTTCAAAATTTTAACGTTATTAGTAAGCAAAAAAGAGAAATATATACTAATTTTGAACAATTTTCATTTTCCTAATCCGATTCATTGAAAAAAATGCACGTTTTTGCAGTTAAAATAGAGGCTAATTGAAAAAGTTCCTTGCGTACTTAAGTTGGATAATATCAACGTAATAAATTCTCACTAGCTTTAGAACCCGTAACAAACGAAAGTTAGTATTTTTTATTATAATTTTCTATCATAAATATCTTGAAAAAATGTACGCAATTTTCGAAAAAATAATACTAAGTTCTTTCAATAGTCCTTATAGGAATATTTGCTACGAGTTCAGCGTTACAGCAACATTCATCGACTCTAAATGTGCGAGCAACTTTTTGAAGTTTGAAAAATAAGTTTCTAAAAAAACGCATTTAAATATTCAATTCTATATAAGAACCAATGTCAATTATTTTCTTTAAATGGTTATAACTTTTTTTCGTCAAAATGTATAGCTTCAAAAATTGTCATAATTTTTTTTTGCAATACTGTGCGTAAAATACGATTTACATGCTGATTTAAGTGTGTATAATGACACTTTTCGATACAGTGTGCGAAAAAGTCGATTTTGCGTAAAATAAAAATACAAAAATAAAATTCAAACAATAAACAAATTTCAAAATAGTCAAAAAATCTGAAAAAATAGAAAATTATGAAAGAAACGAATAATTTTGAACAAATTGGCAAATATTAGAAAATTTTAAAAAATAAAAAAATTTTAGAAATATGGAAAATATTACAAACAATTTATCAAATTTTAAAATAATTACGTAATTTTGTAAAAATGAAAATTTTGGGAAAAAATAAAAATTTTCAGAAAACGAAGATTTTTGGGACAAGTAAAAATGTTTGAGAAAAATGAAAATTTTTGGAAAATGTAAAATTTTTCAGTAAAATAAATTTTTTGAATAAACTGAAGAAAATATAAAATAATTGAAGAAATATGAAATAATTGAAAGAATATGAAATAATTGAAAAAATCTGAAATAATTGAAAAAATCTGAAATAATTGAAAAAATCTGAAATAATTGAATAAATTTTGAAAAATGGAAAACTCGAAAATTATAAGATAATGAATTATTTTATTTTAATTTTTCATTTTAAACTTTTATATAATATTTTGATATTATTTTAATGATTTATAAGCATTTTTTTATCGGCGGGGGGGGGGGGCTCGGCCCCTGGTCCCTGTTCCTTGCGCCCAATCTTCCTTTACCCCGACTATCATCATATCCCAAAATAAAGATAATTGTAGATCTGACGGTTGAGGAGATACTTTATACAGTACTTTAGTGGCGAATTTTACGCACATATTGAAAAAAATATCGTATGCAACTCGTGCATACATTTTACACACTCGTACGATCGCGCAGCCCTCATTCGCCGGCGACTCGTGTGCGGCGATTACAACGCGTGTATAAACTCGCATTTTACGCACTTATTGCATAATATACTATTTCGATTCTTTGTTAAAGAATCAGTGTAAACTCACCATAATAGCTTATAGTTGTTTCTTTAAAGATAACCTAAAACAGGTTATTGCTGTTATAATTTTTATTATTTATACCTTTATCAGTAAGTAAAAGCTATGTTATTTTCCATACTTTAATAAAAATATAATAAACTGATAAATGTACAGTACGTAGATTGCTATGGAAACTTATAAGAACTAAAATAATATTTATAATGTCTAAATTAAGACAAATTAGAAGTCTGATATTTATAGAATAATATAGTATAATATTATTATAAAATAATATAGTAAAAGTAGAATAATTTCAATTAACCAATTTGTTTTACAAATTATAAACATAATTATTTTCAATGTAATGAGAATACCTCATTAGGACCTGATACGAACCTGTTCAAGCAGCCATAAATACGTGTGCACGCTCCGGATCTGACCGCACTTCTCGTTTCACACCCTATTAGGGCCATGATCAGGATGCCTGATCAAGACCTTATCAGGCGCTACGGCAACCTGGTTTGTTTCCTGATTGGGCCTAACTCGTATTGTCGAAATTATAACACTGGAAGTACTTGAATAGTTAGATTAATTCTGTCGTCACCAGATTCTCTAAAATTTTTGAATTGGAAATCTCACTCAGAATGCAATAAGTGACTGTGTTTTCATGATTTTATAGTCAAATTTCGTTCCAAAATCATGAAAACACAGTCACTTATTGCATTTGGAGTGAGATTCCCACTCCAAAAAATTTATAGAGGATAGTAGAAACATATTAAGTTCTAATAAAACTAGGATATGATCAAGTATCTTAGGAGTCGAATAAGGTCCTGATCAGGTACCTGAATAGGGTCTGATGCAATATGTAATGGCGTGCAGCTCGGGGCCGCACTGTGCCCTTACGGGAAAGACTCTCAAATTTGAGAGTTCACACTCTAAATTGAGTATATTACTCGACTTTAAGAGTTAACACTTAATATTGGGAGTTAACACTGAAATTTGAGTGTTAACTCTTAAGTCTTGAGTGTTTATGTCCAATGTTCAGGGTTAACACTCAAAAATTGAGAGTTAACTCTTAACGATTGAGTATAAACACTAAACGTTTGAGTATTAATTCCCAGATCGAGTGTTTACACTCAAAAAATGAGAGTTTATCTTTAATGGTTGAGTGTGTACTCCCCAGGGGTGGGTGTTGATTCCCAAATTCAGTGTTTATTCTAAGAGGATGAGAGTTTATCCTCAACGGTTGAGTATGTACTCTCAAAGGTTGGGTATTAATACTAAATTGGAGGGTTTACACTGCAATGGTCAAGAGATGACCTGAATCGTTGAGCGTATACGCATAAGAATTAGGTATTCATTCATACCTAAGTTGCATAGTATTGTAATAGGTGTATTGTGGTGAGTATCTTTTTAATTTGCGAGAATAGAAAATCTTTTTGGTAGGGTTCTAAATGGTCAAAACGAGAACCTTGTACGATTTTTTGAGGATAATAGTTAAGGGCTAAACATTTTTTGGGATGCTCTTTCAGATATGTACTTTCTGATAAATAAATTTATTATTCAGAAGTGAATACATTATTTATATTAAAGCGCTTTTTCATAGAATATAAATAAGTATATTTTCCCACAGTAAAGTTTTAATCAAACTATTTGCTCACTTTAATTAAACGGGCTCTTACTTATAACGCAGGTGTGAGCCATAAAGAATATAAGTTTTGGGTTAATATTTATAGATGACATTTTTTTTTATGTATGCACATTCTGTTTGGGTAAATAAATGCTATTTTCTGTCAAAAATTCGATTAATAATTTTAAACGCTTAAATTTATAGCATAAAATGTGTATGTTTTGATGCATATTGTAATACAATTATCGCTGTAGTAAACAGCTATCTTTCGTCTCAACAAATAAAATAGAAATGAAGTGTTTTTTTACAAACATATTTTGTAATTTACATCTATTGGTTACGCCATTTTTAAAGCCATATTTATTTAAAACACAGGTATGCCTCCAAAAGATGTAGTTTTTCTAACCAGTTACGCAAAAAGTATTATGGCAATAGGTGATTTATGGGGATTCTGCGTCACTTGGATTCGTGTTCGGGCTGCTGGATCGGTAAACCAGGGAACTACCTTACCGAATAACCAAAATATATATACTTTACCGATGGTCGGCAAATTACCAGTCGGTATCCCCTTACTTTACCATTAACTGATAATCCAGGAATCTGCATTACCGACCGACGGTGATCCATGTATCTGTACTATCGTTGAATCTGAGCGGGAAATTCAAATGTTTTGGATTACCAGTTTGGGGAACCTTATTGCTGGTGTGGGTCGATAACCCAACTGTACCCTCAACCAATAACCCAGGAATCTATATTACGGACCGAGGATAACCCGGGAAGATATAGAAAATTGTGGGAAATTTAAATTACCTAATTGATATATGGGAAAATACTAATCCTAACCTTAAAAGAATTTTTTTCTTTTACCTATATGTAAAGAAGCTAAATTGCAACCCCCATAAAAGGGGGTCGAAATTTCGTCCATTTAACCTGAAATCCTTTCTTTTGACGAGTTATGAACAAAAACACGAATTCCTAACCTCAAAATCGAAATTTTTTTAAGGGGTGTCAAAGTCAATTTTTATCCTTCCTACCTTACCGACCCGAGAATTATAAAAATATTATCTTTAAGGGGACTTTTACTTACTAAATTTTCAAAAAATCGAATTTTTTTACGTAAAAATGTTCCTTAGTATCATAGAAATACTGCCCTACAATTTTATTAAGAAATTAGAAATAGAAAGAAAGTTATAGCTGTATTTATATGACCCTTTTATTGAATAATATTATAGTAAAAAAACTTTAAACGCGGTTTTCTCGAAATCACGTTTATCAAATCTGGGAGACGTTTTTCTCAAAATCTACTAAACCAATCTCAGTAAACCAAAATTTTTTTGATACTTTATACAAGCAACTAGTAAATAAACCTCTAAAAAGTTAAAAAAATCTCCCCACCTTTTTAGTACAGGGGTAAATTCATCCTCAAAACAGGCGGTTTTTCGAAGTTTTTATAAAATCGCGTATAATGGCCATACAAATATAAAAAAATTATCTTTTTAAAGGTTTATTGTTTAGTTTCAAGTCTCATGAATTGAATCGTGTTGCAATTTTAAATAAATTTGTTACAGCAAGTCAGAAAAGTGTCCCGCAAATTAAAATGCATCTTTTGGAAGACGCTCTCTGCAGTGGTAAAAAGTAATTAAAAGTGCAAAAAAACAATTTTTTTGTACACCTTAAAACATTGTTAACAATGTATGAGAAAATTATAATTATAAATAAAATAGTTTTTGTTTTAAATATTTAAAAATTGTCTTTTTTTCAATTTAGAAAGTAAAAGTCCCCTTAATTAAAAGAATAAGTATAATTATGAAAAACTAAGAGGTCATTGCCCTCCGTAATACAATTATCTATCACTGTGCGAAGTTTCAAACAAAAACTTCAAAATTTTACGAATGGCTTTCGAACGAAATTTGAATGTTCGAGTCTAGACTAATAGACTAATATAATTTTCATTCGAATGGCATTCATAGAGGTTTTGAAGTTTTTGTTTGAAACTTCACACGGTGGTAGATAATTGTATTATGGAGGGCAATGAATTTTGTTAGTCGATAGCGGATTTCGAGTTGAATCTATAATACCTATTTCCTCCCTTAAATGTACTATAGTGCTCGAAATATATGGGAAAAACGAATCCTAACCTTGTTATAAGTGAGAGTTGCGGGGTAAGGAAAAGGGGGGAGGAGAGGGGAGTTGCTCCGCTCAATCCGTCCGTACGTTTTGACTTCCCCGTGCTCTTGACGCGCGTTCGTCAAGACCCGTGATTAACGGAGAGATACTGCCTTCTTAATAAGACTTCCGTGGGAGCTAAGCCCGCCAGAAAGTCTGTTCGGCGCGACAGTACCCGGGTTAATCACTACGGGGAAAGTGTGGCGTTTACCGAGCACCACAGGCTAACTACCTCAGGGAGATTACTCTCAACCGAGGATGTCCGGCCGGTGCGGTGCGCCGAGGCCGACTGATTCAGGAGGCGCGCGCCCCCTTACTTATAGTCAACGCGAGAGCTGTTCCGACCGCTCTGTAGTGAGCGCAGCGGCTCGCGCTGGTAGCGGTTAGGCAGCTGCGGCGTGCGCGCGCAGCGTATTGCTTTATTCGCGCTCCCGTCTCTTTTTCTCTCTCTTTTCTCTCCTGCTGCGCCCTTTGAAATAATAGGTTTAGGAAATGACAAGGACTTCGGTAACTTTTGGAAGTTATCTATTATTCTCTTGTCTAGTGCCGGGATCGCGGACTTGTCTCTGGCCTGGTCGACCGAGAAGTCAGGAGTCAGGAGTCAGACTCCGACTGAGAGGGAGTCTCGGAACTCGATCTCTTATATACTACCCGGCTGCGCCGTGATTGGCTGCAGTTCGGGTAGAAGGGGAATATTACCGTGCGCAAGGCGCTATAGATATACTAAGTGTATAATAACCTCAAAAAATAAATTATTTCTTATACCTATATGTGTAAGAAGCCAAATTGCAACGCCCATACAAGGAGTCGAAATTTCATCCATTTCACCTGAAACCCTTTCTTTTGACAAATTATGAGCAAAAAACGATTTCCTATCCTAAAAACCGAAAATTTTGGAAATTCAACTTTGAAAGTCGATAGAGAATTTCTAGTCGAATCAAGAACAGCTTTCTTAAATGTATTATACTGCCCAACATATTTGAGAAAAACGAAACCTAGCCAAAAAAAAATTGTCATACTTATTTGTATAGAAATACGATTGCAACGCCCACACAAGGGGTCGAAATTTCATCGATTTCACCTGAAAACCTTTCTTTTGACAAATTACGAGCAAAAAAGAGTTCCTAACCTCAAAATAAAAAATTTTGGAAATTCAACTTTGTCAGTCGATAGAGGATTTTGAGACGAATCCATAACAGCTGCTTCCTCTCTCAAATGTACTATATTGCTCAAAAGTGCAACTACCATTCAAGGTGGACGAAATTTCATCCATTTTATCTGAAACCCTTTCTTTTGGCGAGTTACAAGCAATAAACGAATTCATAACCTCAAAATCGACAATTTTGAAAATTCAACAGTTTGATTTTCGCGCCTTTTAATTGCATACAGCATAATAGTTCTACACGCCATCGCTAGGTGACTACGAGCGATGAGTACCCTCAATAGAAACAGGTAAGGGAAATATACAAAGCCCGCGCTTTATGTATTGACCACTAGGTGGCGGCACCACCGGTGTTTTGCAAACCCATAAGAGAATTAGGTAAATGATTGAGATAAGGAGCAAATCAATATGGGCAATCGATCAAGCTCCTCAGATAAAAAGTCGATTAGTCGAACTACCAAACATGAGAGTAGGCGAGAAATTCAATTTCTATAACTAGAAATAATATTGTTTGAATTATTTATTTATGTAAATACTAGGCATGTCAGGCAAGCTCCGCGCACTACGATTTTATGTCAGCTATCCCCACGTCCTTATGAAATACAGGAAATAGATATTATATAATATATATTTGATATACACAATATTTTTATACGCATTTCTTATAATATATCAGATGATTGATAATCATTTTATGTAGTTTTGACTTAAGTATTAAACAATCTGCTTAAGAAGCAAAGATTAAATCATGATGTTATATCCAAATATGTGAATCAATGAGTCCTCATTTAAAAAATAAAAATGATATCATTCACGCACGCTTTCACTCAATTATATACGCATTAACTCACTCATACAATCATTCGTATATGTGCTCGATTGCTAGCTTTCTCACGTCCTAACTCATGCACTCACACAATCATACACTTACGCACGCCCTCATTCTTATATTCACATACTAACATGCTCATGCACTCATTATCTTACTCATGTACAATCTGATACACTTACATGCACACTCACTCACTCTCATATTCGATCACTTTCTCACATACTTACTCACCAAATTACTCACTCATTCACTGACATACTTAAGCATGCAATCTCTCATTGACATATTTACATGTTTACTTATTCAAACACTCACTTACTCAACTGCTCACTCATTCACTTAAGAACTTGAGTTCTATCGCTCTTGTGTATTCGCTCTTTCATTCTCTTACTCACTTACTTACACATTCGCTGACGTCCTTACTCGCCTACTCAATTACGCACTCTCACCCCCTTCCCCTTCTTTTATCCCATTTTATTTTCTCATTAACCCCCCTGCGCAGGAGTGATCATGCCAGAAATACCTTCCAAATGCAGTAATTTTTCAAAGCAAGTCTAAAACGTAGAGGGGAATGATTTTAAGGTTTTTAGGGTCGCTGATTACGAATCTGCAGTCAGAATTACGAAATTCAAAATGGCGGATCCAATATGGCTGCTACATACTAAATTCTTGTATATTACGATTTTTTTAAAGAAAATAACCATACATGGGTTTTGGGGTCGCTAATTACGAATCTACAGTCAGAATTTCGAAATTCAAAACGGCGGATCCAATAACCCATATATGGTTATTTTCTTCAAATACACTTGTAATGTCCAGATATTGTGTATGTCGCGGCCATATTGGATCCGCCATTTCGAATATCGAAATTCTGACAGCAGATTCGTAATCGGCGACCCCGCAAACCCATGTATGGTTATTTTCTTTGAAAACAATCGTATTAATTATACGATTGTTTTATAAATTATTAAGTAATATACAGGAATTTTGTATGTAGCGGCCATATTGGATCTGCCATTTTGAATTTTAAAATTTTAATAATAGATATAATATTGATAATGTTAAAAGCTTATTTACGTTCATATTTTTAGAAAATATTCTTATAATTCTCGGGAATAATTTTAGCAGCCGCCATATTGGATCCGCCATTTTGAATTTTGAAATTATAACTGCAGAATCGTAATAAGCGACCTTGAAAACCCCCAAGTAATGGTTTTCAAGCTATTTTGAGCTATTTTAAGCAATTTACGAAAGATTTTACAATTGCATACAATAAGTATAAAAAACGTAATTTTCTTATTTTTCAGATTATAATAATTTTATAATAACATTCAAAATCGTATTTCAAACTCCAGCTATCTTATTACATATATTCTAGGCTTTAATTTGCGGAGTCGTTGATGTCTTATAGTTATTTTGTTAAAAAATTATGATAAAAAATGTTTGGACGAGTATACTCGTCCTCCTGCATACGGGAACAACTCCGTTTGGACGAGTATACTCGGCTCTCTGCGCAGGGTGGTTAATATACTTTTCCGATTTATTGCGTTACACAACGATTTCGATAGTCTTTTAAATTAAGCATAATAACTACACATACATGAATATCCATTTAGATATGTGTACTATACATAAGTACCGTCTTCTTCAATTTCCTCACCTCACGCCTCTGCTTTATCCTTACCTATCTTACCTCACCTCCCTCCTTATTTCGCCTCTTTATTCTATTATAATTTCACACTTTTTCAATTTATTGCCTTATACGACTTTTTCGATAGTCGTACAAATGAAGCATAATAACTACACATACAAATACATAATTATGTAGTTAGACATGTGTACTATACATAAGTGCCACCTAATTTGATTTTATCACCTCATCCCACCTCCACCTCCTTATTTCCCATTTAATTTTCTGATTAACATACTTCTTCGATCAGTCTCGATCGAACAGTCGATCAGGTAAGATGTGTTCTAATCACGTGTGTTGTCGTGTGTTTCCCCTTACTGATAACTGTTATAGATTGTACCGAAATTCAGTGCTCAAAACAGTGCGGTGAAACTAAACTTCTGTAGGAGAGTGATTATGTACTTTTCTAACTGCATCTAGGCTCTCTGTCATGATGAGCGCTTCTGATAACAGGGGTGCTCAATCCTCATAAAGCAACATTAACACAATGAATTTAAATACTGCAAACACCTCCAAGATTTCCTACTCCCAAGTTGCTTAGCAAATTTAATTTCCAATGAAGGATCAAGCAATTATTACGGATGTAATTGACGGCTTACAACGACGGAGTACAACATTCAGCCTGTATCTCGAATTACTTTTATTCCTGCTGGAATCAACGTTCCTGAATACTCTCATATTATGAGTTTTCGCAGGAAAATATTTATTAATCCCGAAGATTTAAGGAAGGGGTAAGGTATTTAAATTTTTTTTTTCGTATTTTTTTTTATTTTTGAAACTGAATGCGCTGTATCTCAAGAATATTGTATAAAATTTTCAAGTCGATCGGAGCAAAATTGCAGGTGTTATGAATATTTTCCTACCTGTTGGATTTTCATACCTGCTCGGTTCGAGCGCGCTATTGTTACCTGGCAGCTGCTACGCTCCCTATATTATACCGAACCGTTCCTCCTACTTTCTTTTATAGAAATTTGAAGACAAGTATAAACATGCTCATACCTGTACCGTATATTTAGTCAGGGAAAGTTCTTGCCATTCTTGTCAAAATTTCATACTGTCACGAATGTAAAACTTGGGAAAGTAAATTAAATTCTGCCGAATACGAAGAATGGCATGAAAACCATGTAAATGCTGGAAAATGTAAGTCAAATCATACTGGTGCAGCTAGAAATATGGAGGTCGAAGCAACCAAAACCATGTTTCAACGCTCGGTACAGAATGGTGTGCGATATCGCAACTATATCGGCGACGGTGACTCTAAAGCTTACTCGGGGTTAGTGAATTCTAAACCTTATGGTGATGATTTTTCAATAGTGAAGAAAAAATGTGTAGGACATGTTCAAAAAAGAATGGGCACTCGTCTCCATGAAATAGTCAAGAAGACCGTTGTAGATACTGAAACTAAGGCTGGAAAGAAGATAAAAAAAAAGTCTGTCTGGTAAAGGGAGGCTTACGGCTAAGATGACTGACAAACTGACGGTATACTACGGTTTGGCTATTAGACGTTACTCTGATTCCGTGGAAAATATGAAGAATGCTATCTGGGCAACGTTCTTTCACTACAGTTCGACATACGAGAATCCACAGCATGAAAAATGTCCCAGCGGCGCGGACTCCTGGTGCGAATGGCAAAAAGCTGCAACTGCTAATGGATTGGATTCGTTCAAACACACGTACAGTGCTCTTCCAAATGATGTTTTGGATACCATCAAGCCTATCTATGAAGATCTAAGCAAAGATGCTGTCCTAGAGCGATGTGTCGAAGGCTTCACGCAAAACAACAATGAGAGTTTGAACCAACTTATATGGCAAATCTCACCAAAGCACTTGAGCGGAACCTCTGTGATAGTTGAGATTGTGGCTTATGTGGCAGCCTGTGTCTTCAATGAAGGTTCTTTTGCTTTACTATCCTTCATGCAAGACATGGGAATCAGTAGTGGATCAAGCGCTCATGAATGGGCGCGATCAACTGATCACATTTGTATAAACCGAACAGAGCAGGAAGCTGAAAATCAAACTAGAGATGGCAGGATTCGTCGTAGACAGGAGCAAAAAGATGCTTTAGACATCATAGATGACAGCAACATCCTCTATGGACCTGGCATCGATGATTCAGTGTGAGGTAAGCCGATAAATCTCGCTTATGAACGATTTATTCCAAATTATTTAGTGTTAAAAACTTTAAAGTGTTTTTCCCAAAACTCAAGTTTTCAAAGTCGGTGCCCATCATAACTTCATAACTATTGCACCGATCCTTTCGAAATTTTAAACACTATTTCTTTACATAATTTATGAGGTAACGCTGGAGCTTTTTTTCCAAATTCGTTTACATTTTTCATTTTATAATAACAAGTTAACCGTTTTCTTTGTCAAAAAGCGCGTTTTTTCATGTAAAATGTTCCCGCAAAGTGAAAAATAGAAATTTCCAAAATCCCTCCCAGCGTTACCTGGGAAAAGCAATTATCTGACGAACGAACTTTGGTTTTTTGATTTCAGATGATCCAGCACCGAGTTATGAGGGGCACCGCAATTCATTTTTTTTCTGAGACGCTTCCGAATAATTGATGCCATTGCCGTATTTTTCAATATTTTTTCATGAAAATATTCCACAATATTATTTACATAGACTACAATAATGTAACATTGGTTTTAATAAATACATTTTTACTGTGTCGTGAAAAAAAATCACAAAAACGTGCCTTTTTTTGTACAAATTAATCTTACCCCCCCCCCCCCTTAACTAAAGTACCAGAAAAACTACAAATCAATTAGAAACAGTATATTGGATATACCTTTATTGTGAGAAACTTACGTGCTTCCTCTGTAATGAAGAAGGTCACCTCGCCAAATATTGTCAGTCCCGAAACCCAGACCTTTCCTCTCAATTTGACCCTACTTATGATTGCCCCAATCTTCAACTCGACCAATCTCTGCTCCACTCTCCAGTATCTGTATCGTTCACCCCCCTTACCGATACGTTAATAAATGATCCTCCTAAAGTCACTAGTGCACTCTCAAACATGTAAATAATACACGTTATGCTACCTCCATCTACTAGCGACAATAAAACTGTACTCACTGGCGTCAAACGTCCTCTCAGTTCGTCTTCTGGAAGTCACGAAAACTATACTGTTCTTACTCTCAAAAATTCTCAAGAATAAAAATAAAATCATCAACCAGAAGAAAAAACAATGTAATCTCACCGAGATAGACACACAACTCAAATCGGCTAAGGACTATATTAATGAGAATTGAGTATACCTCCAGCATGCAATTCTTAATTAAAATGCTCAAAGACACTCACTCAAGCGACCGGACGTTGAAAGCTCGCCTTACAAGAATTTCCAAAAGATTAGAATCACCCGAAGATAAACTCTCCAGCTCCACCGATGATCAAGATTTATAACCACTTCTTATTTAAAAAATGACTACTAGTAATACTACATAACTCTCCAGCTCTAACCTCAGGATTATCTTCTAGAATGCAAGAAATATACTACAACGGAAAGAAGAACTTCATATCATTCTCTAAGACGTCGACATTTTTATTTGCGTTAAAAGTTGGCTCAACCAAAAAATTTGCAATTTTCATTTCCCCGGTTTCGTTACTTTTAAAAAAGACAGGACTCGATCGAGTGGAGGTGGGATTTTGTTATTAATTCGCAATAACATCGGTTACAAAGAAATCGTTAACATTAAATCTCCTGACGTATAAGTAGACATTTGTGGTTTGCGTATTACTAACACAAATTCCGCCTTCAACATCTTCGTCTGCTATAGAGTGCCCGGTATTACGTTAGACTTAACTCAATGGAATGTAATTTTTTCTAACATCGATCGTAGACAGGATAATATCTTCGTGGGTGATTTTAATTCCCATCATGTCATCTGGAATTGCGGCAAAACTGATGTCAACGGTAAGAATCTATTACAATGCATACAAGATTTTGATCCCAACATTCATAATACTCACATGAACACGCACATTGATTTTACTTCAAAATCTAATATCGATGTTGTTTTGTCAAGTAAAAACTTAGTAGAACGAATTGAAACACAAACTCACTGTGATACCTATGGCTCCGATCACTATACTTTATATTTATCTGTAAATACTCAGAAATCATATCATTTTCAAAACTCTTTTAAGATCCGATCTACACGCACTAATTAGGAAAAAGTTAACTCTGTATTTGATCAATCCTTCTCACAGTTTTTAACACCGGATTTTGACCTTTTACATCCCAACGAAAAATATGATTTTTTCGTACAGGCTATTTCTAATTCTGTCAAATCTAATACACCTATTAAAAAACAAGTCGGCAAGCTCACCCACAGAAATCCAGTTGCATGGTAGGACTCTGAATGTTCTAATATTAGACAACTTCGCAATAATGCATTAGAACAATCGGAAAAATTGAAAGAACCGAATGATTTTATTGAATTTAAAAGGCTGAGAGCAATTGCTCGCAAAACCTTCAAAATGAAAAAACTAGAAAATTTCAAAGAGTTTGTACAGAGATTTGACAGTCACTTTGACATGAAATATATCTGGAATACTTCTAAGATACTTAAGAATAAATGGATAAAGATCACTCTATCACACCTATCTGAAAATTTCTAAATAGATAACAAAATTAAAGCAATAAATAAAATTTGTCCTCCATGGGTACCGTGTAATCCTGATTACATTCCTTTATGTAACAAGAATTCTTGGACTCCGAATTCACATTCGCTGAACTTAATTTAACTCTAGATTCTCACAAGCCCAGTTCCTCACCTGGTGTCGAATTATATACAGTTTTTCTAGATGTTCGCGTCTCTTTTGACAACGTTAATAGTGACCTCTTAATTAAAAAGCTGGCCGAAATTGGCTGTCCTTACAAGCTTGTTAAATTCATCAAATTCCTTACCTATGAAAGACATGTACGAGGGTAGTTCAATAAGTCTTTAGAATGACCAACAGATCGCGCGCGAATCGGTCCAAATCATCTGTTTTCAGTCAGCACCACTCCCGTCTAGATATATGGTGCAGTCACAGTCCACATCTTCTGAGTTTACGTGTTTTTATAACCAATTGAAAAAAAAAATTGCTTGTTAAGAAAAATGGAAAAAAACGAGTTCAGAGCGGTAATTAAACATTTTCATTTAAAGGGTTTAACTCCATATGAGATAAAAAATGAATTTGACTCAGTTCATGGCACATCTGCCCCTGCCTTAGCAACGGTTTATAACTGGGTAAATGAATTTAAGCGTGGTCGTACATCAATAAGTGACGAACCACGTTCAGGAAGGCCCGTAGAAGCAACTACTCCCGAAATCATCAATAAAATCCACGATATGGTGTTGAAGGATAGAAGATTAAAAGTGCGTGAGTTAGCTGAGGCCACAAGGATATCTATAGGTGCAGTTGTTTCAATTCTACATGAAAAATTAGGCATGAAAAAGCTATCGGCAAGATGGGTGCCGCGTTTGCTCTCAGCTGAGAATAAACGCAATAGAGTGGTCGCCTCTGAGGCTCTTTTGGCGCGCATAAGTCGGAATCCTGAGGAATTTTTTCGTCGATTTGTGACCGTGGATGAAACATGGATACACCACTACACTCCTGAGACAAAGGAACAATCCAAACAGTGGATTTCCACAGGCGAACCAGCTCCAAAGAAGGCAAAGACCGTAAAGTCAGCTGGTAAGGTTATGGCTACAGTTTTTTGGGATGCACGTGGAATTATACTTATTGACTACTTGGAAAAGGGTAAAACAATTACTGGTGAGTATTATGCATCATTATTAGAGCAGCTGAAAGAAGAAATTAAAAAAAAACGACCACATTTGGCGAGAAAAAAATTCTCTTTCATCACGACAACGCCCGAGTTCACACATGCTTCGTTTCAATGGCTAAAATAGAAGAACTAAAATTCGAATTGGTTGAACACCCACCGTATTCACCAGATTTAGCCCCCAGTGACTTTTTCTTATTTCCAAACTTGAAAAAATGGCTCGGTGGACAGAGATTTACGGACAACGAAGACGTCATTGCCTCTGTAAGTGCTTATTTTGAGGAACTTCCGAAAACGCACTTTTCTGAAGGATTAAAAAACTTAAAAAGCGATTGACCAAGTGTATAGAGCTCCAAGGAGATTATGTTGAAAAATAAAAAAAAATTTACCCAAAAAAAAATTGTTTTTATACTTTATTCTAAAGACTTATTGAACTACCCTCGTATATACAAACATATTTGACGAAAAAATAAATACCTATAAAGGTGTGCCTCAAAGAGGTGTACTTTGCCCTCTTCTGTATACTATTTACGTTTTAGACATCTTAAATAAAATTTCGAAATTTGATATACTAGACTTAGTAAATAAGCTCGAGAAAATTCAATATTCCGCCATTCGCTCGATTTTTGGTTACCATATAACAATTCGTATTTACCCAAAATATTTACTAACAATAACCTGCTTGTCCACAAAACTGTTAATAGTTACTATGCTCGTTATTTGAAGAAGTCAAAAAAACAACATACGTCTCTTCGAAAATTGTATTAATGACCTAAAAATTCTCATTACCCGCTTATAGAAGCCAATACGAGGGTAGTTCAATAAGTCTTTAGAATGACCAACAGATGGCGCGCGAATCGCTCCAAATCATCTGTTTTCAGTCAGCACCACTCCCGACTAGATATATGGTGCAGTCACAGTCCACATCTTCTGAGTTTACGTGTTTTTATAACAAATTGAAAAAAAAAATTGCTTGTTAAGAAAAATGGAAAAAAACGAGTTCAGAGCGGTAATTAAACATTTTCATGTAAAGGGTTTAACTCCACATGAGATAAAAGATGAATTGGACTCAGTTCATGGCACATCTGCCCCTGCCTTAGCAACGGTTTATAACTGGGTAAATGAATTTAAGCGTGGTCGTACATCAATAAGTGACGAACCACGTTCAGGAAGGCCCGTAGAAGCAACTACTCCCGAAATCATCAATAAAATCCACGATATGTTGTTGAAGAATAGAAGATTAAAAGTGCGTGAGTTAGCTGAGGCCACAAGGATATCTATAGGTGCAGTTGTTTCAATTCTACATGAAAAATTAGGCATGAAAAAGCTGTCGGCAAGATGGGTGCCGCGTTTGCTCTCAGCTGAGAATAAACGCAATAGAGTGGTCGCCTCTGAGGCTCTTTTGGCGCGCATAAGTCGGAATCCTGAGGAATTTTTTCGTCGATTTGTGACTGTGGATGAAACATGGATACACCACTACACTCCTGAGACAAAGGAACAATCCAAACAGTGGATTTCCACAGGCGAACCAGCTCCAAAGAAGGCAAAGACCGTAAAGTCAGCTGGTAAGGTTATGGCTACAGTTTTTTGGGATGCACGTGGAATTATACTTATTGACTACTTGGAAAAGGGTAAAACAATTACTGGTGAGTATTATGCATCATTATTAGAGCAGCTGAAAGAAGAAATTAAAAAAAAACGACCACATTTGGCGAGAAAAAAAATTCTCTTTCATCACGACAACGCCCGAGTTGACACATGCTTCGTTTCAATGGCTAAAATTGAAGAACTAAAATTCGAATTGGTCGAACACCCACCGTATTCACCAGATTTAGCCCCCAGTGACTTTTTCTTATTTCCAAACTTGAAAAAATGGCTCGGTGGACAGAGATTTACGGACAACGAAGACGTCATTGCCTCTGTAAGTGCTTATTTTGAGGAACTTCCGAAAACGCACTTTTCTGAAGGATTAAAAAAACTTAAAAAGCGATTGACCAAGTGTATAGAGCTCCAAGGAGATATTGTTAAAAAATAAAAAAAAATTTACCCAAAAAAAATTGTTTTTATACTTTATTCTAAAGACTTATTGAACTACCCTCGTACCTTCCAAATATACAAAACTCAATACGAAACTTTATTTACCCCGATCCGTTTTAGCAGAAATATAGACGCAGAATCTCAGTATATCATGTACACAGATGGCAGTAAAGATCGCAACTGTAACATCGCTAGTTCAGCATGTATTTGTCCTACCTTAAATACCTTGGTTGGAAGGAATCTCAACGGCAATTCTTCGATTTTTACTGCTGAATCTATCGCGTTCTGCGAAGCCATGGATATCGCCTTCAAAAATGTAACTCAAATTTTTTGTAATATTCACTGACTGTGTTGCAATACTTGAAACTCCTCAAAATTGACATGAGACTTAATCCTTACATATATCTTATTAAAGAAAAATACCTAATATTTTTAAATAAAAATAACCAAAAAACCTCGATTCAATTCTGCTGGGTTCCATTTATAAAGTTCTAGATTTTTAGGGAGAATAAATAAGTAGAATTACACTGATAAATTTAAAATCATTTCACCATCGCATAATTATTTAATACATCATCAGTAAAATTCCAATATATTACAATCATCGCAGGTCATCACCAAACAAAATAATTCCATAATTCTCGTCGCATATACTATCGCGTAATTGTTTAGTTCACATCCTATTATAGATACAGCCGTCATCCTTTCCAAACATACATACATGCATTAAGTTTTACATCAAGAGAGCGCAATGCTCTCAGTCAAAATTTAATATTAGATTAATATACGGTTCACCGCGATTTACCGTCGTCCGTATCTTACATGAAAGGAGCGCAATGCTCTCATGCAAAATTTAATATTAGATTAAAAGCGCAACGCTAAACGTATCGGCTCATTCTCTTGGTCTCTCTCTCTCTCTTTATGAATTTCATCCGCGCTATACTTAGCTTCGCCGTAGCCAGAAGCCGGAGGGCAGCTTTTTCCCGTTGAGGCAGGTATCAGGTGGGCGCTTGATGGCATGCAAGGCAGGAACGACGCTGACTCCGACAACGTCTTGCCAGTCTTGCCCTTTTCCACTGCGCTCGATGTAATGTACGCAGCGCGTCGATCTCGCTGCGTGCCTGAGTCCAGTGCTCGCCCGTAATAGCGGCTACACACACAATAAATATTGCGCACTGAGGAGCTATTGAGGAGCTCCTAGCTCGGAGGCTTCCTCGCCGTAATCTAACGCGCGGACTAACTCGCGCTCGGCTCGAACCGCCGAATTTTGATTCTCCCATACACACACATACATTTAAACAACGCTGCTCGGCCAGATGTGCGATTACGCGACACATTACGTAACCGGCCGAGCTCGCCGACGACGCTTCGAGGATTCACGTTGGTGCGCTATACATGTATATATATATTATTTGTATTCCTTACACATTGCACTCCGGTATCCACGCCAATGAACATGCTGACTTCCTTACTAAAAATGCTAAAAATAACCCAAACGCTTCAGAAGCTCTTAACATTCCTTTTACTGACTTAAAAGAAGGTTACAAAAATACCATGACAGAAAGTACAAAAAAACATGTTCTACAAATGAACCCAGCCACCGGCCAAATGTTCTCTTCAAATTATTACGAAGAAACCACCAAACCATGGTTTTATTACAAGAATCTTCCTAAGAAACTTATTGTTACCATTAATCGATGCCGCGCCGACCATTATAACCTTGCGGCACTGCTGCCTTACCAGTCCTCAAGATTTCGACCACATCGTATGGCAATGTCCTATTTTTAACGACCAAAGATCCAAAATGGTTCGGAGACTTCTCAAATTAGCTGGTATACAACTGCCAATGAAAATACGAGGGTTGTTCAATAAATCCTTAGAAAAAGATAGAAAAAAAATATTTTTAGGGTAAATTTTTTCTTTTTTTTCAACATAATCTCCTTTTAGCTCTATACATTATTCCAAGCGTTTTTCCAAATTTTTTAATCCGTCCAAAAAGTAGCATTTCGGTAGCTCCTTAAAATAGGCATTTGTTTGGGCGATGACCTCCTCGTTCGACATAAACCGTCGTCTGCCAAGCCATTTTTTCAAGTTTGGAAATAAGAAAAAGTCACTGGTGTCAAATCTGGTGAATACGGTGGATGTTGTAATAATTGGAACTTTAATTGCATAATTTTGGCCATCGAAACTGCGTATGTGTGCACCCGTGCATTGTCTTGATGAAAGCGGATCATTTTCTTTTTTAAATGAGGACGTTTTCCCTTGATTTATTCCTCAACCGATGCAATAACGACGCATAATACTCTCCTGTTATCGTCATTCCTTTTTCCAAGTAATCAATGTAGATGATGCTTCGTGCATCCCAAAAGACCGTGGCCATCACCTTGCCAGCCGATTTCACAGTCTTCGCCTTCTTCGGATCATGTTCACTTTCAGAAATCCACTGTTTTGACTATTCCTTTGTCTCTGAAGAGCATCCATGTTTCATCCACAGTTATGTATCGACGCAGAAACTCCCCAGGATTGCGACGGAAAAGCTCCAAAACAGCCTCCGAGTCGACCACACGATTGCGTTTATTCTCCACTGTGAGCAAACGTGGCACCCATCTTGCCGAGACTTTTTTCACACCCAATTTTTCGTGCAAAATTGAAGCGACTGTATTTCGCGATATGCCTGTGGTCTAAACTATTTCGCGAACTTTCATTCGTCGATCACTACAATCATATCGTGGATTCTGTCAATCATTTCGGGGGTAGTCAGTTCCATTGGGCATCCCGAACGATGTTCATCTTTTGTGGATGTACGGCCACGTTTAAACTCATTCACCCAATTGTATGCAGTTGCAAATATAGGAGCAGATGTGCCATGAACTTCATCCAACTCAGCTTTTATTTCTTTCGGTGTTAAGCCTTTTAAATGTAGATGTTTAATCACTGCTCAACACTTACTTTTTTCCATTGTTATGAATAAACGCATATTGTTTACTTCAATCGACAATAAAAATGAAACTATGTGATGGATAGAGCTGAATCTTTAACAGTTGTCTAGTTAGTAGTGCTGCTCACTAAGAAAAATTCATTTTCGATACTACGAGTGTCATCTCTTGAATTTTCTAAGGACTTATTGAATGACCCTTGTATCATTATTGCTAGCTAAACCTAATGTGCCTACCTGCAAATGTATATTTTCTTTTCTTGAAGAATGCGATTTAAAACTGTAATGAGACATACTAACCGCTGACTGTATTTTCGTTCTCAATGTTAATATCCTAAGTTTGTAAAATTATCTAAACCTAAGTTAATCTCTGTAATTATTATATCTATGTATAGAAAATAAAACTCCATGGAGATTTGACGCTTAATAATAAACAAAAAAAATATTTTTCCAATTTATTGCGTTACACGACTATTTCGATAGTCGTACAAATCAAGCATAATAACTACACATCCAACATATAATTATGTACTTAGACATGTGTACTATACATCCGTGACGCCTACTTTAATTCTATCATCTCAACTCACCTCTCCCTCCTTATTTCCCCTCTTTTTTCTAATTTCACACTTTTCCGATTTATTGCGTTACACAACTTTTTCGATAGTCGTACAAATCAAGCATAATAACTATACATACAAACACATAATTATGTATTCAGACATGTATACTATACCCAGGAGCCACCTACTTTAATTTCATCACCTAATTCCACCTCCTTATTTCCCCTACTTTTTTATATCTTATACATTTCTGATTTATTGCGTTACTAACAGCCATCACTTTTTTATACAGGATTAATTTTTTTTTGCAAGGAGCGGGAAATTCAAATTTTGAATTACGAACTATATAGATAATCCAAAATTCACCTCGAAGTTAACTGAGAAATCTACCTTACCGATTGAGCAGCGGAAAATTCAAATATTTACAACTAGAAATAATATTATTTTATCTATGTTTCTTATTTCGTAAGAGAGTAGTAAATTCAAATTTTGAATTATGCACTATATAGTTAATCAAAAAAAAAATTCGCCTGACAAGTTAAGCCAGAAATCCACCTTACCAACCAAGCCGCAGAAAATTCAGATATTTATAACTAGAATTAATATCGTTCTACTTTTTTTAGCAAGAAACGGGAAATTTAAATCTTGAATTATTGATTATGTGTGGCACCACCGTGCTTGGCGCCACAAGGCACGCGTCCTACCTTGCCGGTGGAGCAGCTTCGCCGCGCCCGCAAGCAGCGACTAGAGCCGAGAGCTGACTACTGAGCGTCTCTCTCGGCCAGTTCCGGCCCGACCCTTCACGAGTGTGCATCGTGCGGCTTCTCTCGCGCCCACACGCCACAGCTCTGGCGTTCGTCGCCGCTCTCGAGGCCACGCCGATTGTGTCTCTCAATATCTCTTTTTATACCTACCTGTTTTCTGTGTACAAAGCCTGTAAATAAGCAATATACGTAATTAGTGACAAAGTGCCTCTTTTCTTTCCGAAGAAAACCCTTTCTTGCATCTTGGAGCCCGCGCGCTGTTCGAGTCCGAACGCCGCACGCGTATAGTAAATTGAACAGCGAGCTTCCATGGCTTGCACATATGTATATAATCAAAAATCTACTTACCGACCAAGCCGCGGGAAAGTCAAACTTTTTTTATTTATCAATGAGTTTATGAGTATATAAGCGTATATATATGTTTGTATGTGTGTGTGTGTGCCGCCGCCGTTGCCGCCGCCGCCGCTCGACCAATCACAGTTCTCTGTAAATGGCGCTTTTGCTTACTCCCGAGACGCCATCATCGCTAATGCACATCAGTTGTGGAAGTCTACTGCACATCTTTGCGAAGCAGGGGTAGGGGATATGTTACCTCCCTTCCTCTCCTACTTGATAAATCATCACTAGAAGTCTATTGCATGTCAATCGAGGACTAGTGGTGGGGCTGGCAGGTCTGAAGCTGCACGGCTAACTCCCCTCAGCTCATAGGGATACATAAAGCACCGTTTCAACCTCCAAAATCATTATAACCAGTCGACTGATCAGTGAATATCTTTCTCTCTCAAGAATCTATCGCACTTCTATGTGGCATTCTGATACACCTTTATACGTGAATATTTTTTTTAATATCGTCATATTTGTACTATCATACGGTGCTAATCGACAACGAGGGTCTGCAGTCCGTTTGTAGATAAAGCACATGTAAT
Source organism: Gastracanthus pulcherrimus (assembly GCA_949152435.1). NCBI lineage: Eukaryota > Metazoa > Arthropoda > Insecta > Hymenoptera > Pteromalidae > Gastracanthus > Gastracanthus pulcherrimus. The sequence continues at coordinate 55,287,094 of OX424575.1, forward strand.
TTTTTACAAAGGTGCTTCTATCAATCGTCAAAGACTAGGAATCGAACCCGGGTCACCGATGTGAGAATTCGACACTGAATCACCGTGGGTTCCAGATGTGTACGGTAACTATCACAGTTTTTGCGATAACTATTACACTTCTTGCGATAACTATCACACTTCTTGCGATAACTAACGCAAGTTTTGTCATAACTATCGCACATTTTTGCGATAACTATCGCGCGTTTTGCGATGACTATCGAATGTTTCGCGATAACTCTCGCATGTTTTGCGATAACTATTTATAGCCATAAAAATGTTACTCTATAACATAAAAATATTATTCTAAGACATAAAAATATTGCTCTATAACATAAAAATGTTACTATATAACATAGAAGTGTTACTTTATGACATAAAAATGTTACTCTATGACATAAGAATGTTACTCTATAACATAAAAATGATTCTCTATAACATAAAAATGTTACTATATCACATACATGTGTCGAAAAATATCGACTTAGTGACGTTTTTGTCGACTCGTTAACGTATTTGTCGACTCGGTGACGTATTTGTCGACTCGGATACATTTTTGTCGACTACGGTGACGTATTTGTCGACTCAGTGACCTTTTCGTCGACTCAGTGACGTTATTGTAGACTCGGTAACGTTTTTTGTCATCTTGGTGAGGTATTTGTCTACTCAGTGATCATTAGTCATCAACATGGACTACGTAGTGGACGTCCAGGGCTTCAATACTTCGGCGAACGAGGTCATGTACAAGAAGATGAGCATCATCGCTCATACGCACATAGTCATTAACTCACGCAGATACACACACACTCATACATATTCATTCATACACACACGCACACACGCTCACACACACGCTCACATACACAAACACACATATACACACATATACACACACATACACATACACACACACACATATATTCCTAAACTCATTATAAATAAAGAAAAGTTTGAATTTCCCGCGGCTTGGTCGGTAAGGTAGATTTTTGATTATATACGAGGGTAGTTCAATAAGTCTTTAGAATAAAGTATAAAAACAATTTTTTTTGGATAAATTTTTTTTTATTTTTCAACATAATCTCCTTGGAGCTCTATACACTTGGTCAATCGCTTAAGTTTTTTTAATCCTTCAGAAAAGTGCGTTTTCGGAAGTTCCTCAAAATAAGCACTTACAGAGGCAATGACGTCTTCGTTGTCCGTAAATCTCTGTCCACCGAGCCATTTTTTCAAGTTTGGAAATAAGAAAAAGTCACTGGGGGCTAAATCTGGTGAATACGGTGGGTGTTCGACCAATTCGAATTTTAGTTCTTCAATTTTAGCCATTGAAACGAAGCATGTGTCAACTCGGGCGTTGTCGTGATGAAAGAGAATTTTTTTTCTCGCCAAATGTGGTCGTTTTTTTTTAATTTCTTCTTTCAGCTGCTCTAATAATGATGCATAATACTCACCAGTAATTGTTTTACCCTTTTCCAAGTATTCAATAAGTATAATTCCACGTGCATCCCAAAAATCTGTAGCCATAACCTTACCAGCTGACTTTACGGTCTTTGCCTTCTTTGGAGCTGGTTCGCCTGTGGAAATTCAATGTTTGGATTGTTCCTTTGTCTCAGGAGTGTAGTGGTGTATCCATGTTTCATCCACAGTCACAAATCGACGAAAAAATTCCTCAGGATTCCGACTTATGCGCGCCAAAAGAGCCTCAGAGGCGACCACTCTATTGCGTTTATTCTCAGCTGAGAGCAAACGCGGCACCCATCTTGCCGATAGCTTTTTCATGCCTAATTTTTCATGTAGAATTGAAACAACTGCACCTATAGATATCCTTGTGGCCTCAGCTAACTCACGCACTTTTAATCTTCTATCCTTCAACACCATATCGTGGATTTTATTGATGATTTCGGGAGTAGTTGCTTCTACGGGCCTTCCTGAACGTGGTTCGTCACTTATTGATGTACGACCACGCTTAAATTCATTTACCCAGTTATAAACCGTTGCTAAGGCAGGGGCAGATGTGCCATGAACTGAGTCCAATTCATTTTTTATCTCATATGGAGTTAAACCCTTTAAATGAAAATGTTTAATTACCGCTCTAAACTCGTTTTTTTCCATTTTTCTTAACAAGCAATTTTTTTTTTCAATTGGTTATAAAAACACGTAAACTCAGAAGATGTGGACTGTGACTGCACCATATATCTAGTCGGGAGTGGTGCTGACTGAAAACAGATGATTTGGAGCGATTCGCGCGCCATCTGTTGGTCATTCTAAAGACTTATTGAACTACCCTCGTACATAATCAATAATACAAGATTTGAATTTCCCACGGCTTGGTTGGTAAGATAGATTTCTGGGTTAACTTTGAGGCGAATATTGTTTTGTTGATTAACTATATAGTGCATAATTCAAAAATTGAATTTCCCACCCTCTTGCTAAAACAGAAACATAAATATAACAATATTAATTCTAGTTGTAAATATTTGAATTTTCCGCGGCTCAATCTGTTAGGTAGATTTCTGAGTTAACTTTTGAGGTGAATTTTGGATTATCTATATAGTTCATAATTCAAAATGTAAATTTCTCGCTCCTTACAAAAAAAAATAATATTTAAATAAATAATTAAAATAATATTATTTCTAGTTATAGAAATTTGAATTTCGTGCCAATTCAAGGACCTCGATTGATTCCCCCTATCAGTCGGCTCAGGATTATATTTTGCAAAAAAATATCGATTATCCTATACCTTATTTCAAAGAAACAGTTTGAGTAATCTAGTCCTTTAAGATTTAATTTGCTCCTTATTTGTTTTGATAAATAAGAACATTAAAAACTATAATCTTAAAAACCCCATACCCCGAGGAAAATAATTTTTAATTCACACTAAATGTTTAAATAAAACATCCATCCTAAATATGCACTGTAAAGTGCAAAACCAATTATCGCAAGGAAATCAATTTATAACAAAAGTTTAAACAATAAAACCACAAACGTATGCCTCGGTTTTAAATTAAAATTTCTTTATGGTAATAAAAAATATTTTACAACAAAACGCTATATTTTGCGCTGCCAAGCCCCCCCCCCCCCCCCCTGCCGCCCAACTTCCATTTTTTCTTGATGACTTTTTCTTTCACAGAATTAAATAATTTAGTTTATAAAAATAAAAAATTTATTTACAATTCACAATAAATGTTTTTCAATCGTAGACTCGACAAATTCAAAATGTACTTTCCATTTGTAAACTATTACTTTCAATAATAAATTTATTTTAGTAAAACCATAATTTTAATGACTTTTAATACATTATATTAAATAAATATCATAGTTTAAAACTGAACAATTAAATTTGAGAGGATGTAAAAGAATACCATACGCATTGCTTACCACGAAAAATATTCAAAACTGTTTTCTCGTCGCAAATAATAATGCAATCCATTAAATCGGAAGGCACAATAAACCGCTATTTCAAGAAAGTTTGTTTAATCTTGAATATTGGTTTAAAATACAGAAGTCGATAATATAGATGTCGTAAAAAATTGATTTTTGAAATAATATAGTTTTAAAAATTGGCCTTTTACCTCTTCTTAAAGTAGAGTCTGTAGATAAAATTATAGTTGCATACTTCAACCATTATTTTTCTACCGATAATAGTGTGTAACACCACATTTTGTGTACGTTACACAATTCACCAGTCTGTCGAACGAGCTGCTCAGTGCAAGTCCGATGCTTGACAAAACTTGCCTATAAAAAGCCTAATTGCACACTACTCTCCCACTACACTCACTGTACACATACACTATTTACACTTTATCGCATACACACACACTATTTACACTTTCTCCTCGACGACACAGAGCAAGCGAGCTCTTCAATACCCTGAAGCAGCCGAAGAAGACGCACAGTTGCCATCCCATAGAGCCTCGCATAGGCTGGAGTCGGCTGGTCTTGGCTGGGGTGTGCTGAGCGTGTCCTGGTGTCTCCTCTCTTTATTCCCTTCCTCTCGAACCAACCTAAGAGCACATACAGAGGGTATTAATACTCCAGAAAATAAGCAAAATTGTATTAGAATAATACCCACCTGGTTTTATGTCTTGAAAGGCATGACTGGGGCCACCTTGGGCGGAGCGGCTATTTCTCTGGATACTCCGGAGGCCTGCAGCATACACCCTAGAAAATATAAAGCTGAGTTAGCCTACAACAGATACGAACATCAAACTGTAACTCTCTTACCTGGTTTAAAGGGTTTGTAGAGGCAGTGTTGTCTCTCAGACGCTGTATCGTAGCTCAGCTCATGGCCCGCTCCTCCATAGCAGCAGCAGTAGCAGTCACCGAAGCACTCGCCAATCACCTAGAGGCAACCTAGCATTGTATACATTTTCTGTATTATTATAGTGATATTTGTCTACTCGTTGAGTAGTTGTTTGAATACTTGCAATTGAAGGCATCGATTCTAAAACGTCCTTAGCGCTCGGCTCGGGTTGCCGCTATATACAAATTGACGTCAGGGTGACCAATTTTTAAATTTGCGGAAATGAATTTTTAAAAATAGCATCGTATAGAGGATAAAAAATGGCAACATTTTATATATATACTTTGTTTGTACAATGTTTAGTATTTGAAAAAAGAAAAATAAAAACGGCAAAATTTTAAATCTTATTTGCACCACGTTTTTTAAACTCAACTCGCTGCAGCTCCGACAAATATGAACGGATCTTGCTCATTTTTTGAATAATCTCGTAAAATAGTCTAGCGCTGCCGATAAACTCATAGATAGTTAAATATTAAATATTTTTCTTTCAACAATTTAATTGCAAACCAGTGAGTTACCTTTTATATGGTTAAGTATATTCAACGAAAAAAAGTATCGAGGGAAGTTTAAGACTCAGTGAACTTTCAACGAGACATTTGTTTGTTAACATTTGAAGAAGTTTCTCAGAAAATTACAGATCAATTGGATGAAAAGTGGCAAAGATAGAGCGATTTTGCCAAACTTGCACGCTCCGCGCGAACATTAGCGGGTCTGCGCGATACATGACGCTCGCAGCGTATGTCAGTCATATAATGCCGTTTACTTAAAGATTTGCTGTCCTTTTTTTAAAAAATACATACTTAATCAAATCATACTATTTAATACTGTCGATTTATAGTGTAGAAGTTAAGAAAAATAAGTATCTGATGAAACAATAAGAAATTAAATAAACAAAGCAAAGGCAAAATCAAAAACGGCAGTTATTCATAAAGTTGTTGAATTTTTAAATCTTTGTACGAAAGTTTTAGAAATTATTGTTAATTCTAAATGTTATATACACTAGATAATAAATGGTTATAATAAAGCGTTCAAATGAAATTCACACACATTAAAAAGAATATTGCAGCGTAAATGAATTGAATAGTAAATTACAATCTTTAAAAATATAAATTTCTGGGAGACATATAAATTTCACAGATTTTGGACATTGTTCAGTAAATTAGAAACTTCAAATAACTAATACTTATATTTATTTATATTTCTACATTAAGATTTATTTACAATTTAGTCGCAATACATACAACGCGTTTTAAAAACATATTACTTGTTTTTTCCTTTTATTGTTTTTGTTTTCTTTTCTTTTTTATTAATTTTTAATTCTAATTTTTGCTTTTGTTCGTCGCTTACTTTTCTTCTTTTTGTTGAGACAACTTCCGTTTTTCGAACTTTTTTGTTACCATGTTCTTCTTTCACATTCTTTGTTTTACTGACAACAGTTTTAATAGAAGTTGTTTTTAAAAATTTTTCACCAAAATGTTGCCCATTAGTAGTACAAAATTGCAATAAATGTTTAAAATCCTTTTCTTTTTCTTTCGTTATTCCTACCTTTTTAGCTAATGATACTTTCGACAAATCTACTTCACTGCTGTTTCTTAGTTTAATTGTAATTGAATTGCCATCATAATCGTAATACAAATCAATTTGTCCGTTAGGAAAATATACAATTCTAACAACTTTGCTTATTTTAATTACATTTTTCTGCAAGTCTTCGTCTTTCGCAAACAGTTTTTCATAATCTTTTACTTCGCACTGTGAAATAGCAACCATTTCGAATGGAGGATTTCTAATTTTTTTACGTCCTATATTGATCGACATTATGCTTATAATTTATTTAGCAAGTAAAACGTTTTTTAAAAAGATTAAAGAAATTAACAAATTTGTGAATAAATGCAGCTTGTAAACGAACAAGAAAATCAGTGTGATTTCAATGCGAAACGAGTTCGACTTTGTTTTGTTTATTTCATAACTTTTATCATGTTTCTTAAATTATTTCTTATTCTATGACTGACATACACTGAGCGTCATGTATCGCGCAGACCCGCTAATGTTCGCGCGCATCGTGCAAGTTTGGCAAAATTGCTCTATCTTTGCCACTTTTCATCCAATTCATCTGAAATTTTCTGAGAAACTTCTTCAAATGTTAACAAACAAATGTCTCGTTGAAAGTTAGTTGAGTCTTAAACTTCCCTCGATACTTTTTTTCGTTGAACATACTTAACCGTATAAAAGGTAGCTCACTGGTTTGCAATTAAATTGTTGAATGAAAAATATTTAATATTTAACTATCTATGAGTTTATTAGCAGCGCTAGACTATTTTATGACTCTATGCAAAAAATAAGCCAGATCCGTTCATATTTGTCAGAGCTGCAGCGAGCTAAGTTTAAAAAACGTGGTGCAAATAAGATTTAAAATTTTGCCGTTTTTATTTTTTTTTTAAATACTAAACATTGTACAAACAAAGTATATATATAAAAAGTTGCCATTTTTGATCCTCTGCACGATACTATTTTTTAAAATTCATTTCCGTAAAATTGCAAATTTTGGTCACCATGACGTCAATTTTGATATAACGGCAGCCGGGCCGAGCGCTAAGGACGTTTTAGAATCGATGCCTTCAATTCCGGAATAAACGGAAAGGATCGGACGATTTCCACATAGCATAAATAATGAACGAATCACTATATATATATTATAATATAACTTACACTTACGTTATTTAAATGATAAAAAGTAGCAAAACACAAATTACATTGTCGGCAAAGTCCGGAAAGGTTCGTAACTTTCAGAAATTTAACTTGGCTTTGTAAATTCGTCAATTACGGGACATCGGTTCCTGAGGACCTTTTTTTTTGTTTATATATACCGTTACGGACCGAGTTCATAATCAGGACCCAATTCCTGATCATTTTCTTACATAAAATATTACTTTAAACTTGTTGCTGCCAAAACTTTGTTGAAGATTGCAGATATAATTATCTACTATTTAGATTTTCTTGTTCAAAGTCTAAAAAGTTTAATTGTAATTGGCTTTTATGGAAATCAGAGTTGATCAGGAATTGCTCTTAGCTGATCAGGAACTGGGTCCGTGAAGGTACTGACCGCCCGGCTAGGGGCGCCAGGCAGCGGCTGCCGTAGAAGCGCAGCTATGGCAAGCACGCACGCACATACATACATATCAAGACCCATGAAGATTACAATTACGGTTATGTTAAACCGTATTGAAATGTTAATTTTCAATTTTGAGCAAATATCTTTTTGGAACGTTGTTGTATTAATCAAAAACAAGCATAGGGGCTTACCATATCCTTAAACTTACGCACATACACTCTCTATGATTCATTATAAAAGAAATGTATTGTTATAGTATAATGAATTATTGTCTATTATATTTATTTTATAGTTATATATAATCATAATTATGCATTATTATATCGAGACAAAAGTTATATATAATTATATTTAACTACTTGTATATGACTCATTTTTAGCCGGGTATATGTACACGATTTTATGTGTGTGTATAATATGTTCTAATGAGTGTGTATGAATATGGATATGTGTATGTGTTTAAATTTGGGTGCACGTCGGTGTTTGCAGTGTATGGGAATATGTGTACGTGTGTTTTGATGTTTGTGTGGATGCGGGTATATGTATGTAGATAAGTATATGTACACGTATTTTGAAAGTACGCTCGAGGTCTGTGTGATGTTATGTGCATGGGAGTGTGTATACAGGTGTATTTGTATAATTGGTAATGCACGTGTTAGTTTTGCATGTGGTGCATGTACGGATGTTGGTGAGTAAGCATGCACAGTGATTAGTGGATGTGTATATATGTATGTTTTGATATTTTGTAATGCAAAATAAATATATATTTTAGTATATATAAGCTTATAAAATTATGTATCGTCATATCTAATTAAATATGGCCATGTATAATTATACATTGACATTAATAATCATGAAGAAGAAGGTGAAGTTACGTTTTAACTAAACGACCGACAAATTATATATAATTACACATAAATATATATAATCGTATAGAACCATTTATGACTGTGTATAGTCATATATGATCATATATATTTATACACAGTTATATACAGACAAAAGTTATATATAATTATATATTGTTATATAATTATACATGATCATACACGATCATATATGATTATATATAATTATGTACAAAGTTATATACAATTATCTATAATTATACATGACTCATTTTTACCCGTGTTGTGCTGGACCTGACGAGGGCCAGATTTGTTTTTCTGATCAGAGGGTAATGGTTAAGGTGCTGGTTTCTCTACTCGAAGATCTAGGGTCGAGTCCCATCTCGGGCAACTTCTTTTTTTAATAATAATATTTTCTTTCAGCAGGGAATAAATCATTATTTTTCAATAAAAATCATCATTTGAGATATTCGCATAAATTAATTATTATATTGTTAATTTATTATTTAATTCTGTTCATATATGATTATATATGGTCCTATATAACTATATATAATTAAATATCTTTACATGTGGTAAAAATCTATATATAATTATATATAAGTGATTATATATGGTTATATATGGTTATATATAACATTTATTTTCCCGGGTCGATAGAAGACCATAATCGTTCAGGGTGCCAGGCACTGATTTAAAATTATAGTTTTTACTAAAAATCTGCTCCTCAGCAGTGTCACTGAGGCAGAGAAAATTGAATTTATTAAACTAACAAGGAGAGTGCACACCCTGCGGGAGACGATTTTTGATCAAACTTTAGGAGGTGGTTTCTGGTACCTAATAATCAAGCCTAGCACCAGTATTATTTTCCAATGGACCCCCGTTCTCGAGAAATGAGGTATTTTGCTTCAAATATGCGTTATTTTAATAAATAATGTACCTCTTCTTTTGTCAATAACTCTGCAAGCTTTCATGCTAGAAATATTGACCCAAAAGATAATCAAAGTAGGCGGATAGAGCTATAATTTAAGCGTTGTTTCGTATAAAAATATTATTCTGATGCAAAGTTATTAACATTTGAAGATGATGATTAAAACTGTATGAATATTCGATGAATTTTCAGCATTTTCAATCATCATCTTCAATTGTTAATAACTTTGGATTAGAATAATGATTTGATACGAAACAAAGCATATATTGTAGCTCTTTTCACGTACTTTAATTATCTTTTAGGTCAATTTTTCTAGCATAAAAGCTTGCAGAGTTATTATCAAAAGAAGAGGTACATTTCTTCATTAAAATAACGCATATTTGAAGCAAAATACTTCATATCTCGACAACAGGGGCCCATTGGAAAAGATTACGGGTCCTAGGTTTCATTTTTAGGTACCAGAAACCACCTCCTTAAGTTTGGTAAAAAATCGTTTCTCACAGGGTTTGCACTCTCCTTGTAAGAAGTAAAAGAAAATAATAATTGCTCGACTAGGCAGATAGCGAGTCGTGGGGTTAAATGGTAAGAGCTATTTATTCCAAATTGAATCACATACAGTTACAAGCATGCACATAATGGTAGGAAATAAATGACAATAAAAGTAAAATTTGAGCTTTTAATGATACCTATTAAATTCTTACGTATCATTATAAAGAACAGCTGCCTATAAAAAGGTAGTTTTCTACTTGCTTAATGGGTTATAACGGGCTTTGTCGATCTCAAAATTATACTATTTAGTCCCTGTTATTAATCATACATAAAGCAAAATTATTAATAAAAATATAAGAAAAGAAAGAAAACGATTTTAGCAAAACTAAACAATACATGAAAATACAAAATTAATGGTCCTGAGGCACTCAATGCAGAAGTAAACAATTACAAAAAAATTATATGCATAATATAGAATGATAAATTAATAATTAAAAGATTCCGTATACACCTATCTAATTTTAAACTGAGCTATCTTAAACTATGAAGCTCGCACTCTAGCTCACTTCCGGTCGCGAAATTATACACATGCTCGATAGCACGGGTTTGCTATCGGAGCTGACTCGAATGATTGGTTTAAAATTTATGATTTTTTTATGAAGCGCGAGAGGGAGAATGCACTGGCGCAAATTTCTACTTCCATAATGTAAACACGCTCGGAAAAACTTACAGTTTGTTGGCGGAGCGAATCTCGTTGTTGAATGCGGTGCCTGAAGGCAATACCGACACTAATAAGAAAATTTAAGTTTACAAAAGAAAGAAAGTAAGCCAAAAATAATTTAATATAAACAAAAAAAGAATAATTGAATTGACGGCAGAACGGATTGAACAATCGCGGCGTGGAAGGTACAATGGATGACGTGTGCCGCAAACCCAGGTCCACATGTCGTCTTTCCGAGGTAGCCAGGAAATCAATGCCAAGCCAAACTTCTCCGGCGTATCTCCAAGGCTCGGACTCACAACGCGGGGACTGTTGATTGGTCCCGGGGCTTTGCTGTACCGTCGTCGTCGAAGAAGCGAAAGCTGCTTGTGCGCAGCACATCTCTCATCTCCTTCTCTCCCAGTACTGCTTACGAGCCACTGTAATGTACATGGACTAGCAGATTCATGAAGCGATGATTCCGTGAAGGAATTTCAAATGAATTAATTTCGTTAACGAAATTAGGAACTTTAGAGCTACAACTACTCTTATTTATAAAAAGAAACACAAAAAGCTTCAGAGGAATTAAGTGGAAGGACCGAATTTGAGAAGTCATAGAGGCAAAGAGAGAAAGCAACTTAATTCGGCCCTGCTCAGACAATTCTTCGTAGAGACGACGACCAGTAGCGTAGGCAGGCCCGTGGAGCGAAAGACATTTGGCGAGAGTTCGCAGGTGGCGTCGGAGCGGCTTGTAGCGATGTTGTGGCGTTTTGTGGCTAAAAATGCTATAAAACTTTCTCAGACGAGATACGCTCGCAGTTATCTCAACGGAACGAAAAAAAATTATAAATAATGATTTGCTTTTCTAATAAGACCATATAGACATGAGGTAGAGGGATTTATCTTCTGGCTGCTGGATGACGGATTTTCATTCGAAATCGACGTACGAGGTCTGTACCAAAAGTATCCGACCTACCTCGATTTCTCGGCGCTTGATTTATTCTTCGTCATCCGGGGGGTGGCATTCTTCAAAGTAGTCCCCATTTGATTGAACAAGACGCTCATATCGATGTTTCCACTTATTAAAGCACTCTTGAAAGTCAGACTTCGAAATCGCCTTTAGTGCACTCGTCGCATTAGTTTCAACAGTCTGTTTATTGTCGAATCGATGTCCTTTAAGCGGCATTTTCAATCGAGGAAACAGCCAAAAGTCGCAGGGAGCTATATCAGGACTGTATGGAGGCTGGCGGAGCTGCGCAACACTGTATTTCAATAAATGCTGCTGCACAATGTTTGATGCGTGCGCTGGAGCATTGTCGTGATGAACAAGCCAGTCACCAGTTTCCCAAATTCTCGGTTAAAATTCGCCAAACAGTACTTTTTGGTATTCCAAGTTCATCTTCCAGTTCTCTCACAGTCAAACGACGATCTTGTTCAACTGCGACACGCACACGCTCGACATTATCCGACGATGTTCCCGTCGAAGGTCGACCAGAACGAGGATCACTGTCAACAGATGTGCGGCCACTTTTGAACCGCCTATACCACTCTTTTATTTGTGTTTTGCCCATACACTCATCTTTAAAGGCCTTTTGCAACATTTCAATAGTTTCCGCACAACTTTTACCGAGATTAAAGCAAAATTTTATGCAAATTCGCTGTTCGGTTGGTTCTGCCATTTTTAGCAATAAGCAAATTGCGACGAACGCAAAAAAGTCGTTGTAAACAAATACACGCTGCGCGGGAACTAAGGCGTTTCATCGGTATCTCAGGCTACTGACGAGAAGGTTTGGAGTTGCTGGTGACGTTCGTACCCTCCAGAGGTCGCCTGAGTCTCTCCGCGCGAAGATATGAACGTAGGTCGGATACTTTTGGGACAGACCTCGTAATTCATATTAATGCGTGTGCGTAACAAGCGCCGAAAAATCACTTCGTTACTTATAATTAACTTATTTACTTTTATACTGTTAAATAATATACTTAATTAATTAATACAGTTTTACAAACTTAAAATAATACACTTAATTAATTCATGTAGTTTGATATACTTAAAACTATATTTTTTAGTTGAAATTTATATAACCATTATTACCCCGATGCTGACTGGCATTGCCTCGAAAAGTTGGATAATTCCAGTCACAAGAGTGTTTTTTACTTAGCTTATATATGTAATATACTTCACTTATATATGCTTTTTCTTGTAAATATTGATAAAATAAACTCTTAATTGATTACGTACTTAAAAACATTAATAACAAGCGTTAAGTATGAAAAATATCAGCATATTCGCTAAAGTGACTGCTATTCCTCCGTTCTACCCTAAACATAATAATGCACTAAGAAATCGGAATCGTTAATCGTGGGGTACTTATACTCTAAACTGACAGAACGTCAATTCGTAAATTGAAAATTTTAGTTTATGGATTTGGCATTCTATCAGTCAGTTCAGTAAGCGCAAGCAGGTACGTATACTTATATGTATACTAACTATACAATTGTCGGCAGTGTAAAAGTGAGAAGTAAATATATGACTATCGAGTCTAAAAAACGTATTAATTAAATAAAATTACATATACAGTCATTTTGAAAATATATTTAGCTTTTACAATGTTGACTGTGCAACACATACAATAACGAGAATAGCCACGCAATCTTACTGCATTTAATTTTTCGCATTTGTGGGCTTGTAGTAACGCGCGCAATATTACAAGCAGACCCTCGGAATATTTAGAGCTTGCTGGGAATAACACTAGGAAGCGGGGAAAAGGTAGATTGGTGGGCGTTACTGGCTCTTGCTTTCACGTACTTGCCGCGGTAGAGCGCGCACATCCCTCTAATCCCCCGTTGTTGCGTTGTGTGCGCGTTATTACTGATTTTTTTGCAATTTACACTGTGCACCCTACCGAGGCAGTAGTCGAATTTTCTGTCACAAGTGAGATTCGAAATTTTACGATTACATGTCTCATCTCATGTGCTTTTACGATTGTAGATAGGTATCCATTTTGTGCGTTATTTAGTATAAGGTGACTGTACATAATATGATTCCTTTACCTAATATGGCCCACTATGGCTATCCTAGCTATTACGCAATTTAACCGGTAAATAGCTAATGCATTATGTATATGATGTCAATAGAAGCTATTTCTTCGGAAACTTTTGTCACGGAAGCAAAAGGGGACCAACCTGCAGCGCATTTTGTCTTTCAATCGATTAAGTTAATTTGTCACTATAATTTTGAGCAAGTCATTATATTTGCTGTGATAATAAATAATAAAGTTGGTACAAGTCAACACTGCTCTGAATATTACTACGTATCGTCAGCTTTTCTGTAGAATAGTTTATTTATCATACGGCTATGTACCGTTATAGTATAAGAGAGTTTGTGTCTACACACTTATTCTAACTAATAAGACATCCTTAAATTTTTTAAGTTTTTCGAAGAAAAAAAATATATATGGGTGATTGTCAAAACATGGTAGTTTTAGTGTCGACGGTACACTAAGTAGAAAGAAAATATTATTATGGTTTCATAAACTTTCAAAGTTCTTCAAAATAATGTATTTGAACTTCTTGAACCCAAAACTAAGATAAATATGCTATGCATTTAAAGCACATGCAATATGTATAGTCTAAAAGTAATTACCGTGGCCTGTCGCCATAGAAAAATAATAAATTTTGAATGTATTACACACAACATTTATGATTTAACTATATATAAACTATTAGACTTTGAAGTACATAACATGTTCAATATGATTTTTTCAGAATTTTTTTCCAACTTCTCTGTCTGCATAAGTGTTACGAATGATGTCGCCAACTTTTCGAGTTTTGACGTTCCCGCTCAAGTTATCGTTCCGTAATGAGTAGGATAACTTAGTTGGACTATATAACCTATGAGGTTTTTCAGATTAAGCTTAAAAAATACATAAACGCGAGAGCAGTGTGTTTATTTATAGTTTTGATACTTAGTTTTTAGGTTATTGTTTTAAAATTCCAAAAGCTAAAGAATACGTAGATACCGTGACCATCAAAATTATAGATAAGTTACATTTGTAAAAATGTTGTTATGAGGTATTATGGTGTAATAATGTGCCCACACAACACACAGTCTTACAGCAAGGTTTCAGCACGGTTTCATGCAAGGTTTGAAACCTTTCAGAAATATTTCAATGAATTTTCAATGAAAATATTTCATGAAACATTTTGTATATGTTTCTCAAAAAGTTACTAGTGAAACCCTTTTAAAATGTTACAGAAATATTTCTGAAATATTTCATGAAATATTTCTGGAATGTTTATTATTAAGATTTAATACTTTTTAAAGATTGGAAATGTTTCTGAAAGATTTCGTGAATGTTGCATGAAATATTTCATGAAATATTTCTAAAATATTATGGAAATGTTTTGGTGACACAACCCGAAAGCTCTATTCACATTACTATTCCACAAAATATTGATAAAACCTTTTAGAAATTATTTCTTGTATGATTTGTAGTACACATTGATTTATTATTATTATTATTATTTAACATTATTAGATAATATACATTACAAACACGTGACATATTTTATGATTAAAACTATTTTATTAAAATATTTGAAAAATAAGATAATTAAAAAAACTGATGTGACTTAGAATCGAACCGGTGACCTGCTACGTGAGACTCCAGCGCTGTAACCACTCCTCCACGGTGGAATTTTTAAATGCTTTAAATAAATTTTACTTATATTTTACAAGTAATCGTTACAATGATAACTCTGTGTAGTATATGATATTATATTGTATCATATTTGGATATTATAAAAATAAATCCTGCATAATTTATAAATAATCGGTATATTTAAAAGTAATTATATTATATTATCTATATTTCTACGATACTGGTGAAATAGAGTTCTGTATTGTACCTACTTCTCCTTATATGTCATCTCTGTATTTGACCGAATCCTAAGAAATGTTTGAGGAATCGCAAATTTACAACAAGCTATGTAATAAACATTTTTTTATATAGAAAAAATTATTATGTAAATTTAAAATTATTATATATCTTTCATTATAATAAATATAAATTAAATTTTTTTATTAGCGTTTTTATATCTTCACCTCGATGAGTAAAAATCTATTTTAATATATTAAATTATGCAACAATAGTTAATAAACATGTAGTAAGGAGATAAATTGCTATAGCTTTAGATTTTAGATATGACGTTTGTTTCCCCCTGAAGGAAGTTTTACAATATTTTTTCCGTATTGAAAAAACATACGAGGGTAGTTCAATAAGTCTTTAGAATGACCAACAGATGGCGTGCGAATCGCTCCAAATCATCTGTTTTCAGTCAGCACCACTCCCGACTAGATATATGGTGCAGTCACAGTCCACATCTTCTGAGTTTACGTGTTTTTATAACCAATTGAAAAAAAAAATTGCTTGTTAAGAAAAATGGAAAAAAACGAGTTCAGAGCGGTAATTAAACATTTTCATGTAAAGGGTTTAACTCCACATGAGATAAAAGATGAATTGGACTCAGTTCATGGCACATCTGCCCCTGCCTTAGCAACGGTTTATAACTGGGTAAATGAATTTAAGCGTGGTCGTACATCAATAAGTGACGAACCACGTTCAGGAAGGCCCGTAGAAGCAACTACTCCCGAAATCATCAATAAAATCCACGATATGTTGTTGAAGAATAGAAGATTAAAAGTGCGTGAGTTAGCTGAGGCCACAAGGATATCTATAGGTGCAGTTGTTTCAATTCTACATGAAAAATTAGGCATGAAAAAGCTATCGGCAAGATGGGTGCCGCGTTTGCTCTCAGCTGAGAATAAACGCAATAGAGTGGTCGCCTCTGAGGCTCTTTTGGCGCGCATAAGTCGGAATCCTGAGGAATTTTTTCGTCGATTTGTGACTGTGGATGAAACATGGATACACCACTACACTCCTGAGACAAAGGAACAATCCAAACAGTGGATTTCCACAGGCGAACCAGCTCCAAAGAAGGCAAAGACCGTAAAGTCAGCTGGTAAGGTTATGGCTACAGTTTTTTGGGATGCACGTGGAATTATACTTATTGACTACTTGGAAAAGGGTAAAACAATTACTGGTGAGTATTATGCATCATTATTAGAGCAGCTGAAAGAAGAAATTAAAAAAAAACGACCACATTTGGCGAGAAAAAAAATTCTCTTTCATCACGACAACGCCCGAGTTGACACATGCTTCGTTTCAATGGCTAAAATTGAAGAACTAAAATTCGAATTGGTCGAACACCCACCGTATTCACCAGATTTAGCCCCCAGTGACTTTTTCTTATTTCCAAACTTGAAAAAATGGTTCGGTGGACAGAGATTTACGGACAACGAAGACGTCATTGCCTCTGTAAGTGCTTATTTTGAGGAACTTCCGAAAACGCACTTTTCTGAAGGATTAAAAAAACTTAAAAAGCGATTGACCAAGTGTATAGAGCTCCAAGGAGATTATGTTGAAAAATGAAAAAAAAATTTACCCAAAAAAAATTGTTTTTATACATTATTCTAAAGACTTATTGAACTACCCTCGTATTATAGAAATTAAGCGCATTGAAGGAAAGATGTACAACTGATTCTTTTGTCTATTTCTAGAAAAATGTAGAAAATTTAGAAAATCAATCTAAGGGAGTACTATCGGTACTCCGTGAGTCAAATACGGGTTTGGTCGGTCTTGACTTCCGTGGTAGGCCACATAGTGTACTTAAATGGTTGAGTGAGCGTGAACAATTTTATTCGTTTGCTTATATTAGCTCTCAAAATTGGTGATTCAACATTTGGATTTTTGCGGTATATTTATGGAATATTAAATATATATTTCTCAAAATTTCGTCGAAATCAGAATAGCAGTTTTCATGAATTTCATGAACTTGCAACGTTTATCGAAAACGTTTGTCGAAAACGTGAGTTCCCATCATAAGGTTACGTGTTAAAAACGTAAATATAAAATTCTAATCTTTCTTCTGGGTTTGTAAATTTTTCTAAAAATTTATATGAGAAAGTTTGAGGTCAAAACGTACTAGTATACAAAATTTTAGAGTATTCTGAACACAAATTCGAAACCGATGGTACTCCCTTAACTAAATTTTTTCCTTTTGTTCTGGAAATTCAAAATTCTTTTAATAAATTAGGGCATTTAACATGTTAAGAAAGATGTAGCATTTACTATCTCTATTTGTTATATCCAATAAAAATCCTTGAGGAAGGAAAAATAAAGCTTTTAATATTATTGTTTATTTACCATAAATCACAGGAGCAATATTTTATGAATCGAATTCAAACTTTAAGGTGATGCTAAACCCTCTTGTTACCGTAAAATACGGGGAACCACTTTTTTCATTCAATATTTAATTTTGAGAAAATATCTCTCTGAAGAGTTGTTGTTTTTGAGTAGAAAAATAACGTTTCATAGAGATATTTACTCAAAATTAAAAATAAAATAAGAAAAATGGTTCCTCATATTTGTCGGTTACTGGTGGCTTTAGCATCACCTTAAGGAGGCCTTCAAAACATAGTTTCGTCTGGAAATATGAAAAACAAGTCAGGAAATATCAAAAACAAAAGTTTAGGTTAATATGTTATTAATACCAATGTTGCCTATAATATCGCTTTTTTACAAGATTTTATAAATTCTATAATACTCGTACAAAGTATATTTAGTTTTAACTTTTCTATTTTCGGTTGTACGATACATAAAATTTTTTCTTATAATACGGCAAATGAGCGTTAACGGAAAAGTCTTTACTTTTCTACTTTGAATAATATTATCGACCAACAATTCGAAATAAATTAGCCCTACACCTCCTAAAAAATTGTTAAGAAAATATATTTAACACAAAATATTATGAACCGGCTATTTTAAAAAACAAAAATGTAGTTACGCTCATAATGCTTATTGTTGATTTTCTAAATTATCTAAGTATTTGAAAGACCCATATGTGCATCTTTATATGCGTCAGAAATACTTACTTACAGATTCCTATATTACCAACTCCACATTTTTATAATTTTTTGCATGCTGTGCAGGCCATTTATCAAAAATTATACTCACTTCCAGTAAAACATTATCAAATGTAATATATATTGATATATTCGTTTTGGTAAAATTAAATTAATATAAATTAGCAATTTAATTAATTTAACTATATCTGACATGTTCTATTTGTTCAGTGTTAACTTTTAAAAAATGTGACACAAAAAATATAATAATATTTTGAATATTATTTAATCTGTATTCGAATCAAACCATTTTAATTTAGAAATTATTATTAACTGTATTTTATTTATTTTGTTTTTTATTTATATTATTAAATATTGCTTAAATATTTCTGGAATACTTTCAGACGTTATTCTTCAATCTTTTTTGAACTATACGAATAATATTTCTGAAATATTTCTAAGCAGCTACATACATTTATTTTGAAACAATACATTCAAATGTAACTGAAATATTTTCTGAACATTGCAAGCAATATTGAGATAATATCTTTCGAAACGATTTCATAGAAATATTTTATAAAATATTGCTCAAATTTTTCTGAAATATTTCCAAATATGTTCTGTGACCTTTTTCAAACTATATAAGTAATATTTCTTGAAATATTGCTGTAATGTTTTAAAATTATTACAAACAATATTTTTTTGAAAGAATTTAAAAATATTTTCTGCAATATTTCGTGAGGTTTTTAAGAAAGATCAATATTGTATTGTAATGAAATACTTCATATCAATAATTTTAAATAATATAATGAATATTTCGAAAATATTTACGATAATTTCATTTAAAATCTATCTTAAAATATTTCACTAGAATATTAAATAAATAAAATAACAATAAATTAATAAATAAAATTAGTAAATAAATCAGTTAAAAAAATAAAATAAAAAATTAACAATATTCCATGCTGGGTAAGAAGCTCTCGACAATCTTCCAGCTTACTTTCTAAATAAGTTTATTAAAAGTTTCTGTAAAAGTTCGAAATATAGTTTATGGTTTTCTGTAAGGTGGACCGGATATTTTGTAAACGTTTCGGTAAATCTTTTAATCTTTCTGAACGACATGATCGAGAATCATTGTCGAAACATTTTATAGAATATTTTAGGAAATATTTGTATAACAATTCATGAAAATTTTTCAAGAATGTTGTGTAAAAGTTTTGAAAATAGTTTAATAATTCTTTATAAAAATATAACAAAGAATGTTTCAGAAAATAATTCAGAAATGCTTTAGAAACGTTTTGTTGCAGAAACGTTTTATTTTTGTGCAATAAATATCATAATATTATTTCAGAAACGCTTTCATATACTTTTTATAATGTTTACACAAACTTACAGTAAGCTTTTTTTGAAATGTTTCAGGAAACATTTTACTGAAACATTGTGTGCTGTGTGGGTGTCTATATAATTATAATTACTTAAATTATAAATTATATTAAAATACAACTTTTAGGCATTTTTCAGCAAAAAGTAATTACCGTGACCGTAATTACCTTACTGACAAGGATCACGTGATTTATTAAGTGATAATAACGTGATATTATGAAACAAAAAATCACGTGTTTAAATGAGAGATAATTAATTTCTGAAACTTTTTGAGATCTCATATGAAATATCACATGAATATCACGTATAAATCACGTGTCTATTTCAAGTGAATATGACATCATTGGTTACATAACATTTATGTGATATTTTATATGATATCTCAAATGAATCCAGAATTTATTTCTCTTCCTTTTCAACACGTGATATTTTGTTTCATTATATCACGTGATTATCACGTAATAAATCACGTGATCCTTTTTAGTAGAGATACCGTGGCCAATCTGGTAAAATCCCACAAGAAATACATGTAAAAAAATTGTTGTCACCTGTAGTTCTTTGCAAGAAAAGTTTGTCTCATTTTACAATAAATCACAACTAAAATCCAAAATTAACCCTAAAAAATGATTTTTAGTTTCGTCCGAAAGTTAGATGAAGCACTACCATTTTTTGACTATCACCCATATTTCTTACAAAAGATACTTATACTGTTGATTAATTTGTGAAAAAGATATAAATAATATGTGTTTAATTAATTTTTGCATTTTATACGTTATTTATGTCCTCAAAAATATGCTTAGATTTTACTGTGACCTACAAAGATGATTGTATTTGTCCAGAATGCCTAAACATTATTTAAATTAATTAAATGTATTATATTTAACATTTATCTATCATTTAATTGTTTTTAATCCCTTTCGATACATATATTTGCTTTTTTAACACACCCAGCCATAAAGTACGTACTTTTTCCCCGCCGAGCCGGGAATACAGCGCTACATTAAATCCCTACCCGCACTCTAGTCCCCGCCGCGACGCGCATGTGCTCTCGCCTTCAGCTCGGGCACAAACAGCGCGTGGCGGCGGGAACTAGCATGAGGTTAGGAAATTAATATGTAGCACTATTTTCCCTCTTCGGCGGTGAACGAGTACAAACTTTTTGGTAGGTACGTTAAAAAATTGTATATTGCACGCGTAAATAAAGTGAACCAGCGATTGCCAGCGTGTGTGACGCCCTCGCTCCGCTCGGGCGCCAAACCACACACAGGCATTTAATGACTCACTTCAGTCCCTAGGTGCATAGTATACTATTTATTAGTGATTAAAGAATGAAAACTAATGACGGTCCATATTAGGTACACGTGTAGATAATAGGGCCCATTTGCTGTTATTGTTTCCAATTTCCGTATAAGTGCCCTACATGCATATTTTAAATTTATAAAAATGATTTTCGTTAATTTTTATGCTATATTTTTATATCCAACCAGCCCGAAAAAAAATTTAATATTATTCGAACTATGGTAATTACTCAAAGCTTAGGTGGGCCATATTAGGTAGAGTTGAAAGTGTACTGTCCTGTGTAAGCATGAATTATTGAATATATATTTTTTATAGTAAATATTACTCTACTTTACCTGTCATATTAAATAGTTACTAGTAAAAAATTTATGTAAAAATTTATGTAAAAATGGGAGATTCCGTAAAAAATTTTTTTATTGCATATTCGGGCATTACTGCTTTTACCCAGGTAGCGGATATTCCTAAAAGGTTTGCAAAAAATTCGGACTGACGGAGATTCGAACCCATGCCCCTCGAGCGGCCTTTGTCTTAAGAAGCAAGTATCTTATCACTTGAGCCATCGACCATCCAATAAAATATAATATTATTCTCAATACGTCAGACATAAATAAAAGTGCACAATAGTACGAGATTTATTGATTTGCATGTGTATTTCACACGTATAGTTTTATACAGATGAAAAAAGAGGACTTTTAAGAATCATTTTTTCTTGCAACAAATCTGCTCTGAACTTTGTTTAACTTCATTTTTATGAGTCACTTTAATTATTGATATTTTTAATTTTGTAATTATTATATGTTGTGCTTGCACTTGAACAAATAGTTAGCGCTGAGAAGTATTAGTATGAAAATTTGTTTTACTTATGATAAAAAAGTTATCTCAAATATGAGTCTAGCCATACTATGCACAAAATATTGCCGCCATATTTTAAAATATTAATAAAAGTAAAAGAGTATGTACTATTTTTTTATAGTTTGTACTACTTTATGCCTCTTTTACTGGTAGACTCTTATCTATTAATAATGGGCCTGAAACTAGTAACGATGGCTGTAAGTATAATTATTATTATTATAGTCTGGGTTTTACGAGCTCGAGAGCTCATTACCGCAACAGCACAAGCATGCCAGATGTTATAGCTTACCAGGAGTAGTCCCAGTTCGTGGGTCCCAGTTAAAGACTACTTGATTCAGGAGTGTGGCACCCAGTAGGGGACCACAGTGCTTCAGCTATTGTTTCTTGATGAGTGTTACAAGGGTGGGGACTAAGAGACGAAAAACGGCTCATTCCCATAAGATTATATGTTAAAAGTGACTTTCTTAAGCATAGTTTTTATGATAATTTCGTCGTTGACCCCAGATTTTCTTTACATATCTCAATAGCTTAGATTTTAAAGAATATTTTTCGAAAGTTTCAAAAATATCTATATTTTTATAAAAAATCGCTGAAGCTAGATAAATGCTCAAATAATGTGAAAAACTGGACTATTTTTTAACAGATTTGTTTGGAATTAGCTATTTACCGGTCAAATATTGGAATCTGTTTACACCAGGATTCTTGTTAGTATCACCAAAAAATCGAATTTTTGTTTATAGCATATTTACAATCTTTGTAACATAATGAACTAAAAAGCGAGTTACAGTTAACTTGATTTCTATTTTATAGTTTTATCATTTAATCTGTTATTACGAATCGCACCTGTTTAATCGACCAACCATCACAGTTGATTCGAAAAAAGCATATGGCTGTTGGCTTCTTTATGTGTAGTGATGTGTCTATAGTTATCATCTTTCTGTATATGGTATAAATAAATGTGCAGAACGTGTGCAAGAAAATTAAGAAAACATTAGAGAATCATATATGTATATAATTTTGCAAAAAATCAATGTATTTCTGAATACGTTATTTTGTGTGTTATTTTCTTTTGCCGGCAAAGAATCATTTGAAATATTAGAGCATTTTATCAGTATTTGATTCCAAATAAAGGTTGAATTTTAATAAACCAGGGATTAAGATTTTTGTCTTGGATGTCGTTTTGGACCCGTCTAGAAATATATCGCAAAATCTTACTGGAATCCAGCCGGGGTTTCCCAATACTGGTTGGGATCTGACGAGGAATTCCGGCCGGATCCTGACCCTCATACATCACGCTTTTCACCAGAATTCGGACAAAGACTCCTTAGTCCGATTCTAACAAGGATTTCGTATGTTAATCCCCATTAAAGAGGAAAATGTTGTTATCCCTTTCTCCCATATTTTTACGTTTTTATATTGAAGATTTTTAAATATTTAACGCTCATGTAGATTATTATATAAACTTAAATACAAATATAAATAGACATAATAAATATCTTAAAAACTTTTGGATGATGCAGGATTCGAACCGCGGACCAGTAAGTTGCCACGCTGATGCCTTAACCATTCAACCGAACATACATATCTTACTTACGAATGACAATGACGTATATTAAACTTTCTACAAAGTTTATATCAAGTCGCGCGCCAGCGCCATGCGGAACGTATGCGCGGCGGGACAAATATATGACGATATTGAGGTTCTGTCATCTCCTAGAGCTCTTTCGGAACTCTACGCATTAGTTTCCGGGGATCTGTTCCGAATGGCAGCTTTGGCAGTCACGTGATTCATCGATCTAGATATACATATTGGGTAAGATACCACGTGACTTACCCAATATGTATATCTATATCGATGCATCACGTGACTACCGGAGCTGCTATTCGGAACAGACCCCGGTGCGGTCTCTCCCAAAACTGTCTTGTCGAGACTCGCGCAGATACGCGTATTCGCTGTAGTGGAGCGTTGTGCTGATAAGTCTGCACAGGTGCGCGGCATTTGAACACACACTAGTGCGGTGATTTTATGTTTAAATTCAAATAATCTCATGCACAACTTTTATTCAAAACAAAGAAAAACTTATCAATACGAAATAGTTTTGCTTATATCTATTTATTTATATAGATATGAAAACATGTAAATGCACAAAATTTACAAAGCTTTTACGGGATTGACGTTAAAATTTTTCAAATTTCTCTTTATAATTCTATTGTTACAACAATAATGCTTCAGTTCTAGCAATAATACTATTTTTATCCAGGACGGTATCCACGAAAGCACATATTCTCGAGCATATTGTGCTAGTGATTCTGGTTTGACTATACTGACTATGGTTTAACCCATTAAGAGGAGGTCGGAGCTATCCTGATTGGTGCAGATTTTACCTAACCTCAAAAATTAATATCATAAAAATAAAAATTTGTGGTCATTTATGGTACAAAAATGGGGTTGCCCGGTGTTCTTGTCATAATAATAAATGTTTATAAAGCTTCAAGCGTACATAATTGCGTACAATTTCGTAAAATAATGAAAAATACGGCGCGAGGTGAAGCTATCAGTAAGGCTAAGAAACGGTAAGATGACCATCACTTTTACCGTTTTCCATTCGTCAATTGTAACAATATTTCATAATATAAAACTTTTGAGGCTACTAATAAACAAAATTGCTGTTGTCCGGTGTTCTTTACATAATAACAAACTATTACCAACCTCGATTTTGATGTTACTATGTGAATTTTAGACGTATAATGAAAAATACGGCGCGAGGTGGAGGTCACAATGGTAAAGTTCGCTCCGATCTCCCCTTAAGAGGAGTCCGTATCTTATGTCCTTGTGTAATCACGTTTTTGGTATTTATTCAAATTGTAGTTTGTTAATTGAAAAACTAACAGTTGGCCCCAATTGGTATTAAAGTAAGGAATATTTTGAGACCTTAAAAAGTATCTAACATTATTTCCTTTTCGAGAAAACTTCGGAACGGAAAAGCTAACCTCAATTTTCGAGTTCCGAAGTTTTCTCGAAAAGGAAATAATATTAGATACTTTTTAAGGTCTCAAAATATTCCTTATTTTAATACCAATTGGGGCCAAATTTTAGTTTTTCAATTAAAAAACTTGATGTACGCCTGATGGTGGGAGTTAAAAAGGTGAGCACCTTTGGCTATGTGGGTGGCTGGAGTGCTTCTTTAGATCCTCAATGAAAAGGAGGATGTTATCAAGGTAGATGAAGAGCCGTTCAGCAATCCCTAGCTCACGTCGGTCAATGGTCGTGCCAGTAGGCCCGCAGGGATCAGAGCGTTGGCGGTGCTCTTGGTATGGCGGTGGAAGTCGGCAGGGACTTGAATGCTGTCAGCCTGGCTCGTTTCCCAAGAATGTCCACCGACGAATGGCGGTGCCAGAAGGCCCGCAGAGAGGCTAGAGCGTAGGCGGCGCTCGTCGTCCTCCGGAGGTTGGCCCCATGCTCTGTGGTCCTGTGAGAAGGGATTGTCCAAGCGCTATGTAGGTACTCTATGTGTAGACTGGTTGGCTCGTCTTCCGGCGTTGCTTCTACGATGGGAGAGGGAGGACACAGCACTAGCCCCTCGTCCTAGCTCTCTACGAGCCTCGAGCTGCTCCAGAGGAGCAACACAGCGACGATGTCGCCGATGAGACAAGCTCATGATGGTTAATGTATATATGATAGATAGATGTGTGTAATGGAAAAGGGGAACGCAAAAATAATTAAACCAGAAGTTTAATTGACTCCGTGATTTATTCTCAAACTCTTTGAATAAGCCCTATAGTCGTCTCTAGGCGTTACTAGGCAGTAAACTCGAGCGAATACACGTGGTTTGGACGACGCCACCTAGCTGCGGCGCGCGAACTATGCTGTTCGTAATTTCTCTCGGTGGCGCGTAATTTAAACTTAGCTATTCTTAGCTTGCGCGAAAGAGCCTAGTATTGGGCGTATAACAAACTATAATTTGAATAAATAGCAAAACCGTGATTAGACAAGGACATAAGATACGGACTCCTCTTAATCCCTGAATGAACGTTTTTTCAAGACCGTTTTAGGCGATACTATTTGTTACAAAATCTGATGTCAAATAATTCCAAAATAATATTGTCAAACTTAAAATTATCTGAAAGTTCGAAATATGCAATCAGAAATTCAAGATACTGCAAACTAAAAAAGTTATATTTATTTATTTAGCAAAAAAAAACGAAATTTTCATAGAAAAACATGGACCCTTAACTGAAAAATATATAGGTAGGTTTTTTGAAATTCAAGATGGCGAAATCCAATATGGCGGTTTAAAGTCGAAAATTTTATACTATTTCTAATAATTTGGATTAAAACAATATTTTCAAATGAATTTTCATACAAATTTGTATAGGGGTTTTTCGGGTCGTTGACTGCGAATCCGTAATCGGATTTTCCAAATTCAAGATGGCGGATCCAAGATGGCTACCAAAAAGAATGAAAAATTGTGTATTATAATTATGTGTATAAAAGGTCTTTTCTGCAACTGATTTCGAATTTGTCATCAGATTTTGTGTATTCCAGTTCGTGGATCTAATATAACTGTCGAAATTATGACAATTACAAAATACCTTCCTTATCCGTCAAATCATGTTGCCGTTGCTCGGTTCTCACCATGGGGAGGTAAATAGATATAAGGGAGCTTTTTTTTTCTTAACTTTTAGATTTTTCTTTAATTCTTTTTAAGATTTTTTTTTTAATATTTTATATTTTTTTTAATAGTAAATCGAATTGTTATATAATTAAAAATATTTAATATTTATAATTAGTTATGAAAAATAAAATAGCAGGATGAACATGAAAAAACATTGCAGATTTTACACATTTTTATGAATTTTTATGAAAATTGAAAATTTTTCATAATTTTGGCAGTCATCTTGGATACGCCATCATGAATTTGGAAAATCCGATTACGGATTCGTAATCAGCGATCTGAAAACCCACTATATACAAATTTGGATCCGCCATCTTGAATTTCAAACATCCGATTACGAATTCGTTATCAGCGACCCAATAAACCCTTATCCCTTATTTTGAAGTTAAGCGTCCATGGACGGAAATGTTGCACTATTTAGAGATATCTTTTTATGATTTCAACACAAAAATATTCAAAGAAAATTTTTTTTCTATGAAAATTTCGGATTTTTGTTAAATAAATAAATTTAACCTTTTTTAGTTTGCGGTATCTTGAAATTCTGATAGCATATTTCGAAATTTCAGACAATTTTATGTTAGAAAATATTATTTTGGAATTATTTGACATCAGATTTTGTAACAAAAAGAGTCACCTAAAAACGTCTTGAAAGAACGTTCATTAAGGTCTTAATGGGTATAATATTATAAGGCAAATTCCTGATGCCATAAAAATGTAAGAAATAAGAATAAGTTTAAAGAAAATTACTGGAGCCGAAAAGCTATTATATAATTTTTTCATTATTTCTTAATAAAAACTTATTCTTGTCTTTTATTTACATTCAAAATATATATTCTTTTTCTTTGCTCAGACATTCCTCTCTTTCGGATGTTATTTACGCATTAATTTCTTTTTCGGAGGATAAACTGTCATAATACAGTCACCTATCCGAATTGAGGAAAGCGGAATGACAAAAGTCCGTTGGAGTAGTATATATGGGTTTATGGCTCGTGGAGTTCAATAGATTCACTTTAAAATAATTAAATACCCAAAGAGCAATCAGTTTGTATTTTATACTTTCTTGCCTATTGTCAAGAAAGTGTAAAATAGAAATTTCTTTTCATAATAACTTGGCATTAAGACACAAAATATGCCTTATAATTCCGGGTTTTATCACCAGATGGATGCAAGTTTTTTGTATTGTATTACTAACAAAAAATAAATAAAATGACACTGAGAGTGTGCGTTTGAAGCATTCTGTAGATAATTTTATTCGGTGGAGTTACTAGGTGAACAGAATAGAAATATTTTTTTGAAATTAGAAATTTTAGCATGGGCTCTTATGGTAAAGCAGCATTTACGCCTGTAAAACCATGATTCCATTATAAAACCACCAGGAGATTGTACTTTTTTAATTGAATATTTCGATTATTTAAATAAAAGCCCCGGTTACCAGTCAAATATAAAAATTAATTGATAAATGACTAAATGAGTATATTAATTGTCATACTTATTGACCTAAGTATATGTTATAAAATATGATATTGTTAGGGTTTGGGTGCAAGAAATAAAACGACAAATCGATAGTTGATATAATCCTCTTTATGTAAATCGGTACACTCTCTTGTGAACAATGCGTTGTGCTCGGTGACTCACGGACGACTGAGCCTCGCACGCTCGCACGCTCGCTCAAGCCGCTCTTACCAGAGGGCGCCTAAGTAGCATATTGCTTACTTCCAACACTCCCTCTCAATCTAGATACTTATTAATAAATCAAGGAACTGCATAACCATTATTGTACATTTATCTCTAAATACTTAAATACATACTACTTACAATTGCTCTTTAGAACTGACCCATTTTATTTCAATATATTTTCTGTCTACACATTCCTTTATGTAATATTCCTTTCTCTCCACCATGTGTCTTAGTCTATTAGACCCACTCGTTACTGCACACGCTTTCGCCGCCAGATTATCGCAGAATAAAGTCATAGGAAGAAGATCCTTTCCCAAAATAAATTGTAACGAATTGTGCATTGACATTAATTCTTAGCTTGTCTCACTCATGGCTACATATTCAGCCTGACAAGTTGACAAAGCTACACTACTCTGTTTGTGAGTTCTCCATGCTATTGAGTCTCCGAATAATTTAACCACCAGTCCACATGTCGTTAAAGAATTTTTGCAGTCTGACAGACTCGCATCAAAATAAGCAATTAAATTGTTAGTTTCCCCTTTAAGAATCAATTTGTAGTTTCTTGTACCAGATAGGTATTTAAAGACTCTAACTACCATTTCCCATTCGTTATTAAAAGGATTAACCTGGTGCCTGCTGAGTACATTTGTGGTACAAGATATGTCGCGATGAGTAGCATTTGCTAGGTATAATAGCGACCCTATTGTCTCACGATATTGACGATTTGGAATCATTTCTCGAGTATACTCATTTTCCTCTCTGTCCTTTCTCTCTCGGTTCGTGACTTGATTAGTTTGCATGGGGGTTGAAACAGGTCTCGTTTTCTCAAACCGAATTTTTCTAACATTTTGACTATGAATCTCTCCTGACTAAGGTTTATTGTTCTAACTTGCCTGTCTCTCTCTATTTTTATTCCTAAGAACTCCTTTGGTTCTCCTAAATCTTTAATTGTGAATTCTTTACTCAAAGACTCTCTTATTGTTTCTCAATATTGCAATCTCTCGTCCTGCCATTAAAATATCATCTACATACAACAAAGCTAGAAGGCAATCTTCTTTACTTCTTTTGACAAACAAACAAGGATCAAAATCATGCGAAGTAAATCCTAATTTATACATACTCTGTGTAAATTTATCGTTCCACTTTTTCGGACTAATCTTTAATCCGTATAAGGATTTCTCTAACTTCCATACAAAATTTCTCCTTGTTTCCGTGTCAACTATTATTCCTTCTGGAATTTCCATGTATAATTCCTCACTTAAGTCACCGTATAAAAATGCCGTTTCTACATCCAATTGTTTTATCTTTAACTCATATTTATTAGCGATTGCCAGAAAAGCTCTAACTCAAGAAAGTCTAGAAACTGGTGCATATGTTTCACGTAATTCGTACTCGTTTCTATCCTGGAATCCTCTAATCACTAATCTACCTTTACATTTTTCATTGCCTACATCATCTGCTTTTCTTTTAAATATCCACCTAGAACTGATTATATTTGGTTTTAAATTTACGTGATTAAGTTTTGGTCTTTCAACTACTCTATACACTTGTTTAACTTTAAGAGCATTTAGTTCATTTTCTATTGCTACTTTCCATTTTTCTCCCTCTGCTGAGTCTACTGCCTCTCTATATGTTTGTGGATCCCCTTGTATCTTAGCTAATAGTGCGTGAAATTTTACATCACTGTTTTCCTCATCAATTAATAAGTTTTTAGGCTTTTCTCCAATGGTAAAATATATTACAGGTACTATGTTCGCTTTTTCCTGTGTGCCCTTCGTTTCCTTTAAGTTTATGGTCCCTACGTCTCCCTCTGAGTCTAATTGCTTATCATGGTTTATGGTTACTTCACCACACTGCTCCATGGGTGTTACAGCACTCAGCTGTTGACTCGTAATCTCTGTTTGCTTGTTGTAAATGTCTTTATAAACCAATCCCTCAACAAATCTAACGTGCCTACTCTCATAGAATTTATTTTGTTCAGGGGCATAAATGATATAACCTGTTTGCAAATAACCCACTACAAAACCTCTGATAGCCTGAGCTGCGAATTTGGTAACTATATTTCTCGGAATTCTTACAAAGGCTACCGAGCCAAATCTTTTCATTTGATTCAAATCAACTCTATAATTTGAATTTAACCTGTTCAGTGGGATACTCATTTCAACTGATTTATGAGGTGTCCTATTATACGTGTAAGTGGCTACCTATACAGCTAGGTCCCACATGCTCGGTGGCAGACCTGAATCAAACATCATGGCCCTTATCCTCATTTCTAAAGTTCTAATAAATCTTTCTGCCACTCCGTTGTGCTCTGGAGTATCCGGGCAGGCTAATTGCAACTCCGCACCCAAATTATTTAGTACTTCTATAGTTTCTGACCCTGTAAACTCCGTTCCTCTACCACATCGTAGATAGCAGAACTTCTCATTTGATCCTGTAAAATTGCGCATACTACGCACAAATTCTTCTATACATTTAGAGCCCTCATTCTTTCTACGTAACGCATAGGTTAAAGCTACTCGCGAGTGATCATGTATCAAAACTAGTACAAACCTAAACTCTTTAGGGTGTGCTGTAGGGCTTATAGGTCCCATCGTGTCGGCGTGAACTATCTGTAAAGGTTTAGTTGCTCTAGTTCTTATCTGGCAAAATGGTAATTTATTACGTTTTGATATTAAGCATATCTCACACTCCGATATACTCAAATCATTACTAATTTCACTTGATTTTAACAACTCTGGATACTCTTTCGCCAAGTTTACCAGATAATTTCTAGAGGCATGACCCAGTCGTACATGCCACAGCATAGCTTGAGTAAATCTCATTGGTTCACCTAATACGCTATTTTTGTACTCAACATATAGATTTACCTCTATTTCAGATTCTTCTTCTAATTTATGTAATTTTCTATTAGCTAACGTATTTAGTAAACCATTGAGTTGATTAGGTTGTTCCTTTTCAGAATTACTGTCTTTATCTGGTTCACTTTCCGGATTTATAGAATTTTCTAGTATTTCCGTACTTTCGTCTCTATTGTTACTCTCTGCTCTATTCTCAATATTGTTATTAATTTTCTCCTCTATAGTAGTTTTAGAACTCCTAGTATTATGAATATTAGATCCTCCTAGTATTAGAATTTCTGCACTTAGTTGCTTCTGAGTCTGTACAGCTCCTTCTCCTCCTGTCTCCATGGTCTCCAGCCTCTGCTGCTCGACCCTTGCACCTTTCGCCGCGTTACCCTCGCCGAGACACCAAAACACACACATGCACCTTTCTGTTGTCGAGTGCGTTTCTCCTCGCACTCCTGTATATATACAACTGTGCGTTTCTCCTCGCACACTTGACCAAACGCGTCTCCCTGCTCTGCTTCCCGAAAAGGCCGAGCTCTCGAGTGCGTTTCTCCTCGCACTCGAACCAAGAGAAAATGCAAGGAGGAGCGAGGAGGAGCGATCTCTCTCTCCTCGACTTTCGTTTATACGTAAAATGCGCAGTGGAAGCGTGCTGGGCCCATAACCTGTTAGAGTTTGAGTGTAATAAATAAAACGACAAATCAATAGTTGATATAATCCTCTTTATGTAAATCGGTACACTCTCTTGTGAACAATGCGTTGTGCTCGGTGACTCACGGACGACTGTGCCTCGCACGCTCGCACACTCGCTCAAGCCGCTCTTACCAGAGGGCGCCTAAATAGCAGATTGCTTACTTCCAACAGATATATATATATATATAACAGTAAGCATATATATATATATATATATATATATATATATATATATATATATGCTTACTGTTATATATATATATATATATATATATATATATATATATATATATATATATATATATATATATATATATATATATATATATATATATATATATCTGTTGGAAGTAAGCAATCTGCTATTTAGGCGCCCTCTGGTAAGAGCGGCTTGAGCGAGTGTGCGAGCGTGCGAGGCACAGTCGTCCGTGAGTCACCGAGCACAACGCATTGTTCACAAGAGAGTGTACCGATTTACATAAAGAGGATTATATCAACTATTGATTTGTCGTTTTATTTATTGCACTCAAACTCTAACAGGTTATGGGCCCAGCACGCTTCCTGTTAGAGTTTGAGTGCAATAAATAAAACGACAAATCAATAGTTGATATAATCCTCTTTATGTAAATCGGTACACTCTCTTGTGAACAATGCGTTGTGCTCGGTGACTCACGGACGACTGTGCCTCGCACGCTCGCACACTCGCTCAAGCCGCTCTTACCAGAGGGCGCCTAAATAGCAGATTGCTTACTTCCAACAGATATATATATATATATATATATATATATATATATATATATATATATATATATATATATATATATATATATATATATATATATATATATATATATATATATATATATATATATATATATATATATATATATATATATATATATATATATATATATATATATATATATATATATATATATATATATATATATATATATATATATATATATATATATATATATATATATATATATATATATATATATATATATATATATATATATATATATATATATATATATATATATATATATATATACATGCTTACTGTTATATATATATATATATCCACTGCGCATTTTACGTATAAACGAAAGTCGAGGAGAGAGAGATCGCTCCTCCTTGCATTTTCTCTTGGTTCGAGTGCGAGGAGAAACGCACTCGAGAGCTCGGCCTTTTCGGGAAGCAGAGCAGGGAGACGCGTTTGGTCAAGTGTGCGAGGAGATATGTTATAATATATGAGAAATAATAACAGTAAGCATATATATATATATATATATATATATATATATATATATATATATATATATATATATATATATATATATATATATGCTTACTGTTATTATTTCTCATATATTATAACATATTATAACCAAATTGCGTGCCTTCATGGGGCTCCGCGTAAATACGGGACTACGCAACGGAGCAACGGGATGTCAAACCATTCAAATTTCCAGCCATAGTCCCTAACCTCAAATCTTTAACTGAGATATTAATAACTGATTACATTAATTAATAAATAAACCGTATTATGAAAAACCAAAACATCATTGCCCTTTCATTGATTTTGGATCACCTTTCATAGATCTGTTTTATCACCAAATTTCGTTCAAATCCATTGAACAAGCAATAAAATTTTACTTGAAACTTTGCACATTAGTAGATAATTACATAACGAAGGGCAATGATCTAGTTCTTCATAAATTTGTTTATTTTTTAATAATAGTCAATATTTTCAAATTCTCAGGTTGGTAAAGTAGGGAGGATAAAAATTGACTTTGATACCCCCTTTACCTGCCCCGGTAACACAGTCTGACGCACTCGCGATTGCACCGAAAGTGCACGGTCTGCTTCACACTTCGACTAGGTTTCTGCTGCACAACGATTGCGGCAGACGAGTGCGGCAGGATTGCAGCAGAAGTGCAGCCGACAAGTGAGACTAAGGAGGATGAAATAATGCACTCGCGAGTGCAGCAGAATTGCACCCGAATTGCGTATGACGATTGCGGCAGACGAGTGTGGCGGGATTGCAACAGACGTGCTGCCGACAAGTGCGACTAAGGGGTATGAAATAATGCTCTCGCGAGTGCATCAGAATTGCACCCGAATTGCGTGCGACGATTGCGGCAGACGAGTGCGGCAGGATTGCAGAAGACGTGCGGCTGACAAGTGTGATTAAGGGGGATGATGTAACGCATTTGCGAGTGCATTAAGATATTCTTCAAAAACGGGACATACACCTCGTAGCGGAAATCCACGGAACACCGAGAATGGTAACAAAAGCAAGAAGTTCCAATGTCGAGTAAGCCCTGGAATCCTGCCGCACTCGTTTGCCGCAATCATCGTACGCAATTCGAATGCAATTCTGCTGAACTCGCGAGTGCATTATTTCATCCCCCTTAGTTGTACGTGTCGGCTGCACGTCTGCTACAATACTGTCGTAATCGTCGTATGCCATTCGGGTGCAATTCTGCTGCACTCGCGAGTACATTATTTTATCCCCTTTAGTCGCACTTGTCGGCCGCACGTCTGCTGCAATCCTGACACACTCGTCTGCCGACATTGTCGTACACAATTCAGGTACAATTCTGCTGCTTACTGAATTTTATCAATATTTTATTTATCAATAAAATCTTCGCTTGAGATACGACTTAAATTCATCTTTATTATGGATCACAGTGTACATAAATAAATTTAAATTAGCTATAAATGCTTTGATCCATAATAAAGATAAATTTAAGTAGCGTATTAAGCAAAAAAATTATTAAATTGACAAAAGAGGTTATGCGCGTAGATATATGTAAAAAGGTAGAAATCTTGGTAATTCCTCATTCCGTAATGATGAAATTCGCTACTTTACTCTTTTAAAAGTTACAATAACATTTTCTACTTTTATAAAGTAGAGAATCAGCAGTTTATTCTTTGCAAATGTAAACTTCTCAGTTTAATCTTTCTTGCGTCAATTTTTAATCTTTTAGGTTTAGAGTGTACAATCAAAATCTACAAAATCGTTTTTGAATCTTTATTTTAATAAAAAGTCAAGCTAACCATATTGATGGTATTCGAACCTCATCATGTTCATATCCTTGAGGCAAAAATTGTCTGGGATTTAATAACACAATAACTTGTCATTATATTCATAATAATCCAGCTGTGAATATTAATAATGTTAGTTTCCATCACATTATGTAATAATTTACAGTTAGTAAGTTGTAGAGGCTCGATTTTGAGCAGAATTGTAGAGAGTTTGGGAGCTCTTCAGCTGTTTTGGGGCTAGTTGTGTGTGTAATGGTATGTATGTCGCGGTATGTGTGGTCGAATAGCAGCGAGAGGTTCGCGCTGCGAGAGCATCGGCAGAAAGCTGCCAGGAGCCTCAGTGAGCGGTTGTCTGCACTGAGCTCTAAATTCGATTGTATTCACAGCCGTACTTTTATTGTAAGTCACGCGAGACTCGACCCACCCGAAAGGGGTAAGTTTGTATTTCACTTAGTAAAGTCTCGGTAAAACGTGAGTTTTACATATTTACTTTATTCTGCAATTATTAGTGTCGGGTTTGGAGACGCACGGTGTGCGGGATCCATCAATATTTATTTGTTCGAGAGGCCATGAGAAGGACGCTCCATCGGCATAGAAAACCTGTGCAACGACTTCAACCGCATTCACCTCGGCCCGGGTCCAACTTTGCTGCACGAGGGACTCATCGCCACGGTCCAGTTGATGCCGTCGACGATCGACGGTCCCGTCGCCGAGTACTAGCGTAACTATAAGATACGTGCTTTATCACGCCTTCTAAACTAAAAACCGACTCTGGCTATATGCCGTACTTATGAATTGGATAACGTTGACTTGTAAAGTCGACGCCGTGTATGGATGTGACGTGTGCGTGTGAGAATGAGAGTAGACCGAATCGAAATGGATGCGACAACGACGTGAGTTCAGTATCGGTGTATATATTTGTACAATATTATTCTTGATTAATGAGTGAACTCTGAAGGAATTCTGGTGTCTCCTTTCTTTACTCCCAATTCACGATACCCTATTACCTTAAAAATCTATCACAATGCTGATTGAGAATTTAGAAAACTGGAATACATCATTTTATTACTAAGAAAAGCTAATACTATTTATATTGCACCGTTTCCTGTCGTTTAAATATTATCACGGTGAAATATTATCTTAAACTTAAAACAGAATTTAAATAATCCATTCTATTAATTATATATCTGAATTTATATTAAAATGTGTATATATATTAATAATTTGTCAAACAGGAATTAATCCTTAGATAAAGTTTAGCGGCAACAATATTTTAAGTAAACTCTTCAAATAATAGTAGTTAATAGTAGTTACTTCTCACATATTTTATACTTTTAATATATTCACACTTTCTTATTACACGATTATTTTTTTATGCACATCCCTGATAACGCATAATATTTTTCGAAAGTTTTTAAAAGGTTAGAATTAAAACTATCAAACTTTAAAAAGAAAAGTTATAAATGCGTCTGAAAAATGTCCGGAGATTCATTCCACATAAGACGTTGTAAATCCGTTTTTAAAACGTTTGAAAAACTTTCCAAGGTCTGTTGAATGATAAAAATTTAAACGGTTTAAAACCGTTTTTAAAACGTTTGAAAAACTTTCCAAGATCTGTTGAATGATAAAAATTTAAACGATTTAAAAACGTTTTTAAAACGTTTGGATTAAGACATTTGAAAAAGGTTGAAAATGATTTGATAATGGTTTGAAAAAAACTAGCATAGAATATATAGAAAATAATTGTTTAAATAGAATTTGATGCTACAAATATTACCAAATTTGAAAGTATCATCCAGATGGTACTTCAACAATTGGTAATATTTGTAGCATCAAATTCTGTTTAAACGATTTTTTTCGATATATTCTATGCTAGTATTTTTTCAAACCATTTTCAAACCCGTTTCAAATGTTTCAAAAACGGTTTTACAACGTCTTATGTGGAACGAATCTGCGGACATTGAGACGTTTTACCAACGTTTTTCAGACGTATTTGAAACTTTGCTTTTCAACGTTTGAAGGTTTGAACTCTAACGTTTTTAAAACTTTCAAAAAACGTTATGTATTATCAGGGATATTACTGTTTATTGTTCACTTCGTTTCTATTATTAGAATAATTTATTCACACATTTTAATTACACAATTACTTTTTTTATGCTCACATCACTGTTTATATTGTTCACTTCAGTTTATATTATTAGAATCACTCCCATTTTCCTAATAACAACAAAAATCAAAACAAACCGAGATTATATGTATAACCTTTATGCTGTACTTCAACTTTCGATCCTTCTGCTTCTCTCTGAATACGCCGGTGGTAAACAAACAACGTTTTTACATATTTTTTAATTTGATTTTACCAAAAAATGACAAAAAAGTGTTTACCGTAGGAGTTTTAAACTAATTTTCGCCTTAACCTCAATAGAGCCCCATCAGCTGTTGTAGAAGCAGCGCCTCTCTCTCTCTCTCTCTCTCTCACTCATCTTTCCCTCTATAGCGGTATGTTACACATATGTGTATATATATATATATACAGCAGTGTAGTAGAGAAAACGGAAAGTCATATATATATATATATATATATATATATATATATATATGTGTGTGTGTGTGTGTGTATCAAACAAAGAAAACGGAAGAGCGGAGAACAAAACGAAATGAAAAAAGCTGAGCAAATATTCAACGCTTTATATCGGTATTAGATAAAACTTTTTTAACAGAAACTGTTTTTACGTGATAGACTAAATTATTATCTTTTAAACAAGTCCCAATAGACTACACATTTGTGAATCAGACTTTAAATATTGATATTTTAAATTTTTGAAACGGTTAAAAAAGTACAATGAGACGTATATTAGGGCTTTGGAGCGCCCGCTCAACTTCGTACCATTTCACACTTATATTTGCCATCGGGCGCTATCGCGCTCCTTTATTTTAATAATTACTCTCTTGTATCTATATTAGTTTATTAATTAATCTGCAATTGATTCGCCGTAAATTAGAATTCATTATTAATTGTTCTGTAATTGGATAAGATTTAAAAAAAGAATTAGATTACACCATCTGCTTCTAACATTCGTGCCGGCTTCTTCAGTGCTTCACCTTTTCAACTCAGAATTTTTTAAAATAAGAATTATGTAGAATTTGACTTAGGGTCAGTGTGTGCAATCTCAATCATCACAGATTTCTTACCTTTGAACTATAAATGGAAAAAACAGGCAGGTACGAGTATGTTAAAATCAGATGGTGTAATTACAATAAACTCGTAATAGTTTACGCGCTTTTAATTGGATTTCATTCTTCTTTTTAAATCTTATTCAGTTACAAAACAATTAATAATAAATTCCAATTTACGGCGAATCAATTGCAGATTGATTAATAAATTATTATAATGAACGAAAACGGCCGAGCGTGCGAGAGCGGTCGAGTGGTGGGGAGACGGTGCATATAGAGGAATGGTAATACTCGCGCGTTGCACGCAACTTCTCTCCGCCCGCACCGTCCCCCCACCACTCGACCGCTCTCGTGCGCTCGGCCGCTTTCGCTTATGTTCACAATAGTGTTTCTCCCACTTAAACGCGTTTTATCGAAAAATCAGAATAGACGTTTTGTTTCTGTTCACATCTAGTTACCAAATCCGTTTTTTAAATTTCAATCGGACGACCTCAAACGCGTCCAGTCCACCGCGAAAATATTGCATAAAAATTCAAATGGGGATTGTGCGAAAACTATTAATATAACCGAGTCCATGTCTTGCACACATAAAGTAAATGTGAATAGCTACTATTGTGCAAAGTTTCAACTCTTAATATTAAAAAACGGTGAAGTTATGAATTTTTAAAGAAAAAGCTAACTTTTCCGGTTTTTCCGACTTTTCTCCGGTTCTAATTATCCGATCGGGTTGTTGACCCGCCATTCTCTTTGTACTTCAATTCTCTATAATTCATCCATGTATACCTTTACGATTGCTTCAATGGTTTCCATTTTACAATAGAAATACTAAAAAACGCGATATTTTGTTGATAATTGATTATACAAAATTAACAAATGACATTTTCGAGTAGGAAATATAGTGGGAATAAACTACGGACTGTCCTGCACGTGATGGCACAAGCGGTTTCCAGGTAGGTTTTATGTCAAGGACAATCTCTCTATTGCTTGGCCTATAAAGCTTTGTCCAGAAGAAGCAAGACTTTCCGCCGCCGGTGCGGACGGTAGGGGTTGTCCGCGGATTCCTAGGGACACTTACACGAAAAGACTTCCGATCACAGAGTACCGATCCTTTAAAAGACCCGAGTGCCTCACGGAAAGGGCTCAGTCATGGACGATCGACCGACGCATCCTATCGGCTGTTTCCGCCGCTCGCATCCTATCGGCTGTTTCCGCCGCTCATTTTATCAAGAATCGAATAGCCATTTTCCCACCTCACGAGGTATTCCGGCTTTGTCGCAACGCGCAATAGACAATCAGTACGTTACGCTCGTCCATATCTCGCTGATTCAGAAAGCGCATTTTAATTCCAGTAGCGTGTGTTCCTTTGTTTTCACCTTCAATACCCCCCCCCCCCCTTCTCTTCCTCTCTAGATTGAATCCATAACGAAATCATGCTAAATCCAATTTACAAAACTAACTTCCTCTACCTCCTTGACGCCGCGAGTTCCCATAAACCCGTGCCTCCGTCGATATATATTTAGATATATATATATCTAAATATATATCGACGGAGGCACGGGTTTATGGGAACTCGCGGCGTCAAGGAGGTAGAGGAAGTTAGTTTTGTAAATTGGATTTAGCATATATATATATATATATATATATATATATATATATATATATATATATATATATATATATATATATATATATATATATATATATAGAAAAAGCGCGGACCTTAGAATATCAGATAGGATTCTGACTAGGATATCCTACGTTCATAGGTTTTGTCGATGATCTAGATGGAACATAAGGATATCCAGTCAGAATCTGGCGAGTATTTCCCATGTACCCTACCATAAAAATAAAAAAGCTCGGACCTTAAATTATTAGATAGGATTCCGGTCGGGATCTGGTATGTATTCCCCATGTATGGAGAATTCAAGTAAAACTGACCAGAATCTAGCCTAAACCCGGGATAACGTGGGGATATTTCTGCACGGGTAAGTACGATTTATACACTCGTGTGATCGCGCAGCACTCGTCTGTGACTCAAGCGCGACGATTCGCTACAAAAAACATTGAAAAATATTTTTATTTTTGGATCAATCTTAAAAAACTTTAGTCTTTTGTCACTGCAATGAATACAGGTATAAAGAGTGTAAAACAATTCTTTTTATATTTATATATATATACACATATATATATATACACACACTGCTTTATAACGCTGAAAAACAAATTTATGTTCAAAGTCAAGATAACGTTTTAAACGGTAGTTATAATAATTATTTAAATATGTCCTGGTCTGAAGAGGTGGTACAAGTCGTAACTAAAGTATTATATATATATACATTGGCGAAAATTTTCGAGAACACGCTGCTTTTTCAAAAATCCAAAAATATATACATATGGGTCACCAGCGGATTTTTAAAAAAAGCTGCGCAGCGGATTCTCGAAAATTTTCGCCAATTTTTTATATGAAAGTACATGTTGAAAGAAACTACCAAATCGATTTTTCGTTTTTCTGGATAAGCTTCGTTTAAAAGACGTTTTCGTAAAAAATGTTAAATACAATCGGGTGTAAAATCCAATTTTCTTACGGACATGGTATCAAAAAATATCGTATGTAACTCGTGCCCTGGTAGAAATGGAGCAAGGGATCTGGCCGGGATCTGCTCAGACTTCCCTAAGTCTCATCGGAATCCGATAGGGAGATCTTCTCGGATCCCAGTCAGGGAGTGTCCCAGTTTTTATTACGATTCCAGTCAGAACTTCATGTCGGATTCTGATTGGATTTACAAATGTAATCCCCACCAAAGAAACAAAAATTTCATCGATTTGTTTTTTAATCTTGCATACTTATACCGTTTGAAGGACAATTATTATTATTTACAAAACATTTAAATTTAATTATAGATATATTTTTAACTTAAATAGAAATAGAAATAGAAATTATTAATAAAATGAAAAATTTTTTGGATAAAGCTGGATTTGAACGCGTGACCTCTGGATTGCGGAGCTGTTGCCTTAATCACTTGACCATACAGACCTGTGCTATTATGTAACTTCAAAACATATATTTATATTACTTCATCGTTCAAATTGATTCAATTATTATTTATTGTTATCGTATAACATATTTTAGTAACCTTTTTTAATAAAACAGTTCTTATAAATGAAAATAGAAAATCATTTCAATTGGAAAAATAGAAATGCCGGCCGATACGATTCCTAACTTACTGTCGCAATTTTTTTTATTCATAAAATATAAGTTTGTAAATATTTTATTGAAAAAATAGATCGCCTTTTCTAATTATTTAAACAATAGCCAAAAAACGTTTCAAGCAATTCCATTAATTTCATTACTTTGTACTTTTCGTTCTTAATACCGAATACAGATGTTTAATACAAGAACGAAAAGTTCAAAGTAATACTTAATTAAATTAATGTAAGTGCTTGAAAAAATTTTTGGTTATTTTTTATAATTACATAATTACATTTCAAATTATTCAATATTAAATAATTTATACATGATATTAATATCAAGATAATGTAATATAAAACAAAAAACATACAAAAATTAAAATTTCAATTTAATACTTTTATAATTGAAGAGTATAAGAAATACTCTACAGCTTGTTAATAATTATTAATTACTGTTAGTACGAATATTATTTGTCTTCAAAGACGTTGTTGGAAACCGTTCTGATATTAAGAGGATGTCGTGCACGTTGCTTACCACAGAAAATATTTAAAACTATTTTCTGGTTGTAAATAATAACCGAAATTTTTTAAATTACAACCAGTTTTTATTTAAAGCTGGTTTTATCTCGAATAATTGTTATAATAGAGAAGTCGATAATAGATAGATATAAACTTTATTTTTGCATATACGAAAAATTATACTTTTTAATACTGA
This sequence comes from Gastracanthus pulcherrimus, assembly GCA_949152435.1. Taxonomy (NCBI): domain Eukaryota; kingdom Metazoa; phylum Arthropoda; class Insecta; order Hymenoptera; family Pteromalidae; genus Gastracanthus; species Gastracanthus pulcherrimus. The sequence continues at coordinate 55,329,016 of OX424575.1, forward strand.
TAATAACAGATTTAATAATATACTTGTGGGTTGTAATTATTATATTTTATATTGGGTAGCTCACTTGTTTGAAAAATAATGTTCTTAACCCGTGAGCATGCCGTTTTTGTGATACAACCTTTTTTTTTAACAGTTTATTTGAAGCAAAAAAAAATTATTTTCATTTTGGGACTTATATTTAATCTTTAAAAATATAATTTACTATAAACGTAAAAGAAGTATTATAAAAATGGCTTTTATTTTAATATAAATAATAATATTAATTTAATAAGTATGTATAATAGAGGCCAGTTTTTCCAACACTTTGTATCAGCTTAATTAAATGGTAGATTACAGAACAAACTAGTTAGATTCCGATATGTTATCCCTAACTATTTTCAGCTTGTAATAGTTTAGCTAACCTACAATTAGAAAAAGCGCGGACCTTAGAATATCAGATAGGATTCTGACTAGGATATCCTACGTTCATAGGTTTTGTCGGTGATCTAGATGGAACATAAGGATATCCAGTCAGAATCTGGCGAGTATTTCCCATGTACCCTACCATAAAAATAAAAAAGCTCGGACCTTAAATTATTAGATAGGATTCCGGTCGGGATCTGGTATGTATTCCCCATGTATGGAGAATTCAAGTAAAACTGACCAGAATCTAGCCTAAACCCGGGATAACGTGGGGATATTTCTGCACGGGTAAGTACGATTTATACACTCGTGTGATCGCGCAGCACTCGTCTGTGACTCAAGCGCGACGATTCGCTACAAAAAACATTGAAAAATATTTTTATTTTTGGATCAATCTTAAAAAACTTTAGTCTTTTGTCACTGCAATGAATACAGGTATAAAGAGTGTAAAACAATTCTTTTTAGGTCAAAAGACTGAGAATTTTTGGGAGTTACCGATGAAGACAAAGGTAATAATGGGTGAGGGTGGATAACTTTTTATTTTGATGATTTTTCAACTTCCTTGTTATGTACATAATATAATTAGGCATAAAATTGAATGTTTAAGCTGTTTTTAGAAAAAATGTGCACTCAATATCATTTTTTAAAATTTTCATATTTAGACACCCTATTTCCTTTTACCCTCTTAAGGTACAATTAAATTCCGTATATAATCATATATATCCATATGTAACCATATATAGCTATATATGACAAAATTTAACCATGTAGAATCATATCTCGATATATACTATACATAGATGCATAATCAATAGCAAAGAAAAATTTCTGATATAACCATATGGTCACATATGCTGATATAATTATAATATAGCCATAAATGGCCATATAGACTCAAAAATGATATATGACAATATATGGCTATATATGATCATATATGGTTATATATGCCCATGTATATTTTCCATATATGGCCATATACGACCATATGAGTCTACATATAAAAAAAATTTTCCTGAGCGTAAAACCTCAGGTATACCTCATATATTTCAGGTCCTAAAGGGAGTTTGGGCCCCACCAGGAATAAAATTGGTCAAAAATGTATCGTACTTTTAGTATATTTTCTTTGCAATACGCTAATTATTAACATTTATCTTTTACAGATGAAAATGGCACAAAAAATGCTGTAGAGATACTACCCCCTTAAGTTAAAACTATGAGTAAAACCTTCTCATATTGTCAAATTAGCTTGACGTAGTCGCTGAAAAGGGAGATACTAGGAATAAAAACTTTCATCAAGCAAGTTATTGTCATGATTTATTATGAATTATCACAAATAGACTTGCCGTGTTAAACATATATATATATATATATATATATATATATATATATATATATATATATATATATATATATATATATATAATTGGTTATGCATAGAAATTATGTTTTGTTGATTGGATGGTCATTACAAGTCTGGCCCGTTTCGTTTTGAACGAACCGCTAAAGCGCGCGAGCAAGTATATCATTTTTTAGAGCAGTTTTTGAGTAGCAAAAGCTGCTGCCTGCTGCGCGTCGATTCGCTTGTAAAGCGTAACAGTCTCTCTGCTTTGATACATTTACATGTAGCACGCCTGAAAATCAGAAAAGTTTAAATAAAATAAGTTTTGAAACGTGCCTTCATTCACCGGACTAGAGCGAGTCGACAGGCGGCGGCGGCGGCGGCGGCGGCGGCTTACTTTCCTCCAGACGTGTCGCGTCACCGCATGATCGGACTGACGTCCTTGTGTCGAAGGGGAAAGTAATTTTCGACGTAACAAATATGCGTTGGCGCGTGTTGCCTACGTTTTCGCTGAGGACGAGTATTTATTTATTCAGGCATAATTTGCATCGAATCTCCATGCTAATAAACTTTTTTCTTTTTCTCGCTCGCTCTGTACTCGCGCTCTTACTTTTCGCTAAGATCATCCCCACCTTAATATTCTTCAAGGAGATGGCAAACGGGATAAAGTTATGAATAAAGCCAGGTTTATTATACTTTTGGAGAACGTGATCGATATTTATTATTGCGCGTTGAAATTTATATTTTACGTTTATTTAATATTCTTTTATTCATTATACTATCTCACATTTCGTTCGTTTTAACAAGTTGAGTTTTATTGTTTTATTCACTATCCCAATCATCTCTTTTGTGAAAATGTTTTATATTTTCATTTAAAATATCACTTCAATTTTTTTTTCAATAATGTAATTATTTATTTTCCTGTTATACGTTCAGTATTGACAATACTTACAGATAAATATAATCGTAAGTATCTAAATGACGGCAGTCAGATCGCTATGTCATTGTAATGTATACATTTACAAACATATACAATTCTTTTAGTTAAAATAACCAAATGATGGTTTTCATATTATATAATGGAATTGTCTTTTTGACTTTTCACAACAGAATTAAATAGAACAAATAGGGAATATTCCCTTAAACTTTCGTAGTTTTATTTTTCGTAATTTGGTATTTCGTCAATAAAGTTTTTCGTTCTTCAAGTTTCACAATTTCGTATGTCTATATTTTTGAAGTTTGTTGTTTTAATTTTTCGTTATTTTGATGTTCGAAGTTTTATTTATTCGTAATTTTATTTTTTCGTTATTTAGAGTTCCACCCAACTTTCCAGGTTTTGATTATTTATCAATTATTATATTCGTAATTCCCCCTAAAATTGTTCAAGGAATAAAATGAGACCTTCAGAATAAAAATCGGATACAAAATAGAAAACCGATACAAATTCATTGGCACTTAGCTTCCTCCAACCTTATTCATTGATCTAATATGATATTATTATTTTTCTATTTAATTCTGTGGTGAAAAGTCAAAATGACACTGCCATCTTTTTAAATGTCGAGATACATGGATTTAAATTTTTAAATTGCCATTTAAACATATGCAAAAGTATAGCATATATTATGAGAAAATATTTGAATTGCAGTATAAAAACTTGAAAAGTATTTGCATACCAAGTACCATTCTTGCTTTTTCAAGGAGAAATCTCTGTAAGGAATAAAATTTTCGGCTCAGAGATTTTGATAAATCACGATGTTTACGATGCTCCTAAGTCAGAAAAATATATATCATTTCGAAAAATATATATCATTTCAAAAAATATCTGTATGTATGTATGTAAATGTGTGTATGTAAATATGTGTATGGAAATGTGCGTATGTAAATGTGTGTATGTAAATATGTGTATGGAAATGTGCGTATGTAAATGTGTGTATGTAAATGTGTGTATGTAAATCTGTGTATGTAAATGTGTGTATGTAAATGTGTGTATATAAATGTATGTATGTAAATGTATGTATGTAAACGTATGTATGGAAATGTATGTATGGAAATGTATGTATGTAAATGTATGTATGTAAATGTATGTATGGAAATGTATGTATGGAAATATGTGTATGGAAATGTGCGTATGTAAATGTGTGTATGTAAATGTGTGTATGTAAATCTGTGTATGTAAATGTGTGTATGTAAATGTGTGTATGTAAATGTGTGTATGTAAATGTGTGTATGTAAATGTATGTATGTAAATGTATGTATGTAAATGTATGTATGTAAATGTATGTATGTAAATGTATGTATGTAAATGTATGTAGGAAGTGGAACTAACTTACATACAAAATATGAAGTCTCAAACCCTATTGGTTCAAGAGAAATGCTACTTTAAAGAAAATTTTAAGTTTCCGTTACCTCAATTTCAACAATTATTGTTTGAGTTAAACAACTTTCTACAGTCTTCATTAAAACTATTGAATTAATATGGCTTATTTAAGTTAATTAAAGTGAAAAATTAAATGTTTCAATTAATTAATCACTCTATTTTGAGTTTAGAGCTGATTGAATGATTTGACATATATATAGGAACACCTATTTTGTAGTTCTACTGCTACTGATATATATATATATATATATATATATATATATATATATATATATATATATATATATATATATATATATATATATATATATATATATATATATATATATCTTAAATAAAGAATATTTATTCTTTTATAAAGAATAATTTCTTGACTTTATTCTTTTAGATTTAGAGTACATCAAAACATTTAATTTAAGCTATGATAAAGTCATGTATCACATGACGTAGGTAAGCAGACTTTTACTATTATGCCATAGCCGCGTTCTACGATAAAATTTCGTTTATTTCATTTTTTTTAGGCAGACCTTAGGCAGACCAGTATATACTTAAAGATTACATCAAAACCTTTCAATTAACCTCTGATAAAGTCATGTATCCCATGACGTAGGTAAGCTGATTAATTTTCAGCCCCGTAAGGCGGCAAACCACTTTTAAATTGTCAAAAAATCGTTTTTTTTATTTACCTTATTTATAGGAAATTTCCCGTAGAATAAGCTCCCGAAAATCGTTTTAAGATATCATAATTCCTTTTAAAGTTACAATATAAATACTGAGACAGCTTTTTTGCCGATTTTGCGTAAATTCGGTATTTTATCAATTATTATTTATTTTATTATTATTTATAACTAAATGTTTGATTGATTATTTTATTTAGTTATAAAGCAATAAAATATAATATAATTGGAACCAATTTGAAGGCTAGAATCCTTCAGCGCCACTACAGGTGAATAGTTGAACTTACATGCGTTTGAAATGAAGGTCGATAAATCAAATCGAATTTTTGACTAACCTTACCCATACATTTTTGCTACTTTTCACAGTTGGCTTTTATGTTTACAAACCACCTGTTAGTAAACACAGCTAATATTTTTATTGTACTGAACTTATACAGTGTTTTAATTGCATTTGACAATTTGTGAATGTGTGTGAATCAGTGTAGTGAAAATGTCTTCCAAAAGAGATAAAAAAGGAAGATTCCAAAGTACTCACCCTGACCAGAAATATTCTCGAGATAGAAGCAAGAAAAGGGTTAGAGAATTTTTTACTAAAAAAGAAGAAAGCCCACAAAAGAAGCCAAGACTATCCATCAGCTCAGCGAGGAAACTCCAAAACACAGCTAGTACTAGAGACACCAGTGATACAACAAACAGAATCATTGACACTTAAATTTTATTTTCAAAACTTACAAGTGTTCTGTGTTGTAATCGGTGCCATGGCAGTGTTCAATTAAGTGAATCTGGTGTGCAGGGTCTTGGTTTTAAAAAAGATATTGTGTGCTCAAAGTGTGATGAAATAGCAGCGATCAACTCCAGCAACAAAGTAGGAGCCAAAGGAAATGCATATGAAGTGAACAGAAAATCTGTGCTGTCTGCTCGTGCACTTGGACATGGACACGCTGGCCTTTCAACTTTTTGTGGGATTATGGACCTATGCAAGCCAGTTGCCCAATCGGCTTTTGATGAAATAAATAAGCAGTTGAGTGAAGTGTGTGAAAGTGTCGCTCAAGAGTTTAGTATGATAAGTACAGTTTACTCAATTTATTCATTTTTGTGTTTTTTTTTCATTTCAGGTTATTCAAGAAGGAGGAAGACTCATGGGACTCCACGCACCAGAAAATATTGATGTACACTGCTGCAGATGTTTGTCTGCTACGTTGAAAAGAAGAAAAAAGTAGTTGCAATTGATAAGATGAGTAAAAATTATATCTATTAGAACTTGTAACTTAATTGTTAAATAACTCTAAATGTTGTTTTTATCAATTTCAGCTTACTGTCCGTAAGATTCCAAGTGAACGCATGGACAGATTGGGCTCAAAATTTATGGAGATACTCATTATAGTAGTACTTTTCATATGAGCGTAGGGATTTTGATTTGAACGAGTAGAAATTTTTTTGCATCTATAAAAGTGATAAAATTATTAAAAAATAAGTGTTATATTGACAATGTTCATATAAAAAAATACTTCTACTCGTTCAAATCAAAATCCCTACGCTCATATGAAAAGTACTACTATAATGAGTATCTCCATAAATTTTTAGCCCAATCCATCCATGCGTAGACTTGGAATCTTACGGACAGTGCTTAAAGTCTTCGAAAACAGTCTGGTTTGCGATGGAGGCATAGAAGGTCCAACGAAGGTAAAAAATATACAAATTAGTAGGTTTTTATGTATACTTTGAGGAAAAAAACCCTTATTAAAATAAATATCAAAATAAAAATTCTTAATTAATTTTTTTGTTTCAGATTTTAAAGGTGGTGTGCCCCCTTAAAATGGTCTGTTCGGGGTTAGCGTCAGGGCGTGGGAAGGCAGACCAAGGTATTCTAGTTATATTAAGTATGCTGTTCAACATAAAAGTTGTTCCACTCATGTATCACATGACGTATGAAAGTCGATTATAAATTGAACCGGAAGTGACCTGTTTTTTCCGTTGGACCAATCAATGATCAGGCAGACCAGACGCATTGTGTTAATTATTTAATAAACTTTCATTTCAAGCTAATATTTTTCTTGATGCTTGATAAACTGGGTCACCTACAAATTTGCGTTATGAAGGATTACTGCCAGACCAATTGCAAATACTCCACATAGATATAATTCTTTTTAACGCAAAACTAAGTTCTCTCCATTTGAGCACTGTATAAATACGGGCTATCGTGTGCCACATTGGGTGACTATATATATTGGCCACGCCTCCGTGTTAGATCCCAATAGGCCATTATAGCATAGACCAGAGTGCTCCCTCTCCGGACGATGGCTAGCTATGAGCGAGTATCGAGCCAGATGTTTCTGACTCAATAAGCACGTAGCTTTTCAGGTCACTTTACCCTCACTCAGAACTACTATAGAGCTCAAAAAGAAGCTTGATGGCTTCTCTCTATACGTTTCGTCCCGGGTTCGTCTACTGGACTCATCAGTAAGGCGATATAGACGAACCCTGCCTTAGACGCTCTGGAAGGGATTTGCATTCGGGCTTATATACCTCTGTAAGAGATTTCCGTGCGCTTGAGGGGAAGCGGGAGTAATAGCTACGTTAAGTGTGTATTTGACCTATTCGTACCCGAATCTAACAGTAAAGAAGCTAAAAGAGAAGAACTCTCAAGTTTTTTGTGGAAGTTTTTGTGGTTAGTAAAGCAAGAAAAAGTTTGGTTCTAATCTTTCGATAGGCTCTTTCTTTCATTTAGAGTTTAAGGTAAAAGCACCAGTTCCTGGACAGATAAAAAATCGGGACCTATAGTGGGACACGGACGAAAAATGACTGTTTTCATAAAAAATACAGTCATAAATCACTATAGTAAGATTTTGTATCTATTGTCTAGGGTATCAACTATTCAAATGAAAATGAATTATTCCAAATCTACGGCAAAAATTATATTCAACGCTTTTACTAAAAATGAGTTCTGACCAGGCTCCGAGAGTAACGAATGGAGCTACTGAATCGTGCAGATTTGACTGAATCGCGAGGATTGAGTATTGCATTGAAAAGCAATATTTTACTCTACCAGTATCAAAATACTGTTTTTATCAATAGATGATACGCTCATGAATATGATTAAAGTTGTATTTAGTGAAAACAATAATTATTTTCTGCACAATTAGGTGTCCAAGTTTTGGTCCCATATTTTTGCGAGGGAGCAGTAGTGGGACACTCAAAATATTCAAATTATAATTAGATTCAGTGATTGAAAACTACTTTAGAGCTTACTAAACAATATATTAAATAACAATCAATAATGTCAACTCGATTGAATTTCGGAAAAAGTGGATTTTGGAAATCTATAACTTTTGCTTGGTGGGGTGCAATCCTATAACCTCAAAAAGTGGGGTTACAGGTCTCTGTTTATCAATTTTTGTGATTTTTAATTTGCCGATTCTTACTCTCTTATTATGAAATAGTGAAAATTCTCTGTCAAACAGTGAATATTCACTATTTTGAATAGTGCTAACTCAGCAACTAAAAAACAGTGATTATTCACTATTTGAAATAGTGAAATAAATGTTCACTACTTGAATCAGTGAAATTTCACTGTCGAAATAGTGAAATTTTAACATTCAAAAAATTAAAAAATAAAGCTGTTATTAAACGCGTATAATTTATATATGAGATGTATTAGATATTGATTATGTATTAAATTTTCATTTGAACATTTATATATATTAAAATAAGAAATAAATTAAAAATGTGATAAAAACTTCTGCGATGAGGATCGAGCTCTTGTGCACAAGGTTTGCAGTCCAACGTCTTCACCACTTGCCTACTTAGGTTGCCTGCATAGAGTAAATTTTATACCTTTTATAATGTGCTGTGAATTTAACTTATATAAATATATTGATAAGAAGGTACTTCTGATACTTGAATAAATTTGTTAGTTGTACATTACAACAAAAATTAATGTTGAATTTAATTATAATTTTATTATGAAAAATGAATAGTTTCAGGTATTTGTCAAATTCTTACAAAGGAAATATCGATTAGAATCATAATTAAGAGATTATTTGCACTATTTCTATTCGTTCATTAATTCATTATTTTGTTACTACATAATAAAAATAATGTTTAAATTAGGTTATGAAATACCAACTCAATCCCTACTTTACCGGTTTTTCTACTTATGTATTAACTACCAAACTAGAGACAAATCACTATTGTTCTAGTAAATATAGTTTGCACTGACAAAATAGTGAAATTTTCACTGTTTCGCCAGTGGATTTATTTTCACTAGCTAAAATAGTGAAAAGTTCACTATTTCAAATTAAGAGAGTACCGATCTACAAAAGCATGTAAATCGATTAGTATTATCGAATGAATTGAGAAAATGAGCTTTATTTTGTTTGTTTTCAGAATGGTACCGAATAAAGCTATTTAATAACTATCCCAGTACTGGTGCCTGTCCCAGTACTGGGTCAACTCGAAACATCGTGTCCCACTACTGCCGCCAGGAACTCTTCTATTTAAACAACTATTTATTAGCATAGAAAAGGTTTAAAAAGCAATATCTTTTTTTCAATCGATAGGAAATCTTCCGGGCTACACGATAATACTCAGATTTTAGAATTCAAGTTTTTCTAAACGGGTATCCCAAAAGTGTCCCTGTACTGGTGCTTTTACCTTAGAGGCTTATAATGACACATTAACATAGCTATAGTATATCACGTTGTGTTATTCATTGTAATAATTGTTATTAATTCTCTATTTTACTCAAATAAGACATATTATACTTGAGCGTATTCATGTTAAATTCTAGAAATCATATTTCACCTGCAACATGTGTTTTTGGAGCTCCAAATGCAGTGTATAGGTCCTTTCGTACTCAAATTTAACAGTATATAAACTAAAAGAGGTAGAACTCTCAAGTTTATTGTGGAAGTTTCTTGTAGTTTAAAGAAAGAAAAAATTGGTTTCTAAGCGTCCGACAGTCTCTTTCTTTGATTTAGAGTGTGGAGGCTTACAATGAGATATCACTAAAGCTCTATAGTATATCAGGATGTGTTATTCATTGTAATAATTGTTATTAATCATCTGACTTAATTAAAAACAGTCATTAGTAGTATATGTGCAAATATAGGAACAACATGACGGCCGAAAATGGAGGGGGAGAACTAGCGAGGTGTGCAAAGATAGGAACAACATGGCGACCGAAAATGGAGGGGGAGAACTAATGAGGTGTGCAAAGATAGGAGACCGATTTCATCGCAAATCATGCAGGCCGCCACCACCTATCTCTCCGAATCAGCTCAAATTATAGTATATTATTCTACTCGGAAAATAAGCGTATACGTATTTTTTGATTTTTCGATAGCGTAAAAATTGCATGTGTTATGCTTTTTTCAAAAATGTCTCCTCAAATTTCGTTTCTCAAAAATCGAAAACTTTTTTTTTTTAAATCGTTCTAATTCGTATTTTTATGGATATTTGAAAATAATTCTGTACATATTCGATGCTGTTGGTGATACTCTTTCGATCTGCCAAGTTCAAAAATTTTTTTACAAAAAATCAAGGATGATATGGCATTTTTTATAAACAATGAAAAATGTTTTTTTCTCAAAAAAGCCATCTTTTTTTTTACTCAATTTTTTTTACAGATAGCTAGTCTCAATACCTATATGGTCATATGCATGACATTTGGAATATTTTTGTTTTTTAAGAGATATAAACGAAATAAGAAAAAAATGTATGTACCCCTAAGTATAATGATTATACGTATATAGCAGAGCAAGAATCTGTGCATTAGGCGAATACGTGTACAATTATTTATATATGTGTGTGTGTACACCATAGAGGAGTATAACGCATGGTACTAGAATTCTCCGCAAGGTGGCTAAAACTCATCTTTTGCTATCACGTAGATAATGTTAGTTATTTTAGCTTATTTAAGGAACCTGGTCTAGTTATCTTAATATATATAGTATTACTTATACATACTAAGATTTCTCTTGAATTATGGCTGAAATTTATTCAACAAAGAGGCGCAAGTGTCCAAACTTTTTTGGATCACACAAAAAAAAACGTATATGATGCTACTGTTAAATTTAGAAAATTGGAGAATTTAGCAGAACTTCTTCGACAAAGTTTTCCTAACAAAGCAGTGCAGAGTTCGGATTATGTATGCTTCAATTGTTATGAACGCGTTAAAAATATTGAACCAAAGGAAATAATTGATGCGATTCTATCAGACAATTATACTGACTTGGACAGTGATACTGAAGACCATGATTTTCGAGCTAGCACCCCAGAGCGGATTGAGCATTTTAACAAAACCTTAATTTCAAGTTTTTTTTTTTTTTTTTTTTTAACGTCGCCATGTTTGTGCTCCTATGTGGTGCTAATCGACGACGGAGATCTGCGGTGTGTTTGTAAACAAAGCACATGTAATTTTTACAGAGGTGCTTGTATCAATCGGCAGAGACTAGGATTCGAACCCGGGTCACCGGCGTGGGAATCCGACACTCTACCGACTGAGCCGCCGCAGGCCCGTTAATTTCAAGTTCTTTTGGTAATGTTTCGCCACTTAAAAGGAAGAGAGGTATTGATGATTCATCTGTACAAAGATACATTATTAGAAAAAAATCAGAACTAGTATCTTCATTCTCATCTGCAACTAGCTCAAAATTGTCAGAAGCATACAATGTTTGCATTGATGAATCACATGATGATTTGACTCAATGCTTCTGCAATGAATGGCTCAATAACTTGCGAGTAGCGCTTGAAAATTGTGACAGTATCAATGAGAAAATTAGAATTTTAACGTTGCTTCCTTCGTCATTAACAAAATCTAGTATTTTATCAGCATTTCCCGAAGTAACTGTTTATATGATTGACAAAGAAAGAATGCTTGTAACAACTAAGGGAATATATTCTGAACCTGACGCGTATACTGGTCATCCATTGGACGAAAAGTCTACAAAAATTGCCATGGAATATTTTCTAAACGATGACTTTAACTGTACACGTCAAAGCCCTAATAAATGTGATGTTGTGACTGTTCAACAAAATGGAAAAAAATAAAAAAAAATAAAACATTATTTGACACGCAGTTTAAAAGAGGCGTATAAACTATTCAAACAAGAAAACCCAGACATAAAAATCGGTATAACAAAGTTTTATACATTAAAACCAAAGTTTGTTATGTTGAGCCCGTCGAAGGAAGTGTGTCTGTGCATTTACTGTGCAAATTTTGATTTATACGTTAATAGTCTAAATAATTTCCTAGGAGGCAAACATTCAGACCTCGATAGAGTTCGTTCTACACTTTTATCGGCAATTGTTTGCTCCAATTTGTCCGATAAGTGTCTTTTTCAAGAATGTACTTTATGCCCAGGTTCTGAAAATATCAACCTAAGTTTGTTTGGATTAGAGACAACTAATGAACATGAGGAGATTGTTTTTGCTATGTGGGAAAATGGCCATCTTGTGAAGAAAAGATTAACAATCTCCAATTTTTTTAGCGTTCTTTCTTCTTGGACAGTCAAAACAAGCGTTCATTTAAATATTAAAAATATACAAAGAAAAGCTATAAAAGAAGAGAAAGAAATAGCTGCAGCTAACTCAGGTCATCTAGTACTGCATGGTGATTTTGCTGAAAATTGGGCAGTGATTCACAGTAACCCTATTCAAGGTACTCACTGGGTTAATCAACAGGTCTCTATTTTCACAGCAGTTTGTTATCAAGGAAAACTAACAAAAACTTTTGCTGTCATCAGTGATGATAGAAAACACGATTTTGCCCATGCCTTGTTAGCAATGGAAAAAATAATTGATTCGATGAAAAATGATTCAACCGATTTAATAGATCAATTATCGATTATAACAGATGGAGCAGCAAGCCACTTTAAAAATCGATTTCAATTGTATGAAATGAAAACTGCTTCCATCAATAAAAAATGGTTGTTTTCAGCTACAGGTCACGGGAAAGGTGCATGTGATGGTGTTTGCGGACTAGTCAAACACTATGCAACTAGACATAATCTTCAGAACAGTCATATTGAATCAATACAAGAGGCCAATGCTTTTGTAACAAAAGTTCAATCTTATACTAATAATATTAAACTAATCTTACTACCAAAAGAAGATATTGAAGTTTTTAGACAAAATAAAATAAAAGAGTGGGTTAAGGCTCCTATATCCCAATATAACGGCATTCAGAAAACCCATGTATGGAAAGTAAATGTAGGTAAAAAGAAAAAATCTTATACAGGTCGAACTGCTCTTCATTCTTTAACAAAATTGTTAAATAAAGAGAAACAGAAGAAGAAGAAAATCAACTCAAAGAATCGTGTTAGCAGGAAAGTTAGAAAAAGCAATAAAATGTCTAAAAATCATAAAAAAGGGAAAAATACGTAGGATTTTTTCTTGCACGACAGTGCTATGGGGGAACATAAATTTTTTTTCTTATTTCGTTTATATCTCTTAAAAAACCAAAATATTCCAAATGTTATGTATATGACCATATAGGTATTGAGACTAGCTATCTATAAAAAAAATTGAGTATAAAAAAAAGATGGCTTTTTTGAGAAAAAAGCATTTTTCATTGTTTATAAAAAATGCCATATCATCCTTGATTTTTTGTAAAAAAATTTTTGAACTTGGCAGATCGAAAGAGTATCACCAACAGCATTGAATATGTACAAAATTATTTTCAAATATCCATAAAAAGCGAATTAGAACGATTTAAAAAGAAAAAAGTCTTCGATTTTTGAGAAACGAAATTTGAGGAGTCATTTTTAAAAAAAGCATAACACAAGCAATTTTGATGCTATCGAAATACGCTTATTTTCCGAGTAGAATAATATACTATAATTTGAGCTGATTCGGAGAGATAGGTGCTGTCGGCCTGCATGATTTGAGATGAATTCGGTCAGGAACAGTATGGCAGCCGGTAAGGTGTTGATAGTGGTGGGCCTGTGGGGGATATCGAAACTCTCTCTCCCCTTCAACAGCTGATGGTCAATAGGTGTTGCACGTGTACTCATATAGGGAATCTCCCTGCCCCACCAGCATTCCTGGTGTTGGGAAGGTGAATTTCTGTAGCTGAACCTATACGTGTGTATGTATTCATGTTCATTAATAATAATAATAATAATACTAATAATAATAATAACAATGAGAATGTAATGATAATATAAAATTACATAAATAATAGGGATGTTGGTAGCAATGTGTAGGGACGTTAAATAAAGAGAAAGAGAGGTTTTAGTTTTATGTACACGGAAAGAAAAATCAAATTATTATCCGGTGGAGTCTTGGCACACGAATATCGCTGTAATTTTTCCTCGGATTTTACTACGATTATGCACGTTAATCCAGTGAGAACTATCCACCTTATAATAGCTTAGCGTCACAGGATTATAAGTACCGTTATCATCGGTAAATAGTGTGGCACAAAGCCACCGTACAAACGTTCTGGCTCACCGGATTATTCGGTGGCGCGCGTACGAATAGCCGATCGAGCCTGTGCCGCGTTTCACATGGGATGGCGGAGCGGAGGGGGAGGAGGCGGGGCTTAACCCGCTTAATGCCTGCTATAAGCTATATTTAACCCTTTTTTTACTTAGAACTTTTTATTTATAGTAAATCTAAAACAGTTCCCTTTTTTATTAAGTTTATAAGTATAAGAGCTTTACTTTGGACTTTAATGCACATATTTTAATAATTTGTTTTTAAAAAACTCAATTCATGTAATAGATGCATAATATTTAAGTATTTCTTTAAGTTTATTTTTTTTACATAATCGCTACACGGTACATATTGTTATTAGCTTAAATATTTTAATATGTTCAACTATTGAAATATCAAAACAAAATGAATAATTTTATACCTGGATAAAAAAGATTCAGATTTTATTATGTATTATCAGATATTATGAAAGAGAAGACATATATATACATCGAATAATATATGACCATAAGTGATTACACCAAATCACGCATAATAAAATATTATTATTATGTCATTTTATATAACACTTCGTAATATATTATCACATATGGGTTATTCCGCTGTAACTTGCCCACTTTGCGTCGTGGCCTTTTATTACACTTATAAATTCGGACAAAAATTCATTCTTAATTTTTACACAGGTATGGTACAACTAACTATAATTATTACAAGTTGGAAACATCTTTCGAAACAAATAAGTAAATTTGGTCTTAAATGTCAGTTCTGTAACATATGTCAAAAACTCAAAGGTCGTTATACAATGGCACTCTAGGCAGAAGTAAGGTAGGTAAAAATTACAAAGGTAGGCAAGTAAAATACAGGCAGGTAAAAGGTACGGAAAAAATACATCAGAAACGTTTCTATTTATAAGAATATTAATTTATATATATATATTATGTTAAATATTAATTATTTAGTTTCTGCATTAAAAAAAGACACAATTTTTATATCAAAACAATACTTTCTTTTTGAGTAACCAAAGAGGGTGCGAATAAGCAATAATAAAAAATTAAATAATTTAATTAAATATTTATTAACTCATATTAAAATTTATAGAAAAATACAAATATATTACAACTGTTGCTACATATCTTTTTAAAAATCATATCTACAGGCTATCAATTCCATGTCACCTTTTTCTACCAATAAACAAGGTGGTAATTTTGGCAACAA
This sequence comes from Gastracanthus pulcherrimus, assembly GCA_949152435.1. Classification (NCBI taxonomy): domain Eukaryota; kingdom Metazoa; phylum Arthropoda; class Insecta; order Hymenoptera; family Pteromalidae; genus Gastracanthus; species Gastracanthus pulcherrimus. The sequence continues at coordinate 55,344,467 of OX424575.1, forward strand.
TTCTATATCTATCAGCAGTTTATCTGTACTTGATTAAACACTGTAGGCATGATAATAATGGTGAAAAGAAATTGTTTGAAATTGTTCTGCTAGAAGATAAATATTATTATCACACATGAATATAGTTTTTAATTTACCAAATTGAGGTCCTTTTTCAGTTATGTTTGTTACAAATATAGTTCCCGTAGAAAATGATTTTCCAAGAACCTCAATTTTTTAAAGGTTTTTACAGGTATTTGAATATTTGGAATGCTTTTATTAAAAGTAGCTTTAGCATCCTCATCATCTACGGGTCTTAGTAAAATGTCAAATTTTTTAGTAGGAGCACTTTCATAATAATAGCAGAGTTGTACCTGGTGCCTAATAGCAATTGTAAGTGATATGTTAATGTTGCAAGCAGTTCCTGTAACTATTTCTTTCAATTTTTTATTTTTTCTTTCATATTTCATCGAAGACCATTCATTAATATAATTCGCTTGTAATGCAACCATATGTGCATTTTGGGTTTTAATTTCCCAAAAAGTTGACAATACAGAAAATTAAATTTTTGAATAAGTGTTTGCACATGATATATTTGGCCTCTCGTTAATCGAGGTGACGTGACAATCCCTATAATTCTTCTAAGATATAGAACAAGTTTCCAGTGCTTATCACCTTCGGGAATAAATTCACCTATCATCAGATTTAAATACTCGTATCTCGCCAGACAACGCATTTCTGCTGCCGATTGTTTCATTTTTAACTTTTGTTTTCCTTTTTTACTTTCAGTAAATTGAAGAGTCCTAGGTTTATTTCGTTTTTCGATTTCATTATATTGAAAAGTTTCAATTCTGTGATTCACTAAAGCCAAATCTATTATTTGTTTCTCTGTTAAAACTTGTAACACATTTCCTATTGTATATGATGCAATGCCTTCATACACGTCATGCATCACATCTACTGAAATATTTTCAATAATATGAAAATTATTTATTTTATTAAAAAAGCATCTTTCATGGATTCCAGTTTTGCTAAGATCAGCTTTTGAAACATCTGCTTCGTAAGATTCACGTGTTCTAAAGAAAGGTTCGTGCTCCATTGCATTACATCACATTGCGTTTTTGTTCCGCAACAAATTCTACAAAATCTATTCGCTTTAGAACTTTTGGAAAAGCCACATATACAATTTAAACCTAAATTATCCCCCAAAATCATAGGACATTCAAAATAATTTTTTTTTCTTCTACAATAACATTTACTTTTATTCCATCGTTTGATAATCTATTTAAATCTTCCACGTTTTTTTTAAATACTTCTGAAGTGCTGCATAAATTCAAATGTTTCGAATGAAACACTGTACAAAGAAAAACGTTTTGTAATTTTGATGCAAGATGTGGAGGCAAAAATGGGAGTGAAGCATACGCTCCACCCATTTTTCCTCTCCACCATGACTTTGTAAAGTATTTCTCGTTTAAAAATCGTCGAAATATAGAAAAATAGGAAAAACTAATTTATTTTCTTGCTCATATTTTTTCCATAATTCTCCCTGCATAACATTTGATATGTGTGTTTTTTCTTTTAATATTTTAGTTGTAAACGTTTCCATTTGTTCAAATGTTCCAGGAATTGAAAATATCTTAGTAAATGTAATCTATAAGTGAAACATGAGCTGCTTGCAAAGGTTTCTTATCTTTTTCTGCGCCGTCGTTATCTGCAAGTTCTTCTTCATCTTTTCGTTTAATTTCAAAAAGATCTGGTGCTACATATAAACTTTCTTGCTCATATTGTTTAAATCTCATATGTTCTGTTGAAAATTTACCAAATATATCTTTGTTATTTTCTAAGATAAATTGAGCTTTGGCATGTACGGTTTCACTCGCAATTGGTTTGAGCCGAGTTTTCATTTCTTTTAGTATAAAAGGTATAAATTGTTTTGAAATAAAATTGTTGAAGATCTGTAAAATATCATCTATTACTTTTCGAGAAAAAAGTGGATTGTTAGAGAGAGAGAGAGACTGAATTTCAAAATATCTCGATCTAGTAGGTCTTTGTTAATATTGGCAGTATCTACAAAACTTCCGGTGAAATCCATTCTGTAATTTATAATAAAAATATATACATCCAAAATATTTAAAAAAATAATTATTTTATATTTTGGGTAGTCGAATAATTACGTCCAAGGTGACTAGAAATTTATGTTCTAAAATGAGTAAAATAATATCAAGGATTAATTTATTTAATACTCTTTTTAAGACGGTGGGATGTGTTTATTGGTAAATACTTTTTATTGAACCCCTTATGTACATGGGCAACTCCGCCGAACATTTAACTTTCCGCATAAAAAAATTTGAAACAGAAATTGAAGGTACACAATTGAAAATTTGTAAGCTCACTTTTAAAATCACTTATGAAAATAATTTTGCCCATAAGGATAGCTTTGTATTTCTATATATACTAAATTGGTTATTTTTTGGTTATTATATATTTTTAAACGAGCTAAATATTTAAAGTTTATAAATCATGCAAACGCCGTTTAGTTTTTATATTTACGTAGGATAATAAGATGTGATCACAAGTGAAACCGAATGATTTTAGATGAAATTATAGATGTATCATAGTAAAAACACAATATTTCAATGCATCACGTTTTTAAAAATTGTCTATTACCCATTCTAATTTTAGTATATCATGGAACACATAAATGCTACACGGATCATTTTCTTTATTTTTTAGTCAAAGATAAATATTGAATTTCAAATTGATTATTTACAGCACGGCGTAATTTATTGTTAAATTAATAACTGCTTTAATTAGAAGATTTAATTCAAACTGACTTATTGCAGTATCTCTCGTATGAATATGATTTAGATCTTATACTTGATTGGGTTTGAACATATATACTTATAATACTTAGTCACACTACCGTAACTCGGTGAAATTCGGTGCCGACTACAAAAAGGTTTTTATCTATTATTTCAGACTTTTTAGTGCGATTTTTTCAAAGTCGGTTTCGTTTTAAATAAAAGGTACATTTCATTTGTAAACTAAACTAATTTTTTACTTCACAATTGGGAATTTCCATGAATAAAAAAATTAAAAACCATTAGGTCCATCAGGTAGAGAACAAACAAATAATCGACACGTATTTTTTCCTTTTTCAATTAATTGAAAATTACAGCAGATACAGGAGGTTGAAGTGCGCGTAACGTCACGGGCGTAAATACGTAGTCACCTTATATTAGTAGAATTATTTATTTTTATATTTATTTCGTTCACATCACAAGCTCTTCACGCATTTTGCATGTTTTTATTGTACATCTCTGCTTCATTCTTATAATATTTTTATAGCACACTAACCTCAAAATGCCAACTTTATTGTCGATTTTGAGGTTGTTGTGCTATAAAATATCGTATGAGACTGTTGTGGGAGATGTTTTTCTACCTTGCTCGATTTTCTCACTCGCTTCGCTCGTGCGAAAACCCTCGAGCAAGGTAGAAAACCATCTCCCACAACAGTATCATAATATACTATTGCAGATTTCCGATGTGTATAGATATACTCCAATGCGAATGACGTCACGGGGGTAAATACGCCCGTGACGTTACGCGCACTTCAACCTCCTGTTTTTCTATAAATTTTAATATGAGTTAATAAATATTTAATTAAATTATTTAATTTTTTATTATTGCTTATTCGCACCCTCTTTGGTTACTCAAAAAGAAAGTATTGTTTTGATATAAAAATTGTGTCTTTTTTTAATGCAGAAACTAAATAATTAATATTTAACATAATATATATATATATAAATTAATATTCTTATAAATAGAAACGTTTCTGATGTATTTTTTCCGTACCTTTTACCTGCCTGTATTTTACTTGCCTACCTTTGTAATTTTTACTTACCTTACTTCTGCCTAGAGTGCCATTGTATAACGACCTTTGAGTTTTTGATATATATTACAGAACTGACATTTAAGACCAAATTTTCTTATTTGTTTCGAAAGATGTTTCCAACTTGTAACAATTATAGTTAGTTGTACCATACCTGTGTAAAAATTAAGAATGAATTTTTGTCCGAATTTATAAGTGTAATAAAAGGCCACGACGCAAAGTGGGCAAGTTACGGCGGAATTATTATGTGTGATTTGGTGTAATCACATATGGTCATATATTATTCGATGTATTTATATGTCCGCTCTTTCATAATTTCTGATCATATATTATAAAATCTGAATCTTTTTTATCCAGGTATAAAATTGTATAATTTGTTTTGATATTTCAATAGTTGAACATATTAAAATATTTAAGCTAATAACAATATGTACCCTGTAGCGATTGTGTAGAAAAAATAAACTTAAAGAAATACTGAAATCTTATGCATCTATTACATTAATTGAGTTTTTTAAAAACAAATTATTAAAATATATGCATTAAAGCCTAAAATAAAGCTCTTATACTTATAAACTTAATAAAAAAGGGTAATTGTTTTAGATTTACTATAAATAAAAAGTTCAGAGTAAAAAAGGGTTAAATATAACTTATTAGCATGCATTAAGCGGGTTAAGTCCCGCCTCCTCCCACTCCGCTCCGCCATCCCATGCGAAACGCGGCACAGGCTCGATGGGCTATTCGTATGCGCGCCACCGGATAATCCGGTGGGCCAGAACGTTTGTACGGTGGCTTCGTGCCACACTATTTTCCGATGATAACGGTACTTATAATCCTGTGACGCTAAGCTATTATAAAGTGGATAGTTCTCACTGGATTAACGTGTATAATCGTAGTAAAATCCGAGGAAAAATTACAGCGATATTCGCGTGTCAAGTCTTCACCGGATAATAACTTGATTTTTCTTTCCGTGTACATAAAACTAAAACCTCTCTTTCTCTTTATTCAACGTCTCTACACATCTCTACCAACATCCCTATTATTTATGTAATTTTATATTATCATTACATTCTCATTGTTATTATTATTATTAGTATTATTATTATTATTAATGAACATGAATACGTACACACGTATAGGTTCAGCTACAGAAATTCACCTTCCCAACACCCCGAATGCTGGTGGGGGAGGGAGATTTCCTATACGAGTACACGCGCAACACCTATTGACCATCAGCTGTTAAAGGGGAGGGAGAGTTTCGATATCCCCCACAGGCCCACCACTATTAACACCTTACCGGCTGCCATACTGTTCCTATCTTTGCACACCTCTCTAGTTCTCCCCCTCCATTTTCGGCCGCCATATTGTTCCTATCTTTGCACACCTCGCTAGTTCTCCCCCTCCATTTTCGGCCGCCATGTTGTTCCTATCTTTGCACATATACTACTGTTATTTGATACTCAAGCGTACTCATTTAACACTCGGGAAATCACTTTTAGCGTATAATATGCGATATTCAAAAATTCATGGTATTGATCGATTTGTACCTAAATCTCAGCTTTTTCTTTGATCTGTCGAGGAGAGGTTTTAAGTGAAATATTATGTATAGCTATTGTATAACATCCATTTATAAGAATTCGGATATTTAAGATCTGGCGTGCGTAATAAAAGCAGTGTAATACCACGGAGGGGACATCAAATAGTACAGTTTCGTGAAAATCTCTCGTACACTTTTTTTAGAAAACGTCTGTATGGATGTGTGTGTGTGCATGTGCGTGTGCGTGTGAGCGTGTGCGTGTGTGTAGTTGTGTGTATGTGTGAATTGATTATGTCACTCAAATATATACCATCTTATACATGATGCACACATTGAAACCTGTAAAATAAATTTTAGCATACTCGTACAATATAAATCTTTTCAGTTTGTTCACCATTGCGAATGCATCGTATCCAATGTTAGAGCTCTAAAAGTAAAATCTCATATTTGACAACTGAGTGCATTGATATATAATAACTATACTTTAAACCTAAAAGATTAAAAGTTGGCGTTAGGAAGAATAAAAAAGGGTTTCTCTACTTAGCAAAGTATAAAAATCTGATTTTATTCTTCAGGGAATTTAACAATGAGTTTAAAAGATTAAATTTACAATTTATTCTTTTGTAAATAATAAATTTCTGCTTTCATACTTTTGAAGAATAAATGTCGATGTTTCTATTCTTTACGAAAAGATTAAATTTGCAGAAAGTATATTTTATTATAGAATAAATTTTCCCCACATAATTTCAAAAGAATAATTGATAATTTTTATTCTTTATAAAATATTAAATTGCACAAAGTTTACCTTATTAAAGAATACATTTTTTTCTCATAATTTAAAAAGAATAGTAGGGAAGAATACAAAATTAATTTTTTGATCGGCGCTTGTACAAATGGGTAAGAACCTAGACCAACGTGTATTACTTTTTGAATTTAAAAAGAATAACTCTATTTGAGAAAGTTATAACTTATTAATCCTCCTGCGCAGAAGTTTATTTTCGTGTATATGGACTAGATCGAATGTAAGTCTGCAACAATATTTTCTGCAAATTCCTAACATTTTCTAAATAATAGCTATACTATTTAGCTTCAATTTGAGAGGTTGTAGATGTCCCAACAAAGTGAAGATTTAAATTTGTGATACAAAATGTATACAAAAATGACGTGCGGTTTGGACGAGTATACTCGGCTCTCTGCGCAGGGGGGTTAAAGATCCTTCGAATGACGTCACACCGTTTAATCATCAGAGGGTACCGGACGCAATGACGTCACATCCTTTTTAAAGTTTTACACATTTAAAGCTATATCTTCTTCAATTTTGATGATATCGTAAAAATTCCAAATTTTTAACAGTTAACTAAAAATTGGTATTCTTCCATATTGACGATTTTTATGCGAAAATGCTTGGCCCTGTTGTCGATTACATACCATTTCTGGACCATAACGATAAATAATATGCTTTTACTATTTTTTTTTAAGTATGACGTACAACAGTTTTTTTAATAAAACATAGGGCTGTCTGATTATGAATTTTCCCACACAGTACACAATGTTGCAGAAAGGCTTCAGCAAGGTTTCATGCAGGGTTTGAACACTTTCATAAATATTTCAATCAAAGCTTTTCGAAATGTTGTTATGTCCGTTCCAAGTACTTGCAAAAATATTTCATGAAACATTTTATGTATGTTCTCAAAAAGTTACTAGTGAAAACTTTTTAAAATGTTACAGAAACATATCATAGTGGATTCCCCTGTAGCATGAAATATTGCTGAAATATTTCTGAAATATTTCTTCAAAAATTTCTGGACTGTTTATTCAGATTTAATGTTTTAAATATTTGAAAGGTTTCTGAAATATTTCGTGAATGTTGCACGAAATATTTGATGAAATATTTCTAAAATATTATGGAAATGTTTTGGTGACACAACCCGAAAAAACTCTATTAACATTACTACAATATTGTACGAAATATTGATAAAACCTGTTAGAAATATTTCTGGTACGATTTGTAGTTCATTGATTTATTATTATTATTTAACATTATATACATTAGAAGAACGTGACATATTTTATGATTAAAACTATTTTATTAAAATATCTGAAAAAATAAGAGAATTAAAAAAACTGATGTGACTGGGAATCGAACCAACGACCTGCTGCGTTAATACAAAATACTTTAAAGAAATTGTACTTATATTTTACAAGTAATAGTTACTATGATAACTCCGTGGATATTATAAAAATAAATCCTGCATAATTTATAAATAATCGGTATATTAAAAAAAATTATATTATATTATCTATATTTCTACGATGCTGGTAAACCAGAGTTCTGTATTGCAGATACTTTCCCTTATACGTCTTCTCTGTACTTGAACGAATCCTAAGAAATTTTTTGGGAATCACAAATTTACAACAAGCAATGTAATAAACATTATTTTTTTTATTTAGAAAAAATTATTTTGTAAATTTTAAATTATTATATATTTTTTATTATAATATAAATAATTTTAATTTTTTTATTAACGTTGTCATCTTTATCTCTATGAGTAAAAAGTTGTTCAAATATATTGAATTATGCAACAATAATTAATAAACATATCTCTAGTGTGAGAAATCTATTAAATCCTATTCACAAATACAATAATTGCATATACATCCTATTCGCAAATAGGATCCTTTCATATTTGGAAAAAAGAATTAATAGGATTTAATAGATTTCTCACACTAGGGATAGTAAGGAGATAAATTTCTAAAGCTTTAGATTTTAGATATAACGTTTGTTTCCTCCTCAAGGAATTGGTTTTACGATAGCTTTTCCTATTAAAAGTATTGAAAAAACGTATTATATAAATTAAGCCCATTGTAGGAAAGATGTACAACTGATTTGTTTTTCTATTTCTAGAAAAACGTGGAGCAATCAGTATTTCAATTAGATAATCAATCTATGGGAGTACTATCGGTACTCCGTGAGTCAAATGCGTATTTGGTCGTTTTTGACTTCCGTGGGAGGCCAAATCGTGTGCTTCAATGATTGAGTAAGCGCAAAAATTTGTATTCGTTTACTTATATTAGCTCTCAAAATTGGTGATTCAACATTTTGATTTTTAGAATATTAAATATATATTTCTCGAAGTTTCGTCGAAATCAGAACATCAGTTTCCATGAATTTCATGATTGCAACGGTCGGAAACGTGAGTTCCCATCATAAATTAACGTGTTAAAAACGTAAATATAAAATTTTTATCTTTTTTTCTGGGTTGCTGTAGCTTTCTAAAAACGCTGCCAACTGCTTTGGCACTATGCTTTCTCAAAGAGAGTTTATTAAAATTATTATATAAGTAAGGCAGAGCTGCGCAGTATCGCCCATCATGGTTATTTCCCTGTCTAAGGCAAAATGGCGATTACTGGGACACTTACGACAACCTAACTCACATAAGCATGATTTAAGAATAGTAAACTGTTATTTTTTGTAAGATAAAATGCATAACAGATTGCTAATACATTGCTAAAAATATATTTTCTTAGACAGTCAGTTTGCCCTTTAGTGGGACAAAATTTTTGGAGACTAATCCTCAAGTGGGACAAACGAAGCCAATACTGGGACAATGGAAATCTTATGCTGCCGAAAACAAGCGATTGAATCTGAAATTTTAGGTTATATTCGAGGTTATATTGCTCAGTATGAAATACATGTTTTTATTAAGTTTTCTACATTCTACAATTACTTGGATACGAGTATAAAGTCAATAAATAATGTTTTTAATACTGTACTACGACATTTATAGCAAAGTCATGAAAACCACGTGGAAATATGTGTCCCGGTATTGGCTACTACATAAACAAATTTTCCAAAAGCAGGACACTTACTTCTTAAATACATATTTAATAAAATCTTTAAATCAAAGTATTCATTTTGTTTATTAACATACTGAAAATGAGCCGAAACATTTTTTGTCTATTAATATGCAAAATTTACTTAATTCGTGACTATAAAAGTTGTATTACTTTTATGAAATACATAATGTTTTAGAATAAATATTAATAGTGCGACTAAATAAAAAAGAAATTGAAAAATATTAAATAATTTTTACTTTTATGATTATGTTAAGATGTAACAAATAATCAACATTATTTGTTACTGTCCCAGTATAGAACATGCTTTTTGCATTGTCCCAGTAATGGCTTTTTACCTTACCTATTTTTATTTAGTGATTTGTGACCTACTGAAAAATGAATATTTTTCACGAACACGAGGACGAACGCTCGCACACACTTATAAACATACCTATACATACACATGAACGCACGCACACGCACGCATACACACATATACATACTCTCTTAATTTGAAATAGTGAACTTGTCACTATTTTAGCTAGTGAAAATAATTCCAGTTGCGAAACAGTGAAAATTTCACCATTTTCCCAGTGAAAACTGTATTCATTAGAAAAATAGTGACTTATCACTAATTTGGTAGTTAATACATAAGTTAAAAGCCGGCAAGGTAGGGATCGAGTTGGTATTTCATAACCTAATTTCAGTTGACATTATTTTTATTTCATGAACATTAAATATTATTTTTATTATGTAATAACAAAATAATTAATTAATTAATGGATAAAAATGGTGCAACTAATGTCTTAATTAGAATTCTGATCCATATTCCGTGTAAAAAGTTCGACAAGTGCCTAAAATTATTAATTTTTCAAAAGAAAAATTATAATTAAATTCAACATTAATCTTTTTTTGTAACGTGCATACTAATGAATTTATTCATATTATCGGAAGTACCTTTTTAATCATTATATTTATATCTGTTATATTCGCAGCACCTTATATGAGTTATAAATTTACTCTATGTAGGCAATCTACGTAGGCAATTTATTGGTGAAGACGTTAGACTGTAAACCTTGTGGACCAGCGTTCGATCCCCATCGCAGAAGTTTTTTCGCATTTTTAATTTATTTCTTATTTTATTATATATATAAATGTTCAAATGAAAATACATAATCAATATCTAATACATCTCATATACAATTATATACGCGTTTAAATAACAGCCTTATTTTTTTAATTTACTGAATATGATTAAAGTCCACTGATTCAAGTAGTGAAAATTTATTTCACTATTTCAAATAGTGAATATTCACTGTTTTACAGTAAATTTTCACTATTTCATAATAAGAGAGTACAGACATTTTTTAAGACTAGTCTATTCGGACTTCCCATGGCATAAAACATGTTTATACGTTAAAAAAACACAAAAAATAAATTTCACCATTACCCTGGTAGAAAATTATCTAGTTTTATCGAGGCCCTCGATTATTTCCTTGGCAAACTAGATAGATCTACATAGTTCTAGATTAATTTTCTACCAGGGTACAAAGCTTTCTCTTTCAGAAAGCAAAATATATGAGAAAGTTTGAGGTCAAAACATACTAGCATACAAAATTTCAGAGTTTTCTGAACAGTAACTCGAAACGGATTGTACTTCCTTAACTAGATATTTTCCTTTTGTCTGGTCATTCAACATTTTTTGCGTAAAATAGGGCGTTATTAACATGTTAAGATAGATGTACGAGTATCATTAATTTACCTCTATTTGTTATATCCAATAAAAATCCTTGAGAAAGGAAAAATAAAGCACATAATATTAATATTTATTTACCATACATGAAATATCAAAAATAAAAGTTTATGTTAATATGTTATTAATGTTGCCTATAATATCGCTTTTTTACAAGATTATATAAATTCTATAATAGAAAGCATATTTAGTCTTAACTTTTCTATTTTCGGTTGTGCGATTTGTAAAAATTTCTCTTATAATACGGTAAATGAGCGATAATGAAAATTTTTTACTTTTCTACTTTGAATGAGATTATGGACCAATAATTCTAAATAAAGTAGCCCTTCACCTCTTAAAATAGTACATTATGTAACAAGGGCAAAAAGTCGAATATTTTTCTCGTGGGTGAGTTTACTGCCCGAGCAAGCGAAGCGAAGCGTGAGCAGTATTACCCGAGAGAAAAATCGACTTTTTTCTCGAGTTACATATAAGGTAAAGTACCCAGTACTTGGACAAAATGAAAATTGGGACCAGTAGTTGGACAGTGACAAAAGTTATAATTACTGGTGAAAGATGATAAAAACATGTGCTCATTGGCATTTATTGACATAGTTCTTAATATTAAATATATAATTAAATAACTATTATGTCAGTTTACTTCTTAAATTTGTGATAAATACAGATATAACATTTTGAGGTTAGGTCGAGAATTGTGATATGCCGAATGTATTGTCCAAGTTTACCTCCACTTCTTTATTCTAAACCCAGTAGTTGGACACATTTAATTCATACGTCCAACTACTGGGTCCAAACTATGTCCAAGTACTGGGACCAGTTTGTCATATGATGTCCAACTACTGCGGCATTTAGTTGAATTTTTAAACTTACTTATTTAGTATCAAAAAGTATGTAAACGTATTTTTTCTTGTACTAATTACAGCAGAACATGCCGAATTAACGATTAGATTAAAGATATTAGAAATATTTTGATTTTGGGCTCTACAAACACTGATTTTGTATTTTTGTCTCAAAAAGTGTCCAAGTATTGGGTACTTTACCTTAGTACTTTATGTCTATCTCAACTGTGGACACTTTTTGACTTAAAAAGCGGGACTAATGGACTGTTAAAAGACAATATTGTTAAAAGACAATCGAAAATCAGGGTTATTGGTAGAACTTAATAAAATAAAGGAATTTGGACTAGTTTCTAGTGAAGTCACTTTTTTTCCGCTAATAATTTATGCGGGCAAAAAGTGTAGTTTTGGACTCGCTTTTCAGGGAAAAAAGTGTCCATTTTCGTTCAGATGGGAATAAAAATTGTTAAAAAAACATATTTAACGCAAAATATTATGAACTGGCTATATTAATAAACCAAAATTTAGTTACGCTCGTAATGTTTATTGTTGATTTTCTAAATTATCTAAGTATTTGAAAGACCTAAGGAATGTAAACAAATATGTGCATCTATATTCATTAGAAATACTTACTTGCAGATACCTAATTTAACAAGCTCTACATTGTTATAATTTTTTTCATGTTAAGCAGGCCATTTTTCAAAAATTGTACTCGTTTTCTGTAAAACGTTATCAAATGTAATATATATTGATACATTCTTATGATAAATTAAAATTAATATAAATTATCCATTAAAGTAATTTAACTATATCTAACATTTTCTATTTGTTCAGTATTAACTTTTAAAAAATTTGACACAAAAAATATAATAATATTTTGAATATAATTTAATCTGTATCCGAATAAAACGATTTCAGTTTAGAAATTATTATCACCTGTTTTTTATTTATTTTGTTTCTATATTTATATAAAAAGATGATTAACAATATTTCATGCTGTGTGGGTAAGAACCTCCCGAGAATTTTCCATCGTACTTTCTAAATAAGTTGATTAAAAGTTTTAATCTTTCTGAAAGACATGATCGAGAATGATTGTCGAAACATTTCAATAACAATTCATGGAATAGTTTAGGAAATGTTTTTATAGCAATTCATGTAAAATATGCAAAAATGTTGTGTTAAAGATTTGAAAATATTTTATTAAATTCTTAAAAAAAAATTTAATGCACAAAAATAACCTGCAACAAGGCGTCACTAAAAAAAATTCTGAATTATTTTCTGAAACGTTTTTTGTTATAATTTTATAAACATTTCATGAAATATTTCTACAAGATTTCGTCAATATTTCATAATATTATCTCAGAGAAACCGTTTTATAATGTTTACACAAACTTACAGTAAGCTTTCTTTGAAATGTTTCCTGAATCTTTTCACTAAAACATTATGTGCTGTGTGGGTTCATAATCGAATATCGATATGGAGATTAATCGATTAATAATCGTAAAAATCGGAATAATCAAAATAATCCAAAAAATCGGAATAATCGAAATAATCAGAATACTCAAAATATTCGGAATAATCGAAATAATCGAAATAATCGAAGTAATCAAAATAAACAGAATAATCGAAATAATCAACATAATCAATATAATCAAAAAAAGTCGATTATTATTAAAAAAATAATCGATTAACAATAGAAAATAATCGGTAGCATATACCAAATTCGAGAGATGATAAAAATAAAAACACCTTTTAAACACTGAAAATAAGAACCCCAAGCTGAGTATTTCATAAATATATGATATTATAAATAAAATCGTAAGCCCTTATAAACTGAAAACCCAAATAACCTAAGATGAGCAATTGATAGCAAACAAATTTATATAATACAATTATTAACCTTGAACTTTAAACCCAACTACCCCAAGACCAGCAGTTTGGAATTAAAAAATTTTAGTAATATGGAATAAAATATATTTCATAATAATTTTGTAAACTCTAAGTCCAACTTACCCAAACTGAGCATTTTGCAATTTGATATTTTTCATAGTTAAACCATAAACCCCAAATCCTAAACCTTGAACCCAACTACCCCAAGCTGGAAATTTTGCAATAAGAAAAATTTTAATAACAAGACAATAAACGCTAAACCTTAAACCCTAAACCCAAAACCCAACTACCCCTACGAGAGCATTTTGCGATGAGAAAATTATAATAATTAAACCATAAACCCTAAAATCAACTACCTCATGCTAAGCATATTACAATTAAAAAAATTTAATAATAAAATCGTAAGCCCTTATAAACCCAAAACCCAAATAACCCAAGCTGGACAACTGGCAGTAAATAAATGCATATAATAGAATTGTTATTCTTAAGCCCTAAAACCAATTGCACCAAGCTGAGTAATTAGCCATAGAAAAATTTTCATAATAAAATCGTAAACTCTAAACTTTAAATTTTGCAATTAAAAATTTTTAATAATTCAACCAAAACCTATAAATCCTAAACCCAACTACTACAAGAAAAAATTTTAATAAATAAACCATAAACCCTAAACCCAACTACCGTAAGCTGAGCATATTGCAATTAAAAATTTTAATAATAAAACCATAAATTCTAAACTGTAAACTCTAAACCTAACTACCCTGAGCTCAGAATTTTGTTAATAAATAATTTTAATAATAAAATCATAATCCCTTATAAACTCAAAATCCAAATAACCCAAGATGGACAATTGGCAGTAAACAAATTTATATAATAGAATAGTTAACCTTAAACCCTAAATCCAATTAACACAAGCTGAGAATTTTGTAATAAAAAAGTTTTATAATAAAATCGTAAACCTTAAACCTTGAACCCTAAAACCAACTCAACCCGAACTGACCATTTTGCAATAACAAAAATTTTAATAACCAGACCATGAACCCTAAACCTTAAACCATAAATCCAACTATCCCGAGTTGAGCATTTTGTAAATAAATAATATTAATAATAAAATCGTAAGCCCTTATAAACTCAAAACCCAAATAACCCAACCTGGGCAATTGGCAATAAACAACTTTATATAATAGAATTGTTAATTTAAACCCTAAACCCAATTACCCGAAGCTGAGTAATTTGAAATAAAAAATTTTTATAATAAAATCGTAAACCCTAAACCCTAAATTCAACTACCCCGAGATAAGCATTTCGCAATCAAAAAACAATTTTTAACAATTCTATTATATAAATTTGTTTACTACTAATTGTCTAGCTTTGGTTATTTGGGTTTTGAGTTTATAATGAATTACAATTTTATTTTTAATATTATATATTTGCAAGATGCTCGGCTCGGGGTTCTTATTTTTAGTGTTTAAAAGGAGTTTTTATTTTTGTCATCTTTCAAATTTTGTATATTCTATCGATTATTTTCAATTGTTAATCGATTATTTTTTAAATCATAATGAATTCTTTTCTGTTATATTGATTATTTTGACAATTTCGCTTTTTCCGATTATTTTAAAATAATTAAATCAATTAATTACTTCGATTATTTTGATTATTTCGATTATTCCGAATATTTTGAGAATTCCGATTATTTCGATTATTCTGATTTTTTCGATTATTTTGATTATTCGGCATTTTACGATTATTACTCGATTAATCGCTTAATAAATTAATCGATTATGAAAATGCATACTCGCACAGCCCTATGTTTTATTAAAAAATAATTTGTTTGTCATTCCTAAAAAAAAGTAGTAAAAGCGTATTATTTTTCGTTATGATTGAGAACTGGTACGTAATCGATAACGGGGCCAAGCATTTGCGCGTAGAAATCGCCAATTATTCTCTTCAAATTATGAGGAAAAAATTTATTCTTTAATAAGGTATACTTTCTATAATTTAATCTTTTCTAAAGAATAAAAATCATTAATATTATTCTTTTGTGATAATGCTGAGAAAATGTACTCTTTAATAAAGTATACTTTCTCCAACTTAATCTTTTCGTAAAGAATAAACATCGACATTTATTCTTTAAAAGTATGAAAGCAGAAATTTATTCTTTTAGAAGAATAAATTGAACGATTTAGTCTTTAAGCTCATTGTCAAATTCCCTAAAGAATAAAATCAGTTTTTGATACTTTGCTAAAGTAGAGAAACCATTTTTTATTCTTCCTAACGCCAACTTTTAATCTTTTAAGTTTAGAGTGTAATCTGTAATTGAGTGTAAAAGTTGTATAGCTGTATGGTATATCAGAGCATATTATACATTTTTCCACGTAACTGAAATACATCATTTTATACTTCAGAGCACTCATTAACAGCTTTTTTAGCCTATTGAAGTTTCTTTTTAATTAGTAATTTATGAAATAAAATGTTAATGCTTTAAACCGCATTTATTTTTCTTTGACGGAGAGCACAGTTGTTTCCACTGAAAAATATATATGTATAGTATATCAGCTGTAATGAATCTATTTATTTTATTTGAATTTCTAATCGGAGAAATTCCAACTTTTTTACACTTAGATCGAATAAGTCGACTTTACCGACTAATAAGGGCACAGTTATTGATATGAAATTATATGTCTATTTCAAAGTAAAAGAAATAAAAAGAAAATAATTGAAAAGCTTGAATCCCTTATTTACAATTTAACAGAAATATATCTTTACAGCTATTCAAAACTATAAAGAAATATTATTGTTCCTATAGTTATGATGCATCTAACCTCACCCTCCCTCCTTCCCCCCTCCCCTGTCCTATTTTAAGATGAATTACAACTGGCCCTCCAGTTTTATATGTAGTCCGAACCATCAGAATAACGGTACATTACTACTGCACTGAGAAAAACATATCGTAAAACATTACAATATCGATATCGTAAAATTTTCCTAATAAATTTTTTTTCTAGTTAATGTAAATTTGCATTACGTATTGAAATATGACTTTTAACAAAGTTTTAATTTTACAATTTTTAATATCGTAAATTGTACTATATATATCGTGCCAGTTGTGATATAGTTTTCTCAGTGTGGGATTCGAACTCCAGGCTTTCTGTGTAGAAGGCTGAGTCTTATTCCACTGATCTACCGTGGCTCCGATAAACTTCTCGTATTAATGACCTAATATAAAGCATACACTAGTGTGAATTACTTTGCACGCATTCGATCTTTTAACCTCAGTTGTCTCAATCGCGTGAGAAATTCTGGCTCAGGGTCGCTAGGCCACAGGAAGCTGGAAATCTTGTCGCTGGTACCTGTATATGTGGTCGCTGCTACCGCGGTATCTTATCGCTGATATTTGATTGCGAGTACCTGGTCGTGTGTATGTGGGTATCTCGTAGTGGATATCTTGGTACCTGGTGGATTTGGCCTTGCTCTCGCTATTTTTCTACCACATTCTATAGTGATTGTAGTGAAAAATTGTATACGAGCATGTATTTATAATATGTGACAGAGGGCACTCAGTTAAATAGAAAAAGTAGATCTGATTATTATACAACACTTTTTTCTAGCGTGAATATTCTTGTATTTTTATGATTTTGTTTGTAAATTTTCTTTCTTACAAAACAACTTACAATTTTTTATTTAATAGAATATTTCTTAAGATCTTCTTCAGTAATAGGTGTGCTGAGGTCACCTGTTTGTAACCTTAAGTGCTTTCGATCACGTGTTATTTGCTCCCACTCTCCACAACCCGTCAGTAATATGCATCAGTCCCTGTACGCATCAAATAAACAGTAGGTTATTCTTGAAAATGTACATGCTTTTTATCTGCAATATTATATTTATTTTCGGTACTGATAGCTTCCACCACATATAGGATCTCGAAGAGAAATAAGTTATGCGCTCGAGCGCGTTCTCCTTTATTCCAATACCTCCACACTACACACATAATCCATAACCCCGACAGAGGGCGCTCAGCTTAAGTACAAAAATTAGTTTCTGCGCATGCGTAAAATGTTAACTGGAGTGCGAAATTGAAATTACCAATAGAGGGCGTTGCACTATAGCGGTATAATAGTGTGCTTAATATCCCCAACAGAAGGGCGCTGACTTATCGCTGACATTAGGTAAAAAGAATTCGATATGTCGTGTGCAGTTCGGCATCATCGTCATTCTACGATGAGCTATCAAAGCATTAACATGGAAGAATTCCGTCGACAGGAAGGTATTTTTCGCAAACTTGTTAAAGCACAAAATGCACTTAAACGCAAATTCGATATGTTCAAGATTGAAGGAAAAGAATGTTTAAACCAATTGTTGATTTACTTGAAAAGCGTGTAATATTATCTGAAATAAAAAAATAAAAAATAAGCGTATATTATCTGAAAATGACTTTCAAAAATATGACGAGCTAAATAAGAGTGACGAATCAGATAAAAGTATAGCATTAAACAAAAATCCGATAAAAATCTCGATGAAACTTTGCAGCTTAGGGTGGTTCACGATACATCGTTCAAAACAGCTGATAAAGGTGATGATTTATCTTCTAATAAGCATATTCTCATGTTCAACCAAACAGAGAATCTAGATAATATTTATGGAGTGCGTAAAGAAGGTGTTACTTTTATGATTGGTAACTCATCGATATACTTTGAAGATAATAACGTGAAAGTGAAGGATGTGCGATATCCGAAAATTTTGAGATTGTTGAAGCTGCTCTTTGCAAAACATCCTGATCAAAGCGTTGTGAATACAAATGGTTTGAAAAATTATCGCAAAATTATCGAAATAAGGAATGCTCACAATAAAAAGTATAGAAGTGATGAATCTATTCGTATTAACAACAACAAAAAATTTACTGATATCATCGATCCACTATTTTCTTAAACAGAAAGTGGATCACTACCTCGTTACAAAATTGCTAGAAGAGATACAAGGATGGATTTTGTGTACTGGATCGATCCAAATTAACTCGTAGATCGCCTCCGATTACTCTTGGCTGAACAATCAGCCGGAAATCCAAGTCACGTCAACGAGATTCTATCATAGAAGAGCTCCGAGAAGCAGGGTATATGTTTTAAAATAGAATACACACTTGAGACTTGATCGACATAATTATGTCATAGAGTCAACGCTTTTCGACACGTTTTGACACTTCTTCGACACAATTCGACACTTGTGCGACAGATTTCGACACTTGGTCAACGTATTTCGGCAATTGTTCGACATATTTCGACACTTTCTCGACACATTTCGATGCTTGTTTGACAGAGTTCGATACTTGTTCGACAGATTTCGACTCTTGCTCGACATACTTCGACACTTGTTCCACATATTTCGACACTTGTTCGACATATTTCGACACTTGTTCGACAGATTTCGACAATTCTTCGACATATTTTGACATTTGTTCGACATATTTTGACACTTGTTCGTCAGATTTCGGCACTTGTTCGACAAACTTATATCATAAAATCAACGCTTTTCGAGACATTTATGTCACAGAGTCGCACTTTATGTCATAGAGTCGCACTTTATGCCACAGAGTCAATACTTTTCGATACTTGATCGACTCATTATGTAAAAGGTATTGAGATCTGTCACGGGGGCGTAAATTGTGTGACCACGTCTAAAACAATCATTTACGAGAATTTCCGGGCGCCGATCGCTTTAGCTAAACTCTGTCAAAGGACGAGGCGCTTGTATCAGGTGCTATGGACATTATATATATTTTATTGTCGTTCTCGTGCATAAACCGTTTCCCGCAAGTGATTTTAACATAGAACCCTGACACCCCAAATAAATTTATATTCAGTAAAATATTAATCAAATTAAAAAAACGTTCGGATGGAGTAGATCATTTTCTACTCGATGGTAATACTTTCTTCAAACATAGATGTTGACCTGTAAACGTATACTGGAAATGTAAGCTTTTTTAGATTGTATCGATGTTCGAGTCGTGCTGTTACAACAGGTATTGAACTCATCAGTTGTACTCTACATAATCATACCTCTTCTACAGAGTCTGTACAAGTTAACAGTCAAGAACTCGAGTTTGTATCACCAGATACTGCATTTGATTTTCAACAACAGGGAGATATTTATAACAAAATCTAAATTTAATGGAAGCGATTAAACGAAAACGTAATCTGTTGGTTCAAAATAAGGAAAAACCATCACTCAATTCTGTTGATTCACAAGAAAAACTGTTAACTAATGTGAAAATAAACCTTGAGATATCAAGGTCTGATCTTCCTGATCAATCTCAGAAATTTAAGGAATCTTTAGTTAAAGCGTATCTACAAGACTCAAACAGCAGTGTATATATTATACGTCAAATAAGTCTACAATAAAACCTGTAAGACTTCCTATATGACTATTGAGAAGGATGAAAAATCTCTGGTTAGCGAGGAGTACCAAGAATCTCTGACTAGCAGTACTCCACGAGCCACTAATAGTAGTGTAGATGAATCTGTTCCATCGACTTATGATATAGTAATTATATGGTTGCTACTAGTTCGCCAAAATTACAATCGAATTTTGATTGTAAATTTCATGGACAATAAAATATGAAAGATTCATATGAGAAATGGATAAGAAGAGATCATAATATATTAGGCGATAATCATGGCTATGAATCCATTTGGGATAGCAAAAACGAGATTCACTTAAGGCCAGGTTACTCCAAAAAACGTGATTTTTTTCAATAAATTTTATTCATAGTACAAAACATGTTGAGTAATCAATTTTTTTTACATATGAAAGCACATATATTAAATTACTTGAAAATTTTTTTTTGTTCAAAATGGCGGTTTTGAAAATGGCTGCTGAAACTCGTCTGATTAGTAGATTGTAAGATGGTAAAGATAACATCATTTCTTGGAAACGAATTATCTGAAAGCAAAAAACAAAACGGTTTCATGTTCTGTATCGAATTGGCTATGGCCTCAAGCAGAATGAAACATTTTCAATGAAAAAAAACAATATGGCGGACTTTTATTTTTTCAAAAGTCGGCCATTTGTTAAAAAATTTTTGAAAAAATAAAAGTCCGCCATTTTTTTTTTTTTCATTGAAAATGTTTCATTCTGCTTGAGGCCATAGCCAATTCGATACAGAACATGAAACCGTTTTGTTTTTTGCTTTCAGATAATTCGTTTCCAAGAAATGATGTCATCCATCTACTAATCAGACGAGTTTCAGCAGCCATTTTCAAAACCGCCATTTTGAACAAAAAAAAAATTTTTTTCAAGTAATTTAATATATGTGCTTTCATATGTAAAAAAAATTGATTACTCAACATGTTTTGTACTATGAATAAAATTTATTGAAAAAAATCACGTTTTTTGGAGTAACCTGGCCTTAATTCTCAACGACTTACGCAAAGTAAGTTACATATACTGATGTATTTAGATTATATTAACGATATTCAATATAACGTTACGATCGACTTGTCGTCGCCAACATTTAAAGTTGCTTATGCGGGAAAATATCTGGTATTCTGAATTCAAGTTCTAATGCAGGGTGATCTACCCAATTACTGACACTTTAAAACCGACTTTTATTTTTTACTTATTTTATAACGATTATGCAGTAAATATATATATTTTTCTTTGACAGTATCAATATTTAGTATATCTAATTTATGAAAAAAATATCAGTAAGTTTTGAAGTATTTATTTTCAATCGGAAATTTAATAAAATAAAATACACCTTCGTTACGCTGTTACGTTCGTGACGTATTACTGACCACCCAATTACTGACTCCCAGAGTATTTATGAAGTTTGTGGTGAAAACAAATTATATAATCTAGTTACACTTTCATTGCGAAAACGGTAACATATAACCGTTCACTAATAAAAACAACTGCAGCGAAAAGGTTAGCTTACACTCGCGTTGCAGACGACGCCATTTTTATCGTTTTCACTGCTGCCTCCGTACAATTGAAGCATTATTAAAATTATTAGAAGAAATAGTAATGTGATGACTTAAGAATCTTGCCAATAATAGTTACAATTTAGTGTTAGAATCTTCGTACATATTAATTTGCAAGATTTATTTGTTATTTAAAGGAAAATAACGTAAGGTGTCAGTAATTGGTAGGGGGTTAGTTATTGGGTTGATCACCCTATATATTCTAAAAAAAGTGTATACTAGTACAGCAGAATGTTCTTTTCCACCAGGAAATCCACTGTTAGATCTCAGCTTCATGTGTATTTAGACGCACCCGACGAGCAATAAGGTACATTAAAAAAGTCATAGTTGATATAGAAATTCAAACGTCACACTATGTTGCCTTTGTTGATAATTAAAATTTCCCGTCTCTGGGCCCTCCAATTAAATCACTAGCATTTTTACGTATTTGCACATACCAACTTTTGTACTTAACCGAGTGTCCTCTATCACTTGTTAAAATGACACGCTCGTATTCATTTTCTCACTATTAGCACTTTAGAATGTTGCAGAAAAACAGCGAGAGTACGAGCAAATCCACCAGGTGCCAAGGTATCCGCTACGAGATTCTAACATACACACGACCAGGTACCCGCGAATCAGATACCAGCAACAAGATACCCAGATAGTAGCGACCAGATACACAGGTACCAGCGACAAGATTCCCAGTTTCCTGTGGCTTAGTGACCCGGAGCCAGACTATCGCACGAAATTGAGACAACTGCGGTTCAAAGATCGAATGGGTGCAAAAAAATTCACACTATTGTGTGCTGTATATTAGGTCAGTGATACGAGAAGTTTAGTCCGGGGTCCGGGTCTTTGATTTTGATGGAACTTTGGGGATCGGCTTCTGGAACAGATAAATGAAGCACAGTACCCGTAGTTTTATCCAATGAGTCTTCAAATCTGAGATAGTACCTAAAAATATTAGCATTGCGCATATGGGCAATGCTAAAAATCAAATATATATAGATATACTATCAACGTTAATGAAATACGCCGTATCTACCGTACAAAGGCCCATTGGATAAAATCATAAGTATTGGGCTTCATTTTTAGGTATCAGTGAACTCTGTGGTCCCCCCTTGTCAGTGGATTAGGACTCAGCCATCTACACCGAGTTCTATCTCTTTTAGTTTCTGAGCTGTGAGATTAGGGAACGAAGAAGCCTATACCCTGCATCTGGCGAAAACACATATTGCGGGTGAAATATGATCTCCAGAGTTTTACATGAGTACGCTCAAGTATAATATGTCTTATTTAAGTAAAATAGACAATTAATAACAATTATTACAATGAATAACACATCCTGATATACTATAGCTTTACTAATATCTCATTGTAAGTCTCTACACTCTAAATCAAAGAAAGAGCCTATTACGCACGTTCCATTCCGTCGCCTAATCCGTCCCATCTAATTTCATATTTAGCTTGGGGTAGTTGGCTTTATGATGTAGTCTTTACGGATGTATTGTAAAATTTGTATTATTTGTAAAATTTGTTTAGGTTTTTTAGAAATTTTAATACATAATTGCAAAAATAATCACTAAAATGCTTAAAACGTTTAAATATTAACGTAGATGTTGATCATTCTCTTAACGCCGTTTGAATTTTTCGCGCATTTGTGACGTCACCTGGCCCCTGCGCAGAACCAGACGAAAACACGTCTGGGTTAGGAGCACATCTTGTTTCTTACACCATGATTCTGGGTGAAGATAAAGTGACCTGAAAAGCTACATGCGTATTGAGTCAGAAACTTCTGACGCAGTCGGGGGAAGCCGGTATCGCCACCTACAGAGGGAAAGTCATTAAAATTCGCCAAAACAATAATACAAAATCGCTAGTTTTGTCGCCACCTAAAACCATACACCCCAAGGTATGAAAACTCAATAATTAAACGGTTTTAATATAACCTTAAACTTTTAAAGCTAAATACCCCACGTATAACATATTTAAATTACGAGGGTAGTTCAATAAGTCTTTAGAATGACCAACAGATGGCGCGCGAATCGCTCCAAATCATCTGTTTTCAGTCAGCACCACTCCCGACTAGATATATGGTGCAGTCACAGTCCACATCTTCTGAGTTTACGTGTTTTTATAACCAATTGAAAAAAAAATTGCTTGTTAAGAAAAATGGAAAAAAACGAGTTCAGAGCGGTAATTAAACATTTTCATTTAAAGGGTTTAACTCCATATGAGATAAAAAATGAATTGGACTCAGTTCATGGCACATCTGCCCCTGCCTTAGCAACGGTTTATAACTGGGTAAATGAATTTAAGCGTGGTCGTACATCAATAAGTGACAAACCACGTTCAGGAAGGCCCGTAGAAGCAACTACTCCCGAAATCATCAATAAAATCCACGATATGGTGTTGAAGGATAGAAGATTAAAAGTGCGTGAGTTAGCTGAGGCTACAAGGATATTTATAGGTGCAGTTGTTTCAATTCTACATGAAAAATTAGGCATGAAAAAGCTATCGGCAAGATGGGTGCCGCGTTTGCTCTCAGCTGAGAATAAACGCAATAGAGTGGTCGCCTCTGAGGCTCTTTTGGCGCGCATAAGTCGGAATCCTGAGGAATTTTTTCGTCGATTTGTGACTGTGGATGAAACATGGATACACCACTACACTCCTGAGACAAAGGAACAATCCAAACAGTGGATTTCCACAGGCGAACCAGCTCCAAAGAAGGCAAAGACCGTAAAGTCAGCTGGTAAGATTATGGCTACAGTTTTTTGGGATGCACGTGGAATTATACTTATTGACTACTTGGAAAAGGGTAAAACAATTACTGGTGAGTATTATGCATCATTATTAGAGCAGCTGAAAGAAGAAATTAAAAAAAAACGACCACATTTGGCGAGAAAAAAATTCTCTTTCATCACGACAACGCCCGAGTTCACACATGCTTCGTTTCAATGGCTAAAATTGAAGAACTAAAATTCGAACTGGTCGAACACCCACCGTATTCACCAGATTTAGCCCCCAGTGACTTTTTCTTATTTCCAAACTTGAAAAAATGGCTCGATGGACAGAGATTTACGGACAACGAAGACGTCATTGCCTCTGTAAGTGCTTATTTTGAGGAACTTCCGAAAACGCACTTTTCTGAAGGATTAAAAAAACTTAAAAAGCGATTGACCAAGTGTATAGAGCTCCAAGAAGATTATGTTGAAAAATAAAAAAAAATTTACCCAAAAAAAATTGTTTATATACTTTATTCTAAAGACTTATTGAACTACCCTCGTAATCTCAAATAATTAAGGGGACGTCAGACCTATTTTACCTGTCGACAAATTATATTCGAAAATTTCGTTTTTCTCAAAAAATACGCATCAGAATCAAATTTCCTTTTCGCGAATAGCTTTATTTACGTAAAATACACAGCGGAACACTCAAATTATTATGAGAATCGAAAATTAGCAATTACGTGATTATGCTAATTTTCGATCTGACGACAATTCGAGTGTTCTGCTATGTATTTTCCGTAAATCAATCGACCCTGAAAAGGAATATTTATCAGTGGGTAAAGTAGGTCTGACGCATCCCATTAAAGCCAAATAACCCGTGGACAGAAAATGAAGAAATTTTCAACAAACTATCGATTTGTAAAACTACACACCCCAGACATTTAATCTCTACAGCTTAATTGTTTTAGTTTAACCATAAACTTTTAAAGCTAAATACCTTTACGCATAACACATTTAAATTAACCTCAAATAATTAAAGCCAAATAACTTATGGACAGTAAATGAAGAAATTTTCAATAATTTATCCATTGACATAACTATATAACCTAAGCAATTAAATTGAATAAATAAAGTAGCTGATAAACAACCCAAAAATTATTCTTTTTATTTTTTATTTTCTAAATAATTGTTTAATTATTATTATAGAAAATACGATACGCAATAGGCCCTTTCTTTATCAATAAATAAGAATTAAAAATTTTTCAAGTAATTCTATTCATTTTGTCACTAAGAACTTTTAGTTCCCCGTTATAAACAACCGTATTTGATATCTGGAACATAAACCTCGTAGCGATTAAATAACTGGAATTGCTTGAAAAAATTTCGGTTATTCTTCATTGATAAAGAAAATTCCGGATGTATCGTCTTTTCTATAAGATTTTTAAAGAAATATTTTAAAAAATTAAAAATTGAGTCGCTAAAAATTCCCTTAAAAAATGCACTAAAAAATCTTAAACGCACCTAAGCCACAGAAAAATTAAAAACTGTTGGAATATCGCCATGCTTTAGAATACGTATGTGTGTAACTGTAATCATACACTACTACATGCTTGTACAAAAATGAATCGACTTACTAAGAAATGTCCCAAAGACATAAACTGAAATGCGAGATATAGAAAAGAGTGGGGAACTATATGCTTCAGCCCGATATTCTCTTATGCCCATTTGTCAAGTGTTTTTAGTCGTACTAGAGCATATAGCTAGAGCAGTCGCACATTACTGACGTTATTCCTTCCTTATGCGAGTTTGAATAAACGAAAGTTATTTTATTTGAAATATACATTGTGTATTATCATTTATTTAACACCCATTTCCAATAAAAAGAAATGGTTATATATTTTTAGGTAAAAATAAATTCTACATCATATGTTATTTGTTGTTTTTGTTTTCTTGTTTTCTTTAATAAATTTAACAAACAAACAAATTATTTCTTTAAAAGACGTATAAAGAATGATTCTTGAATGGCAATAATGAAAATATGTATTTGTTGAACATTACAACTATTTTAAAGTTACAATCACAAAGTACGAACACAAAGATTAGATAGAAAATGGAAAAAGCTGGTAAGGTAGAAATCGGGTTGGTATTTCATATCCCCTTGATTGCTAAATAATAAAAAATGTTGCTTGTTGTTCTTGTCTTATCAAAATTTTTTATATATAATATAACAACAATATATTGTTTCTATTACGACTTATATATTGCTTATACGTTAACGAAATTCAAGAGTCTAATTAGCAGAGTGGGCAAGGTAAGCGCCTATACAGACTGTAAAATCGCTGGTTCAAGCCCCGGTCAGGGCAACTTTTTTTACATTTTATATTTATTTTCTTTCGTTCTGAAGCACATGCTGGAGCACATGCTGAAACACATGCTGAAGAACGTGCAAAACACGTGATTAAATGGGTTACATTTGGTCACGTTCTTTTATACATGCTCCTGCACATGATTTGGCCCGTATTATATGTGCTACGATACGTTATTTGACACATGCTTTTGTACGTGATTCGGCACATGATTTTACACTAGCCTCTATACGTATTTTAGCACGTGATAATTTTCAGCAGGGATGCTTATATAAAGTTATATATACTCATATATAGTTGTATATAGTTACGTTACAATTCTGTTTTTGAGAAAAATTATAATTTTAAGTTGACAGGGGCACAAATTTAGTTAAATACATTACACGATTTAGATAAACAAAAGCTAGAAGTATTAGTATTCGATCTCAATTTTATAAATGTAAATGCATGGGTTATAGAAAGAGCCGGTACAATACATACATATGAATTATAAAATAAACGAAAACTAATTCGGTACTGTAGATGTAGCATTAAAAATCCATAATACACTATACAGCGAAGTCAAATTTTATTTTATACAAAATCAAAGTTTATACATATACCTTCAGTCATTTGGGATTGAACAAAACCGGTTTTTTTTTCATCATGAAACCATCGCAAGACTTTCAAATATTTTACTAATCAATGAAGAACGTGTACCAGTTATTAACTTTCCGGACATAAGAATATGTGCAACTGTTTGTTCGGGTTGGTAATTACATTTGTAAATCTCCAAATTTTCTGAATAATATTATGTGATTTATTGGTATAATCTGTATTTTTATTATTTATTATTTGTTATTTATTGTTAACAATATTTATTGTTAAAGAATATTTATTGTTAAATATTCAAAATGAACAATAAAAATAAAATATTAAGTATATAAAATTATTTATAATTATAAATAATTATATATAAGGATATATAATCAGTCAAACTATCAAACAATAACTATATATATATATGTATATATATATATATACATGTATATAAGTCGTTTTTACACGGGTTACTATTATGCAACTTCAGCTATTTTTAATTAATTATTTCTAAATGTAGAAATGTATAAATGAGAAAATAATAAATGATAATAAACTCTTGTAAGTTTACGGTACTAGATAAATGATTTGCGACATCGGGTTTGTTCTCTATTGGAACACATGAAAATTAAGACAAATTGAGGCGTTTAATGAAATTCGTTATTCTGAGAATTAATGCGCGTTAATTCCGTCGTATTATCAATGGGCGCAATGAGCTGATCATCGCTATAAAGTGCATCATATCATATCTTAGGTCATTGAATCTCGTCATCCGCACAAGTAACAAAGTGACCAAACGCCAAGCATGTGAATCTCTGTCAACAGCAGCGGTGACCGGGAAGGTGCAGGAATATATATACTGAATCGCATAATTATGACCTAAATAAATCGTTAGATATGAGAAAAAATAAAAAGGCTTGTATTTTGCCGTATACATGATTATAAATATATTGACAAAAAATATAGAACTGAGTAATATCTCTATTTAAATAATGGCCTTTTGTTTTACGTATATGATATAATGCGTACTTGCAGTGAAAAACACATTCAGAAATGAGTATACTTACTCCAGCAGTAATGCTTTCAACTGTAATATGGGATATTTTTGTATCAGCAAAGTAATCGGAATCTTCTGTGGCGTGTCACGTGTAACTTTTTAATACTGGCATCTTTGTCTATTTTCAGTATCCGCGTGACATTAAACCAAGAGAGTGTCTTTGACGGGGATGAGTGGAATGTGGAACGTTCAAAGTTTAAACTATTTATGCACTCTCAGCTACACAGTAATAATTATTTTTTAAGTGTACAAAGCTCGTTCTTTAATCTAGATCAAATATACGGTATTACGTAATATAGGAGGAGGATTTAAGATTAAAAAATAATTATAAATTATTGATTCTTTCTAAGATCAGTTTCACAGTTTTATAATCTTAATGTAAAATATCTGTATTTATATTATCGCACTGAATAGAAACAACACTACTTTATTTGTTTATTATACAGTAAGGAACTTGAACACCAATGTCAATTTGTTGGCAGGTTTACGTATTATTCTTGTTATATTAAGATTTCAATTTGTAAATAATTTATTTTGCCGCTTGTAAAACAATAGCGTCCCCTTTTTGTACTTAATGTATGTTTAATATTACAAAGTTTTATGAATATATTTTTACAAAATAAATAAATTTTTATTTTTTTGGACTTCGTAGTATTTTAGAAAATCAGTAATGAAAGTGATGCAAATAAAAATAAAAGATGGTACATTCATTGAACTTCGGTATTAAAACTGTCATTAATTGGATTACGAGTACAGAGGTAAAAATACAGCCAATAATGCTTTACGTATATATTTTATTGAACTTTAAGTTTATTCAATTGAGTTGATAGCGGTAAATTGCATTATTTAAAATAAAATGCGCGAGCCGTGGGAAACAGATAACAAGAGCATTTTAAGTAATTAACCGTTAAACTAGTTATTATGTAATTTTTAAATTGTACAAAAGAAATCTTAATCTGTCTATAATCTATCTATAATCTATCTATATTTAGATTGAATCTCTTGGTTTGATAGGATGCAATTGTAACTATAAATATTCTATCAATGTTATTAATTCGACCGATCAATTTTTACGTGAGATAATCAAGCACGCTATAACTTGCTAAATTCCAAAGAAGTACAACACAGCTAGACCAACAGATCAATAGGGATATAATAAATGCTCTTTCTATCGTGTACTCTTCCGCAACGTGGGACTAATCCAATTTCCCGTATTTTTCGCTCACGTGTCGCATATTATTCGATAACATTATTATTAAAGCAACGCGTTACGTGGAGAATACGGTGCACAAAACTGAACATGGAGCCAAAATATCACGGTTAATTCCTGCTCCCTTCATTAAAATTCACGGAAAGTCATCAGGACTAAACTGTTTTTCAAGTTAATTACTCGTGTGTCAATTACGATGAGGCGTGATTATTCATTTTTCGGTGTGCAGCCCATCGTGGCTCAGAGCAGCGCCCTGTTTGTACCAGTTATATACGCCGTACTCCACACCAATGGAGAAAGAATGGAATGTAACAGGGACTACTGAACAAGGTGCATTCATTAGTATTTTGAAAAATATGGATACTTATAATTGGAATTTTTCAGTTGTGCAAAATAATTAAGGTCTATAAATAAGTTTTTGCGAAATCACATTGAAAAATGTTAACTTGTGACTTATTAGCTCTTTGGACAAAATGTTAAAAAGATAAATGTTGGAAATAGAACGTTCGGAGCGCTTGGTAGGTATACGATTGAATCATATATGAATTAAAAAAGCGCTGTATGTCGAAAGTCTAACTTATATCTATATTTATTTATTCATCGCTATATGCAACGCATATTTACGAGCAGTGCACTTACTTACCTATATTCTAAAGTTGGTTAAATGTACAATCATGTTTTTTTTTAATTGTGTCTCCTGAGAAATTCTCTCTATGGTTTATTAATTGTCGAATAGTTTCCCAATAAACGACTTCCCGATGATCATTAATGTAAACAAGAAAAATTTCGAAAAATTGTAGCTTTTTGAAGAAAAGCATGTACACATTGTGTGGGTGTCCCTTTCTCAGTTCCAGCGCACATTCTGCAACACAGTTTCTCACGGACAATGCCATGATACACATATGTATTGTGGGGCCATGCGCGTACCTTGCGCTCGCTGCGAACGACTCCGAGTGCACGCGGAACAGGCCGAGGGCTGTAAGCGCGCCAGCGCGACGAGGTCTCTCTCTCTCTCTTTCTCTCTCTCTCATCCTCTCTATTTGGAGAACATGTAGCAGCTCCGCCGCCACCTCTAAAGCCCTTGTTATGGGCAAAAAATTCACTTTGCTCCTCTCCGTCGCTTGCTGCTCGCTTTCGGCGCTCCGCATACTTCTTGCAGCGCAACGCGCGCCACTCCTGAATCGTTCCCAAATAAACAAATAGTGTCGCGCGCGTGCGGGTGCTAGCATCGCCGGACAGTTTTGAATTTTCGAAAAAAAGCTTGCGTATGAGATGGGCGTATTGTTAAGCGTAAACACGAGCGTGTACAGGACATCAAGTAGGGAGCGCGAGTTAATTAACGAAGTTGATTATTTAAAAAACATAAGAGTAAAGGAACAAGAGCAAATAAAAAACAGAGGAAGAAGGCTGCAGCGAACACGCACGCTCGCTGATGCCTGCCTCCCACGCTGCTGGCGCTGGCGCTGCCGAATGCCGCTGCTGGTCCGTTGACAGCGCGCGCGAAGGTGGGGTGATAGTCGTCGCGGCGCGCGGCTGGTTCAGCGCTCGGCTGCACGCAGCGTCACTGCCAGTTTACCAGGCCGGCCGACGCGGGCTACGCGACAATTTATCTGCAGAGGAAGACACACGGAGAGCCCAAGTGCAAAAGAGAGGGAGAGATACACGCTTTTACCCGGCCGAGGGCCAACCCATTACAGACTCGTGCTCACGCGCTTAAACTGCTTTTCGATAATATCTTTACGATTTAAATAGTTAATCGAGTCAGTCGCCATTTTTTCAAATAGCACGCGCCTGAAATACCGCTTTCCCGACAACTAACCCTCGTAGTTCTCAAGGTAAAATCCTTTCATTACATCTATTTCTAAGCTCGAGTCTAAGCTACTCTGCTTCTCGCATTGCTGCGCTGCTTCGTCAATTGGCTTACGAAGGAAAATAGTCTTTTGAAAATCTCTGTTGCGACAACAATACTCGCATTATTCACTCTTGTTCCACTGCGATTTTTTTCGTATTTCCGCGCGCCGCCGCCCCCGCCGCCGGCCAAGACTCTCGCGATTCTAAAACAATTGAAAATCATTTCGAACGCTGTTGGGCCGGACCTCTGCGTGTGCAATATAGATTGCATATTGTGTCGTATTGTGTCGTGAGGCGCAAGGCAGCTTTTTTGTTGTTAACGCCTTGGCGCTGGAGCGCTGCCGCGGACAAAAGTTTAATTCTTCAGCTTCGTATTATGGTGCCTTTACGCTATGAAAAGAGCCTTTAATCGTTTCCGCTAAATTTTTATAAAAGAGTTATTACTAGCCATTAGTCCAGTGTTGTATTGTTTTATTTTGTTCAAAGTAAGCCTTAAATTTTCCTTCGTACGACTATTTCAGAACCAGCTTTCAATTTATTATCTTAAACGAATCTGCATGATCTTAATTATACGACTTATAAACACGTGTTTGTGCGACAGTGTATCACAGCTTAACATGAAGCTGCCCAAATTTAAGCTAAGGAGTTTTAAGAAGGGTTTGTGAAATCCATTTAAGTACTTTGTAAATAATTTAATAATTTATAAATATATCAATTTTAAATTCATATTTTATTACTTTATTATTATTCCATACAGATGGCTTTATTCAATTTTTACGGTATATTAGTTCTTTTTCCGCATCTAGTTAGTCACAGAAGTTCGCGTGAGCGCAGTCATTTATCTGTGTGTAAGGAAATACTATTCTCAGCTGCTACAAACTTTGAGCAGCCTGTAGCCATCATTGGTTTTCACTTTGTGCAGAATCCTGTGAACAGATAAGTGAAGTCTGATTGGTTAAGCTGTGGTTTGCCTATTTCATTACTGCAAAATACATACAATTTTTTTTTATACATATTCTGAAACTGATATTAGTCTAATTTTTTGAAACTTAAAAATAAATACTTTGAAAGTGATTGTATCGAATTTTATAAAATGTTTAGTACAACGATCTGAATACCGCTGCGTGTTTTGTTCGCAACCCAAGATAAATTTGGCTATTTGTATCCACGTAGTATTTCAAAAATAACTTATTCGATTCTTATTTCTACTGTATAATTAGAATCATACGGATTCAACTAAATGATTAACATGCAACAGAGGCTTGACAAAAAATAAAATATTTCGACAAAATTGACGAAAGTTTTTTTCAAATTGATTGCGTAATATATATTATACAAACATCTGCAGATTTACTGCAATCAAGATGAGACATCCAGAGATACAACTACTGGCGATCTTTCTCGTCTCGATTCTCATTAATGAAACCTACGCTGATAACCGAACATACGACAACAGAGGTATTTATATACATATGAGTAAATTAATGAGATTTATTAGAATATATTAAAGAGGATTATTCTTCCAGTCGTAGTGAAAGGTTTTTAAATTCTAAAAGAAGTTCAATTTATGTAAAAGAATTTTAGAATCATTTATTGATATTGTTTAGTATAAACCACTCAAATATAATTAATTATATAAATGTTACAAGTAGTTGTAAATATTAAGTTTGGAATCTATAACATATATTTACATTTTTATTTTGTTTATTGATTCTTAATCTATAATATAAATTGTCTAATTTTAATTGATATACACATTAAATTCATAAAATAATTTAATTGTATATTGTTAATATTAGAAATGCGTATTTGAGAAAATGTCTGTTTTCAGAGATATAACAAAATCCAATATGTTTTTCATAAATAAGGACGCTATAGTTTATTTCTCTAATAAAGATCCACTGGTGTCTTTTTCCAGACATATATAGTATTAAAGTTTTGCACTTACGCTATTTTAACAATATACAAGGCAAATTTTATTATAAATGAATTTTAAAATGGTTATGCAATCCAATTGCATGAACTAAAGTGTCCAAGCTGATTTTTTTGCTATTGATAGCATACATAGAAGTTTGAATATTAGGTTAATACAAATTTTGCTATTGATAGCATGCAGAAAAGATTGAATATTGTGTTAATACAATGAATTATCACATTTGAAAAATCGCCCGATGTACGTAATCTTTTTTAATTAAAAATTATGAAAATATACTTACAAATTAACTGTTTAAAATGTTGAGGCTAAATCAATATAAAAATTACTACTATAGCTTCTTTGTATTGTTATTTATCTCACGAAATTATTAGAGAATATTTGGTATTATTGTACAGAATTAAGGAACGATTAATCGATAACGTAACGTGAAAAATAAGACATACGCTGTTTAAGAAATATACGTTTCAATTAATATATTATGACAATCACTTTTATCGTTAAACCTCAAGAATATAATACTTGATATTTTTGTTTTGCATAGTAGTTATATAAAAAATAAGGTTATTGATGTATTTTTACGTATAGTTAATTTACATTTGGGCTATTATATTCATCAATTAAATTTTTTTTTATGTTTGTTATAAGCATATAAATACAAGTGAAATTGATTTTATTTTTACCCAATTTCTAGACGTTGAAATATGATGGTCACTGTAGCAGTGGACCAAATAATGAACGGTTATATAAAAATTGATATTTCACCACCTTTCCAGTATCCGCACTTAAGGTATTCGGGAATATCTCATGTGTATATATGGATCTATTGGTTGCGTAATTCGCATGTGCATGTGATAAACTTGAAGTTGATTTAAGTAAGGAAAAACAATAAAAAACTGTAAAAATAAATATATGTATATTACAACCTACTGATGTAACAAACACATTTATAAACGAATGAAATGTGTTATCAGAAATTAAATCTAGTTTAAGTTTAACCTAATGGTATTATACATGTGGCGTTTATCAATGCAGGGCCTGTTCCCTCTAGCACTATATGATTATTGCAGTACAAAATTCAATTAGAATATAAAATATACACCATAGTAATTATTTGAAAAGGTGAGATTTTTCCACTGCTAATGTCAGAAAATTAAGGTGGTTCCCCACACAGCACACAATATTTCCGTGAAATATTTCAGGAAACATTTCAGAGATAGCTTACTGTAAGTTTGTGTAAACATTATAAAAAATTTGCAAAAGTCTTTCTGAAATAATATTAGTAAATATTTACAAAACCATGCAGAAATATTCTATAAAATGTCTATAAAATTAAAAATAAATGTTTCAGAAAATAATTAAGAAATGTTTTAGAAACGTTTTATTGCAGGTTATTTTTGAGAAATAATTATTTTTTAAGAATTTAAGAAAATATTTCCACAACTATTACACAATATTTTTAAAAATTTTACATGAATTATTATAAAAACATTTCCTACAATATTCCATGAAATGTTATTGAAATGTTTCGACAATGATTCTCGATCAGGTCGTTCAGAAAGATTAAAAGATTTACCAAAACGGTTCCACAATATTTCGGTCTACATTGCAGAAAACCATAAACTATATTTCGAACTCTTACAGAAATTTTGAATAATCTTATTTAGAAAGTACGCTGGATGATTGCCGGGAGGTTCTTACCAAGTATGGAATATTGTTAATTTTTTTTTTTATTTTTTTATTTTATTTATTTACTTTTATTTATTAATTTATTTGTATTTTTTTTTATTTAATATTCTTGTGAAATATTTTAAGAAAGATTTCAAACGAAATCTTTCGTAAATATTTTTGCAATATTAATTATACTATTTCAAATTGTTGATATGAAATATTTCATTACAATATTGATGACATCTTACAACAATATTTTAGGAAATAGTCGTAGACACCCATTATTTAATCATTCTCAAAAACTTGAAGAAATCTTCCGGTAATCTTTCACGAAATATTCCAAAAAATATTTTTTAAATTCTTTCAAAAAAATATTATTTGTAATAATTTTAAAACATTGCACCAATATTTCTTGTATAATTTGAAAAAGGTCACAGAACATGTTTGGAAATATTGCAGAAATATTTCAGCAATATTTTATAAAATATTTCTATGAAATCGTTTCGAAAGATAGTATCTAAATATTTCTTGAAATAATCAGTAAATATTTCAGTAATATTTGAATGTAATGTTTCAAAATAAATGTATGTAGCTGGCTGAGAAATAATTCAGAAATATTATTCGTATAATTCAAAAAAGATCGAAGAACCACGTCTGAAAATATTTCAGAAATATTTAAGCAATATTTAATGAAATAAATAAAAAAAACAAAATAAATAGAAAACAGTTTTACTGGAAGCGAATATAATTTTTTATAAATGGCCCGCACAGCACGGAAAATAGTATATTATGCACCTAAGTAATAAAGTGAGCCAGTAAATGTGTAATTAGGCACCCAAGCGGAGCGAGGGTGTCACACACGCTGGAAATCGCTGGTTCATTTTATTCACATGTGCAATATACGATTTTTTTAACATACCCACCGTAAAGTTCCTACTCGTTCACTGCCGAAGAAGGAAAAAAGTGCTACATATTTACTCCCTAACCTCGCTCTAGTTCCCGGCGCTACGCGCTGGGGGACTAGAGTAGGGGGCAGGGAATTATTATAGTACTTGTTTCCCGACTCGGCGGGGAAGAAGTACTAACTTTGCGATGGGGTGTATTAAAAAATTATAAAAATTTGGAGCTGGTAAAATAGGAATCTGCAAGTAAGTATTTCTGACGAATATAGATACATATTTGTTTGCATATATAGTCATATATAATTATATATAGTTAAATATAGTTAGATATAGTTATATATAATTATATATAGTGATATATAGTTATATATAATTATACATAGTTATATATAGTTATATATAACTATATATGATAATATATATAAGGTGACTACCGGTTCAGCTTATGATGTATTTAGATACCAATCTAACAACAAGACTATTGGATTAATGGTTAAGGTAATGGCTTACCACCCAGAGGTTTTATGTTCAAATCCACTTAAGGGCAAATTTTTCTTTTCTATTTGAACAATTTATTGTATTCTTTTTGAACAATTCATATATAAATTTTACAGTATGATAGTATGGGTTATAATTGGGTTATATTTTACTTTCTTTTGAAAAAATCCATTTATATATAATTATATATGACTATATATAACTATATATAATTATATATAAAGTGACTACCGGCACAGCTTATGATGTATTTTAGATAATAATCTTACAACAAGACTATAGGATTAGTGGTTAAGGTAATGGTTTACCACGTACACGTTTTATGTTCGAATCCACTTAAGGGCAAATTTCTTTTTTCTTTTTGAACAATTTATTGTATTGCGATGTATGAGACATTAATAATTTTCAATAAAAACAATTATTTATTATGTTAATTTTGCACTAATTTATTATACGAGTAAAAGCGACTTATATATAATTATAGTTATATAGAGACAAAATTGATATTTAAATTTATATTTATAATTATATATAATTATATATAAGTCGTTCTTGCTTCAATAATAAATTAAATGTAAAATGAACATAATAAATAATTGTTTTTATTTGAAAATTACTGATGTTTTATACATTGCAATACAATAAATTATTAAAAAAAATATGCCCTCAAGTGAATTTGAACATAAACCCTCTAGGAGGCCAGCCGTTACCATAACCACTAACCCTACAGTCTTATTGTAAGAATAGTATCTAAAATACTTCATAAGCTGTAGTCACCTTATATATAATTATATATAGTTATATATATAAGTATATAGAATTATATAGAATTATATATAGTTATATATAGGTATATAGAATTATATAGAATTATATATAGTTATATATAGTTACATAGAATTATATATAAGTGGACTTATGAATTTTTTCAATAGAAAGTAAAATTAACCCAATTAAAACCCCATACAATAATCCTAATAGCACAAAATATTTTTACTACGTTGTAAAAATGTTTTTTATGCAACGTTGAAACGTTGCTTAAAAAAGTTGTAACAACGTATACGAAACCTTGTGACAACGTAGTTTATGTCCACTTTATTTAGTTTCAAATACAACGTTTGGAGAACGACATTATAAAGGCTTCTTTACAACGTTATATCAACGGCTTTGCAACATTTCCAAAACGTAATAATACTTCAACGCTCAGATGTGGTCACATATGCAACATTACTACAAGGTTATTACCGTAAATATAAAAAACATGGTCTTTAATATGACGTTAGATTAGCGTTGTAATAAGAACCATTTAGCAACATTACACTAGGATAATTTTTGTTTTCATAAAATTACCGAAATACAGACATTATGGTCCTGCATCATCAAACATATTACAAAAAGTCGGCATTCTGGATGAACCATGAATGTCAAAAAATTGAAAACCTCAAAAAGTTCTAATTTGCATTCGGGTCTTGCGCGGTCTGTTATGTACTCTTACAACACCAGTTTGGTCGTGCGAGCCCAATACTGAGGAGCGCGCCACCTGGCGACGGCGCATGAACTAGCCTTCTCTAGTAGTAGAGAGCATCACTGCAACGTCCTCACAACATTGTTCAAATTTTGTATACTATAATGTCGATTATCTGACTGTAGTCAATAATACAAGGCTAATCAGAGTTTAGATATAGGTATCTGTCTACATTATTTAATGAGACAAAGAGATCATGTACTGATTTTTTAGACAATAAAACACTGTTATAAATTTTTGACACTTGATAAACTTTATGTTCATTATTATAGTCATAAAGGAGGTTGTCTATCATAAATCAAAAATATAGGATCATCTTGCCAATTTACTATTAATATCCTTGGTGCATAAGATTAGAAGTTAAAATTTCAAAAGGATTTTATGAAACATTCAATACTAAGTTAACAGTTGAAGTGAACATTTTAAAGTACTTTAAGGAGGCTCCTACGTCTACCATACTAGTCAAATTGAATCGAAAATTTGATGATAACTTTTATGCATATATTTATACTTAAAAATCTTAAATGTATTTATAATGTATATAAATACAGCAAACTTTTAATAATATAAACATTAACAATTCAATAAATATTAATACAGATACTATTTTGGATTCGGCAGTGAATAACATATGCGAGAAGGATAGGTTCGTCTCCGCGCATGCGCGCCGATGGGTGGTATATAGCTATATTTATATATATTACTATAGCTTCGTGTCATGCGTCATGCGTGCTGCATGTAAAAAGTTCTAGTTGATAAGTATTATTCTAGTTGATATTATTTAAAATTCGTATTACATGTAAGTCATCGAAGTGATATCTGCGATATTTAACAAAATAAAAAATATATGTGTTTCATAGTTAAATTTTTATTGTTAATTTATATTTAAAATAATTAAAAAACTAAAAACTATAATTTCCAGAGTATTTTATTTACCCATAGACTTAATTAATTAAAATAAAAAATACAATTATGACGATTTATTCTTTATTGAATGTTTTTGTTTGAAATTAGAATCTGAAATTGCGCGCGCTTCTCCCGAACGCCGTAGCCAAGATGGCCGCTCAGCTGACTTCCCTACAGCTGCCGGATATAACCCGAATTTATTCAAGCTTTCGCTAATATCTCTTTTTTTAGTTCGATAACCGATATTTTAAATAATGTCATTTGAAAGAGGAGATTTTTTCCTACAAAACTGATATAATGACATTACTGGACAAACCAGATTTCATTCGTAATTACTGATTCAACTTTGTCTGCCATAAGAGTCCATGTTAAAATTGCCAACTTTGAGCTCAAATTTCTTGAGTTTTTGGCCGATAAGCGGTATAAATAAGGGCACCGTTAGATTGAGCGTATTCTAAACTTTAAAAAATGATATGTCCGAGTTCGAGACATTACGCGCAGGAGCCTCCTTAACAGGGATATCGATGAAAAAGTTAGACAAAATGTATACGCTTACACATATACGTACTGGTGAGTTTTTCTTCATTGCATATTTTGACTTCAAAATTTCCATGACCATCTTCAGATATTAATAAATAATAATGATCATTAAGATTATCAAATTTCAAAAAGTTAAGCAGTGTTTTATTGCCTGAAAAACAGCAATACGTCTCCTCTTCGTCTCATTAAATAATGTATATAGATACCTATATCTAAACTCTGATTAGCCTTGTATTATTGACTAAAGTCAGATAATCGATATTATAGTATAAAAAATTTGAACAATGTCGTAATTACGTTGCAGTGACGCTCTGTGCTACTAGAGAAGGCTAATTCATGCTCCGCCGTTAGGTGGCGAGCGACTGAGTTTCCCTCTGGTACGACTAAACTAACGCTGTAAGAGTACGTAAGAGACCGCGAAAGTCCCGCGTGCAAATGAGAACTTTTGGGAGTTTTTATTTTTTTTACATTCATAGATCATCCAGGATGCCGGGTTTATATTTAAAGACAATTAATGTGATATTTACGGTAAGACAAACGTTTTAATAACGTTGTTGTAACATACGTGACCACGTCTGAGCGTTGAAATATCATTACGTTTTGGAACTGTCGCAAGAACGTTGTAAACATGCCATTGTAATAATGTTCTCGAAACGTTGTATTTGAAGCTATAAGTAGAGAACATAAACTACGTTGTTAAAAGGTTTCTAAAACGTTGTTACAACTTTTAAAGCAACGTTTCAACGTTGCATAAGAAACGTTTTAACAATTTTGTAAAAACGTTTTGTGCTATTAGGGTATTTTCTGGTAATAATGCAAATAATCGGAAAAGTGTGAAAACAAATTACCATATCTACTACTTATTCTCATGAAACATTTGTATTTTTATTATTTATTATATAAATATAATTGTTCACAATGATCATTAAAAATAAAATTTTAAGTATACAAAATTATATATAATTATATATAATTATATATAGTTTTTACAGTTGTATAGAGACAAAGTCTATATATATATATTATATTATATTATATTATATATTATAAGGATGTATAAGGGAAAGTAGGTACAATACAGAACTGTGTTTTACCAGCATGGTAGAAATATAGATAATATAATATAAATTTTATTTAAATATAACAATTATTTATAAATTATGTATGCAGGATCTATTTTTAGTATATCCAAATACGATACAATATAATACAATATACTACACGGAGTTATCATTGTAAGGATTACTTGTAAAATATAAGTACAATTTCTTTAAAGCCTTTTAAAATTCTACCGTGGAGGAGTGGTTACAGCGCTGGAGTCTCACGTAGCAGGTCACCGGTTCGATTCTAAGTCACATCAGTTTTATTAATTCGCTTATTTTTTCAGATATTTTAATAAAATAGTTTTAATCGTACAAGAAATACTTTTAAAACGTTTTATCAACATTTCGTGGAATATTGTAGAAATGTGAATAGAGCTTTCGAGTTGTGTCCCCAAAACATTTCCATAATATTTTAGAAATATTCCATGAAATATTCCATACAACATTCACAACATTTTTCAGAAACCTTTAAAATATTTAAAAAAATATTAAATCTGAATTAAATCTGACAACCATTCCAGAAATATTTCATGATGTGTGAACTCGCTATGAAATGTTTCTGTAACATTTTAATAAGGTTTCCCGAGTAACTTTTTGTAAACATACCTAAAATGGTTC